>OY776112.1:378570058-379170058 GCA_963675035.1 Allygus modestus
TTGTTAGGGTGTTTTCAATAGTTTAAAGGTTCACAAAATAAAAAAAACAATATTTCCACCGACCTGTAAATGCCTTCTCTCTAATAATGTAAATTTATTTCGTTACTCATCACTACTGTAAATAATAAACAAATCGTATTACTAAAGGTATATTTCGTACAATCTGGACTCATTTTCAGCATAGGTCAACATATTTGGAAAACGTAAATATACATTATTTTCTCCTATTTAAGTATTTTAACCTATGCTGAAGATGATCTTATATTGTAACTCAAAATATACCTTTTCGAATACAATTTGTATAATATGTACAGCAGTGAAAAGTAACGAAATCAATGTCGATCGTGTAAATACCATCATGAGTAACACATACCGGAACAATTAATAGCTTTTCTCTTATCCATGTCCCCTATTCGCTACATCAACATAACTGTTACCTCAATTATTCCGTTTTCTTTATCACACTCACTAAGCTGCAAACGAGCACCTTGCTTTCGATAGGAGTGCCCTATTCACCACATCACTATTATTGGGATGTCTCTTATTGCTTCACCTTGAAAATATTGTCTACGATTAAAGTTAAAACAAATATGCTGCAGAAGACAGCAATATCGCCACAATGCAACGTGGGATACGCGCCGCGAGCAAACATATCATGCATGTGACGGACGAGAAGCTTACATACATTTTATCTCTAAAATTACAAGATTAAATGAACCTATAACATTAGAATTACCTAAGTATAATTAGACAGAAGTTTTATTTAAAATGGAAAAAGTATTTTTGTTGATAGTCAAACTATAAACATATTTGTTTGTAGAAATCAGTTTATTTTGTTACGTTTCTGTGAACAACTAAGTTAACTTTTGTAACTCTTCCCCTGAGGGTTTGCCTTTTAGTGCAGTGCACAGTGGTGTAAACTGTGTATTTTATGTTCGTTATCGTTTCATGATTTCAAAACTGTCTGTTAGAGTTAGCCATCATCACAACCTTTTTGTTTTCAATAGGGGTTAAACACAAAGAATACATAAAAAAGGATGATTATAATTGTTAAGGTAGAAAACTCTAATAAAATACTAAACTTCGTTTTCACAGATAAAACAAAATTATAATATACTTATTACAGTAATTATGTTCTGAGTTACAGATGGATCCGAGCAAGTGATCCACTGAAAATAAACTCTTGCAAACACTGTAAGAACATTAAACTAAATGCATGTAATAAAAGTCGAATGATAATATAACGTAGTATTTAACCAAATCATCTCCTTTTTCCAAGACACATTCCACTTAAGTCACGTAAGAGCACCAGCCCTCACTACGTGACTTGATGCGTCACGTTCGGCTGCTGGGTCACGTATAAAGCTAAGGCCAGGCGGACTTCACCAGCTGGATATCATGATATTGAACATTTATGAATATTAAGTTATCGAGAAAACCTCTTGGATGTGTTATGATGCATGTGCTGCAAATAGGTTCGTCGTGTGCTTTATACTAAGTTTAATATTGTTGATGTTTATTAATATTATATCGGGTTAGTAATTTAATAAAATCTGTAAGTAACAGATTTAATAATTTTAGACCAACTGCGAGTTTTTTATGACGTTTAACTTCAAAGTTGAAACGTATATTACTGAAACTAATCAATCTTTAAGGTATAAAAATTTTTTAAAAAATTGACTGGTGGAAGGAAATCCGCAAAAGGCGTAGCTGCAATAGGATAAATATAAACTGGAAACCAAATTACATCGAAATGGCGATATGATGGTGTAATCTCTAAATTTTTATTCATAAGGAAAACGCACAAATACAATTATACTTTCTCCTCCTATACAAGGTATAAGGAGAACGATTGCTTATTGGGGAAAAAATCTAAATTTTCAATTTACGGTAAACACAGTACGTTGTCCAATGTTGTTGTTATGGGGAATAAACAAATCACTATTTCTCTCTTATTTACTGATCAATTTCGTTTAAATTTGATATGCAAGTCAATTTAGCATTGACAAATAGATGATATCTGAAATTTGTTGTACCTTAATCTCGTGGGAGATAATCGGGCATTTCCCCTCTTTAAACCACTCTGTGTAGCAAAGTATCCTGTGGTTCCTTCAAAAATGGGATTTGGGTAGATATTTTCGAAAACATATTTTCGACCTAATTTATATTCTATACTTAATAAATACAAAGTAATTTATTCATTAAAGTTGGGCTAAGAAGCAGAGAGTAAGTGTCAGTTCCTGATACCATTTATTTAGGTTTACAGAACATAGAAAACTAATTGGATAATCAAATGAAGTGAAGAGTTTACACATGACTTCAATGCTCAGAGTGGAAAGAGAATCAACTCAAGTAGCGTGGCTGTGACCAAAATAACTTGACAACACCTCCACAGTTAAACTTCAAATTTTCCAAATAAACTTAAAAGTAAAAAATCTCGGTCGAGTTCGTTATTTGGACAATTTCGTTCAGTGTTAATAAAATTACCCCAAAACAAAATTTATTTGTTTATCCATAATAATAACGTTGGAAGCCATTTTAGTGGTCCTTCAATCGTTAAAATTTAGCCAACGTCCATGCTTCAACAACAGAGGAATAGTAGTTAGGTTACTAATGTAGGTATACTTTGTTATACTGAATAACAAAAGGTTTTTGACTCAAAACAACAAATAAAGCGAGATAAATCGAAGTCTAGTTTTTAAGTTGTGCGAAATTCTTTTTATTTTATAAAACTATTAAGTGTACGTTATTAAAAACATATCCATACAGTTAATATTCCCTTGGTATGCCTACTCTGTGTAAAACATCGTCAGTCGTCAAGTCACAGGCGAGGAGTAGCAATGGCAGATCGCAAAACTCAAAATAACTATGCAAAATAGTCGACTGAAGATACTGAGATATTAACTTAAGTTATAAAATAATTTGTTTTATTGCATTGTCTTATACGATTGGTAATATTGTGATGTCATGTGTAAAACGTACAAAGCCTCAATTTATCTAAAAATCCTTGATCAAGTTAGTTGCATTAAGCGACCAACCTTAAATTTATTTTGTATCACAATTATTTGCTAGATTATATTTACACTAAATTCACAATAATTTGTTCTACATTACTTAAAATACATAACCAATACTGTTGTAGTTAATCACAATAAAGGCTTTAAACCATTCTAACCAATCAGCATTTTTTTGGGAAGGTTATCTGAAATGATTTGATATAGCCTAGTTTGGATTATACTGTAGTAAGCCGGTATTAAATTCATAATACAATTGTTCTACAGTGCTTAAAACACATTACTAGCAATTTTTTAGCGAACCAAAACCAAATTTTTAAACTATTCTAACCAAACTAAGCCTTTTTTGTAGGCTATCTGAAATACTTTGACGTAGCCTAGGTTTAGATTACGGTGAGCTGGTTTCATCATAAACTTGGGCCTATGCCTATGAAATGTAGGCCTATACACTTAGGCTACTTGCCATTTTACAATTAGCATGTACGGTCATGGACCAACCCATGTTTATAATTTATAATTTAATTTCATGATAGCCTAGGCTTTTGAAAAAATATACATTGAAATCTCATTTTGTCATCTAAATAACTAAACCTGACTATCCTTATTGTTAGTTCTTGAGGATATTTTAAGTAGGCCTATATAAATTGTAAGTAACATTAGTTTATTTAGGAAACTCGATGTTTCCTTAAAAGGTAAATTAAAAACACAGCTAAAACCACTGCCTAACCTAAAATACGTTTTGTACTACGCAACCATGCCACGATCCTAACATGCCTGAAACCTAAAACTTATTTTTAAAATAAATAAATTAGCGGATTTCATCAACATTTCCTTAGATAAAAACAAGTGAAAAATGTAAGAATATTTTTCTACAGCTAAAATGTTAGGACTACGACGGGATCCGAAACTGCAACCTTATGCTCTGAGAGCCGGTGCGATACCACTAAGCGACCTCGACATGTTGTCTACGAGGAGAAGTGACTGCACACTGCACACTGCGAGGAGACGTAAAAACCGCATTCTGGCTGCCCTTATATAATACCGGAATGTGTTCTGATGATGTTACTCAAATCAGATCTTGAATTTTTAATGAGACTCAATATAAGTTTGATCATGTGTTTCGATTATCCATATACGCGAGAAATTAGCGTACACCTAGTATTTCACCTACCATTCAAAATTATATAAATATATTACAAAAACGATATAGGGAAAGTTAAAATTCATAGGAAGATAAGTAACACTATCTTCAATCATTTACTTTATTTACGATTCTGCGTGGAATTTCACGGACTTACGAATGTATAAATTTGGGTGCTCCATCGACAAAGTTATCGGTGATTATATATTATAAGGCCATTTATTATTAATAAAATACTAGTCAAAATTCAACGATGGAATGGGATTGGAATGGTCATTAATTTCGACGTACAATTCAAATCACATACAACACTAAGTAGCAAAAACAATATTTATTTTACTTGATCCTGAATGACAAAAATGTTTCTTGTACTATAGAACCCGTTTCAGCCTTCTCCTAAATCTGGCTCAACAAACAATGGAATCCCCTGAAGTGGTTCACCATCCGCCGCCAATCCGCTTTAGTGAGGCCCTCAGGTCATATCGTATAGTTTAAAGCCACAACGTATTTAGCTTTAAAAATATAATAACATTTTAAGTAACGAATTCGTAGGAGTTTTATAAATTGGATTGGGATTGATGAAAGATGTAAATAGTTTTACTATACAGTGGCTTTAGATTAATAAAATTTTATTTATAACTACAGACGACAACTTGAAAAATAACCGTTTAAAAACATACATTTATAAGAGGTTATTCTTATTTTTTATTTGATTTTAAATTACATTATTTTATCATATTAACATTAATAATTATCAATTTACCTCAATTAAATTGTAAAATGTATTTCTTGCGTTAAACATTTTCTCGTTTCAAATTTATATATATATATATGACCGTATTTTGCATCTTCTATTTTATTGCAGTGCAAGTGTTTGGCCAAAGAATGTAATGTACCGAAAGTCCTTGGGAATAGTATCAGTTCACTGATTAAAATCCTAACCATATTACTAATGTTTATAAGTGCGTGCCTCAATAATACGACTAGGGATGGGTTAAGTTCTGTCATATCTGATAACAAGGTAATTATAATATAATTATACCATTATTTAAACAATAATATTTCTAATACCCATAGTTTAAATTTTAATTATAGTCATATATATATATATATATATATATATATATATATATATATATATATCATTACTAAAATAGTACTTCTACAGCAAAGTCAATAAACATTTATTCCTTACAATTTTTAGATAGAGTATGTTTTTCAGGAAGGTAAGGCGATTAAAGTGTACATAGTATTTGCTAATTAAATTAAAACAAAATTATTATATTTATAAACATTATTGTAGGATAGGATATGAAACTTAAAACTCTCAGCTAATAAGACAATTGATCTCTACACCTGCCAAAAACCACTGTGAACATTACTGAATCAGAAAATAAAAAAAGACTAATTGACAAACTTGTATTGTTTTAAAGGAAGAATACCCTTAAAATACAATTTATAAAAATTATCGATTAATATACTGTTTATTATTGTTGCTATTGTACCACTACTATGAACCAAAATTCATAAAACACAATGAAATAATAAAATACGAGGCTTTTTATCATTTGCAGTAACTGACATTTTTAGCTTTCGCTATGAACTATTCAAAACCACAATATATTAGTTTGGAAAGCTTAGAAACATTTATTTTATAAACAAGCTACAGTATAAATTATATTTTTTACATAAAAATTGTTACAATAATCTCCTTGATTGCCAAAGATCATGGAGGCCACGTCTCTGCCATTCATCTCGGCTGTTCTGGAGCGAGGTGATCAAATCTGAATAGCCCTTCAATAATGACCTTATCAGTTAATGACCAGCTGCAATTTTGTGAATCTCGAGTTACTTTTAAATCACGAAGCATTAAATTAAGACGTTTATTATTATTATGTCAAGTAAAAGAGTGCCTATGTAAAATTAGGCCTACAGGAAATTTATTTTACTGTCAACCGATACAATTGTGTGATAATATAAAGCATTTAGGAATTCGTTTGGACTCAGACATGAAATGTAATACACACATAACTTCAGTCTCAAATAATTTGCTGATTATTTTGTATAAATGTTATAGGCTAAGTAGTTTTCTGCCAGTTAGTATTAAAAGAATAGTATATTTCTCTCTTGTCTAAAGCACTGTATATTATGGAATTACTGTGTACTATCGAGCTCCTGAATATATTTAACAACGCCTTGAAAATCCTTTGAATAGAATAGTTAAAGTTTTATTTAACAATGTTCCAAAAGAGCTGTTAGGTTTTATTATGAGTTCCAAATAAATATTATGAGTTTTGATGCATTTGCCAAGTATACTGATTTGTCTATAAACGACTTTAATAAAGAGTATAGATTGTTAGATGAGATCGGTTATAATCTTAGACAACGCCAATTTAGACCACTAAGGCACTGTAATATTTATGGAAAAAATGTACCAGATTTTAGGATACCGAATGTGTTAAACTCACTACCAGTAGAACTCAGATAATTAGAAAACATACATCAGATAAGAGTTAAGCTAAAGTTCTACTTTATGATTGATAGTTATGGTGATTAATATAACGTTTTAAACTGCAAAAGTAAGACTTTCACAAAAAACTTTTAAACCAATGCAATGAAACCCTTAGATCTTGAAACCTTGTCAGATTAGTATGTTAATTGGAGAATACGATGATTAGTACAGGTTTTATGTTAGCAAATAACAGCACATTACAGACACAACAACAAAGGAAAAGAGGATAATAATTTATTATATTTATGACATAAACATTCCAGTTTTAATTGTATAATCTGGCGTAGGGATGTGGCGACCCCACCGCCCGGTGGCTTGTCCATTGCAGCTAGCCTCTCTGGCTCCCTACTCTTCATCTGTGTCAGACTTTCCTATTGATCCATGTTCTTTCCATTTATGTATACACGGATCAGTTTTCTTCATCTTGCTATCTCCAACCTGCTCTTCACCCTAGTTCTTCCCTCCCCTTCCTCTATCTCTGTTACAGGCCAATCCAAGGTGTTATGTGGACCGTGCTGATGGGTGGATGGCACCAGGCCTTTTGTATGGTGTCAAGAACGGTACCTGCAGGATACCAGGCACCCTCCTGCAGTATTCAGCCTTGCCCGGGCATGCGGGGCTCTGTCCGGGTCGACTTCATGTCCCTAGCTTCTCGTGGGAACCACATGGACTGCCAAGGGCAAAATAACCAAGCAGAACCAAACCTCGAGGCAACTCCAGAAGTTGCCTTGCCCCTAATTCCATCAGGATCTGCCACATCAGGGCAGGTTTCTCAACCTGAAATGAGTGCATCAGGAACACAGGAGGTTCCGATGCATTCTCATGAGGAGGCTATCAACAATGAGAAGGCTTCCACAGACTTTAACATGGACGATGTGAGCTCAATCACATCAGCCCCACTGGAGGGGGAGGATGAGCTTCTCAGAAGTCCAGGAACACCAAAATCTACGGGTATGCTCGATGATGCCATAGAGCAACTGAACAGCCTGCGGGTTAAGAGAACGAACCTCACCACTGCCCAAAGAAGGAAGGCTATTCAGGCAAAACTTCTTGAGAGAGGTGAAGTTTTTGACCCAGCGAAGTTTCGGAGGGGCAAAAAGAAAAAACCAAAGAGACTAGATATGGGTGAAACTCAAGGCACGAATGTGGGTCCAGAAGCTGAGTCGAGGGCGGCCAAGCGCCCTAGAGGCAATATGGCCACCCCTCCCTCGGCGGAAGGACCTACTAAAAAGGCCAGGAGTGGAACTCATGTAAATCATGATGAACAAACCTTGAATCCAGGGACTTCTAGCAAAGGAGTCTCTTACAGGGACATTTCTGCAATCAAAATGGCCATTGTCTTGGAGGGCTATCCTGAGGCTAATCTTTCAGCAGAGCAAGGAGAAGCTATTGAAGACGCCATCATGGATGAGCTTGAACCCCTAGAGGACGGCTCTGCTCCATCGTTTGCAGGCACCTACATGGAAAAAGGTGCCTTAATAACATCCTGCATCAACGAAGCAACTGAGCTTTGGCTGGAGACACTCATCCCCAGACTTAAACCACTTGGGGAGAAGAAACTTACTGTTGGACTAAGGAGAGACATCTTGAGGTCAACGAGGGTATTCTTTAGAGCTCACCCGAAGCTCCTGAAGAAAACTCCAGAAAAGGTCCTTGAGATGCTCGACAAGCAAAACCCCACCCTGAAGGTGAAGGAATGGAAGGTCCTGCCAGCTAAGCCAGACCCAAAAGGTTACGGATTCGTCTGTTTCCTGGATGAGGCCTGCTTCAATGCTGTTAGGTCAGCCAACTCTAGAGCCAATCTAGGACTCTGGCAAGTCTCAATTGTCTCAACGACAGTCAAGGACAATGCCCAGGGTCCTCCAGATCAATCTACACCACAGTAAAGCAGCCTCGGCCGCTTTCTGCCAGTTCTTCCTCAGAGAGGGATTTGACCTGGCACTGATTCAAGAACCATGGCTTCACCAAGGAAGGGTTGCAGGCCTGGGCGATACCAAGGGTAGGTTGATTTACTGTACCTCTCTCAAAAATGTCAGAACATGCATACTTGTGAAGAAAGGTATGGACTGCCTAACCCTCACTGAATTCTTTTCTAGAGATCTCACTGCGGTGTCTATAACCTGGAGTTATGAAGGCAAGGAATGGAGCACAATTGCAGGCTCGGTTTACTTGCCCTACGACTCCGAGGAACTTCCTCCATCGAGAGAACTCGAACTTTTGGTGGAGTCATCCTGCGCTGGCGGACGACAACTCCTTTTAGGTTGTGACGCCAACGCTCATCACACAATCGGATGGGGAAGCTCCGACACGAATCCAAGAGGTGAGGCTCTTCTTCAGTTTCTCATATCTAAGAATCTTTATGTCTGTAATGTTGGAAACCGTCCGACGTTCGTTACACGAAATCGAAGTTAGGTTATTGACATTACTTTTTGTTCAGAAGCAATACTTAGAGTCATTGACAATTGTCACGTTAGCCACGAGGCCTCCTTGTCTGACCACAGGTACATCTGTTTTAACCTGCAAGGTGAGGGTGACTCGCCCTGCCATCGAGATCCCAGGAAAACAGATTGGTCACTCTATAAATCTGACCTCCTGTCTCAACTGGGATCATTAGGTGGGAGGGTCAGCTGCTTTGCGGACATGGACCAGATTGCTTCTGATCTTCAGAACGCAATCGTAAGCTGCTTCCAGGACAATTGTCCATTGCGGCGGGGAAAGAGTCGTACTAATACTAAGTGGTGGACTGCTGACCTTGAACGTAAAAGGACGGTTGTCAGGAAGCTTCATAACCATTGCAAACGGAGCCGTATCTGGGAGCCATACCATAAGGCACTCACAGAATATAGCCTTGCAATCAAAAAAGCCAAAGAGAACTCTTGGAGATGGTTTACACAGGAGGTAAACAGTTTCAGCGCAGCAGCAAGACTGCAGCGTGTTTTAGTTTCAAGCCCTATTGGCCTCCTGGGATCCCTGAGGTCACCAGGGGGACAATATACCACTGGAATTGAAGGTAGTCTCAAACTTCTCCTTGAGACTCACTTTCCGGATTGTATTTTGAGAGTGACTGTTTAGGCATGTCCGGCAACAGCGAAAGGGGCTCATGGCCAAGAGCTGATCGCGGAAGCTGGACTTTAGTCAGACGGATTGTCACACTTTCCAAAGTTAAATGGGCCATCAGCAAGTTTGGCCCTTTCAAATCTCCTGGGGGGACGGTATCATACCGGCAATGTTACAACAAGGACCGGAAGCTCTCATGGTCCTCCTGTGCGAACTCTTCAGAGCAAGTCTGGCTTATGGGTACATTCCTCAAGCCTGGCGCCTCAGTAGGGTGGTCTTCATTCCCAAGAGAGGAAGAGCAGACTACTCAACTGCAAAATCATTTCGGCCTATCAGTCTCTCATCGTTTCTCTTGAAGACGCTGGAGAGACTGGTAGAAAGACATCTACGAAAGGGAGTGCTTTCAGGTACTCCTCTCCATCGAAACCAGCATGCCTATCAGTCTGGTAAGTCCTGCGAAACCGCCCTGCATCAACTTGTGAGCAGGGTGGAGGACAGCCTTGCTGCTAAGGAAATCGCTCTATGCACCTTCATGGACATTGAAGGTGCATTTGACAATGTCACTTACACGGCCATGGTCCGGGCGGTGCGTGGGCGTGGTCTTGAGTCTACTGTATGTAGGTGGATTGAGACCGTGCTCTGCTCCAGGCGGATTAGAGCCGATCTTCAAGGTGAATCGATAGTGATCGCACCCACGAGGGGTTGTCCGCAGGGAGGTGTGCTTTCGCCTCTTCTGTGGAACCTGGTGGTGGACGGTCTCCTTCGTGAGCTCACTAGCAGAGGCGTCTTTGTCCAGGGCTATGCAGACGACATAGTCCTAATGGTACAGGGAAGGTTCACGAATATTGTTGCTGATGTCATGAATGTCAATCTTCAATATGTCAATGTCTGGTGTCTGGGAGAGGGTCTAAGCATAAACCCTTCAAAGACAGTAGTTGTTCCGTTCACAAGGAAAAAGAACCTGGAGTCTCTTTCCAGGCTGAGACTTGGACCAACACGGCTTGAAGTATCAGGTACAGTCAAATACCTAGGGCTGACAATTGATTCTAAGCTGACTTGGAATGATCATTTGAATAATACACTGCATAAGGCGAAATGGGCGCTCATGGCGTCCAGGAGATTTGTAGGCTCCACGTGGGGGATCAAGCCTCACATAGCACTGTGGCTGTACAAGGCAGTAATAAGGCCTCAAATCACATATGGATCACTAGTCTGGTGGACAAAGGTGGACCAGACTACAGCCATAGCCAAATTTACAAGTTTACAAAGGTTGGGCACACTTCTAGTCACTGGAGCTTTCAGGATTAGCCCGTCAGCAGCTCTCGAAGTTGCTCTTGGATTACTGCCTTTGGATATCTTCATCAAGGCAGAAGCACGGAAATCAGCCTATCGATTAAAAGTCGCAGGCCAATGGAGGGAAGGCCTGTCTGGAACAGGCCATTGCACCATCACCAAAGCTGTTGCTCAAAACCCTGTGCTTGATATGACATCAGATGTCATGAGCACGGAGATGGTTTTCACTAAACCTTTTTCTGTTGGATTCTGCTCCAGAGAAGAGTGGACATCTGAGGAAGGGCCCTATTACAGGAAGGGCAGCCTTGTCTGGTACACGGACAGCTCTTTCATTGAAGGAAAATCTGGCTACGGGGTGTACAGTGAATCACCTAGAACAGAACTCTGTGCAAGTCTGGGACAACACTGTACTATTTTTCAAGCAGAACTTTGTGGCATCATGGGTTGTGCCAACCTAGGCATTGCCAGACGCTATTGCGACAAGCATATAGTAATCTTGTCAGATTGTCAGGCTGCCCTCAAGGCTCTTGATTCCAACGAAATCAAGTCAAAATTGGTGTGGGAATGTCACAACACACTCAGCAAACTCGCGACACGCAACTCGGTGCATCTTGGTTGGGTACCTGGCCATGTAGGCATAGGTGGCAATGAGTGTGCAGATAAGCTTGCTAAAAGAGGTTCCGGTATGCCATTCTTTGGTCCAGAGCCAAGCTGTGGCATAAGCAAAACAACTGCTTTTCACACAATAAACAAATGGTCCAGGGACTTACATCGCCAGCAATGGCAAGGTTATACTGGTCAAGCACTTGGCAAAAGGCTGCTAGCAGATACTAGCTCTTACTTCACTAACTGGTTGGTGAGGTTGGGCAGAGGTCGGGTTAAGCAGTTGATTGCTTTGATAACTGGACATGGCCATTTCAGGAAACATCTCCACACTCTCGGACTCAGAAATGAAAGTCAGGTGTGTAGGCTCTGCAATCAGTCTGAAGAGACTGCCAAGCACATGATACTGGACTGCGAGAGACTCGGGGCAAGGAGAAGGGCTCTGTTTGGTTGTAAGCAACCAGGTGATGAAAGGGACGCTAGTATTGGTAACAAACTCCTGGATCTCGTAAAGGGTACGGGCATTGGTTTGCCAAACTAACGTACTAGGGACACACAATAAGCTTCGGTTGACGTGTGAGGATCTTTGAATCTTTGGATCTCTGAATCCGTCCCTTCAACTACACATAAACATAAACATAATTGAATAATTTAATAAGACAACGTTCTGCAATAAACTGAACGATGTCAATTCCATGAAGGTTTATGTTTTTTTCGGCCTGAGAATTATTGATATAGTAAGTTGAAAGAAAATAATACATAGAGTAAGTTCATCATAGGAAAAATAAAGCTTGACGTCGGTCTGGGGTGTATATAGTGTGTCTAATGTGTGGTTAAAAAAAGTTGTTCCATATTAAGATTGTTGTTAATGTATGTTATTAATATATAGTTTGTACATAATGTTTGCATTTAAATATTTATGAGTTATTTTAAAAAGGGGTTTTTGTTGTTAAAATAAGGTATTTATTTATTGTTGGTGAATTTGATTAAATCTAACTTTTATAATAGTATATAATAGCATGTACAATATAAATACTATTTTTGGTGTAAATTAAATTGTTTGCCAAAAAAAAATCATTTTAAAATGTATGATCAAAAAATTTTGAATAAAAAAAATTAAAATGTTTAAGATTAATGTAAACAAAACAGTTGTAATATTCATGTAAAATACAGTAAGTATTGCCTTTCAAATAGCTTTAAGCTAGAGAGATACTCAAGCACTGCAGTGTAAAATTGAATGTGCATGCGAGATAATTATAAATTTGGAATTATTATTATTCAAACCTGTTTCTCTCTGGATTAATATGCGTTGAATATTAATGCAATGTATTAATGTAATTCACGTATCTTATAAAACATAAATGTCAGTAGTGTTAATTTTTTTTTAGCTTATAAAACAGTATGTTCCTGACTAAAGAAAGCGGGACTACTATATCCAGAGTTTCTAAATAACAACACTGTTCCTAACGCTCTATCTGGCAGATCGAACGGCCTGTTTTATCTATACTATAAACTTAATAAAACAATATATCCAGAGCTCGGTTTCGAAAATAAAATCAAAGGTAACCGTCAAACGAAACAATTTAATGGTTTGAATTTCGGTATTGAATTTGTTTAATGAAACATGTTCATATAACGTCAAAAATATTTAACTTTTGCATAAACTTGGTGCATTTTAGTAAATCGTGCAATTTTGGCAACGTAAAATTTAAAGTGTAGTTTTTAAACGATTGAACGCTTATGAAACGTATCTATAAAATAAAAATAAAACCTTCAGCTCTATATAATGTATGATCTTAAAAGTATCGAAACAACAGACTTTTGTTGATTCGTAAAAACATGATATAATAAAACTACATCTTACACCAAAAAAATACTTTTGCATTGTAAAAGGTGGTATATAAACGTAAAAGATAGGCCAAGGCAGTCGATTTTAACCAGTAAAATTTTTCATCAGGCTCAATCAGTATGAATAATTTTTCGAATGAACAATCACCTATATTGTTCTACACCCTGAATTATTCTCGGATTGGGCCTGATGATGGTCGGTGTGACCATCCTTTATGTATATTTATGCATTTGTATATCACTGCAGCATAAGCGTATATTCTGTAAAAATGTATGTGTGTGTAAGTATGTGTAAAATGGGATCACAGTGAGTGAGCTCAGGCAGGTAGCCGAAGAGATTAATAACTATTTTATCACAGTACAAGGTCAAGGTCAAGGCTGCAGCGGTCCGCCCACACCCTCGCCACAACCCTTACTCTTCCGACCACATTCCTTCTTCATTGCTCCAACTAACATCACGGAAGTTCTATAAACCATAAATAATTTGGAAAATAAAAATTAACGTGTTTTGATCAGATTTTAGTTAAACATGCAAAAACAGTGGCTGAAATTGTAGCTCTCGTTTTGGTGAATATGATTAACGTTTTGCTAGAGTTATTTTTCCAGACAAATTAAAATTAAGTACAATTGTTCCAATTTATAAAAAAGTTCTTATCTAAAATTAGATGATTTAAGACCACAATTTGCTCTAATTTTTTTGCAAAGCAATCGAAAAATAATGAAAATTATGCTTGCAAAATATTATGATAATTTGCATTTTTTTAGCAAGTGTCAATTTGGTTTTAGGAAACGGAAATCAATAGAGGACACATCACTTTCTGTAACAGTTTAACAGATGAATTTGTAACAGTTCCAAAAGTAACAAAAAATCAATTGGTTTATTTATCGATTTTAAAAAAGCTTTTGATCGACCTTGACATTTTGTTAAGCAAATTAAGTACAGCTGGCGTAAGAGGAGTCGCTCTGGATTGGTTTTACAGCTTTTTAACAAACAGAATGCAACAAACAAAGGTTCTAAACCAATTAAGCTCTCCTTTACAAGTCAGGACAGGTGTCCTGCAAGGATCAATGATATCTGCAATCCTTTTCTTGATTTTTATAAATAAACTCTGAGCTTCCTCTCCATGGACAAATATGTGCCTTTTCTGACGATGTAACACTTTTTTATTCTGAAAAAGATAGTAAATATACTATATAATAATAATATTGTTATACATTTGTTATGTTGAAGATGACTTCTATTATTGAAAAAATTGGTGTGTATCAAATAAAATACAAATTAACGTTGATAAAACAAAGTACATTAATATTGGTATAGTAAATAGTTTTAGCTGTCAATAGATCTCATTTAGCACACTTTAGGTTGTTCAATGTATGAAAATAAAAAAGAATGCAAATTTTAACGGTTTTCGTTATCTTGGAGTAATGCTGGGATGAAAATTGAAATTGGTGAAAACTAGTATTGACTTTACATTTCAAAACTAAATTTAGCATCAAAACCTTTTATTTATAAAAAAAGTTGTAACACCTAATTATTACAAAGACGTTATTTTCCTTTTGATGATTAAAGATTAAAGTACACTATTCAAGGCTAGGAGGAATGTAAGGGTCACATTGAAAAACCAAGAATTTCACAAAATAATTGTTTGAGAATAATTATAACAAATAGCCATAAGAGCTCATTCCCTTTATTTTTTAGTAAGATTCCTTCCATTTCAGCACTTTTAAGTTCATAAACATTTAAGAATATTTTACGTTCGATGTGGGAATACTTTACCAAGCAACTTAACTAATTTATTAGGAGATATAAACTAACATTATTTTACTATATTTACACATGACTGTAATAGAATTAAGACAGATTTAGTTATTTTATATTATTTTAGAAACCACGGAGAGCGGAAAGATTTGTTTAACTAAGAATAGACTGGACTCAGTTTCAATGTTGTTGAAACTTTTTTAGTAAACGTTCTCACATTTACTGGAGGCTATAACATCGCAATTCCAAAAAATATTTCTGTTTAATGTTAGTATTGAAGGAATAAAGCCATTATTTCCCTTTCTTTATCTGTTATAGTTTTGTAAGACATAGTTTATTATATCCTGTTTCATTGTAACACCACGTATCTTGCTAGTAATTTGTAATTCTTATAACATTCATGTGTAATATATTAGACAAGAGACAAACTGACAGGATAAACTGATGTCAAGAAGATCGTGTGGGAGTATTGAATACGTGACTGAACAAACCGTGTGAGGACGAATAGAGGATTAAATGTGCCCTTCCTGCTGGAGCCATTTTGTCTCTTACTAATACAAAGGAAAGGTATCTTAAATCTAAGCTGATAATAACATAAAACAAAATGGTAATTACGATGGTTGGGGAAAATCTGTTTAATATTAAAATGGGTGACTCAATTGTGTTAGTTAAGTACTGTATCAGTAGGAGATTAAATGAGAAAATACTTTATTAACAAATAAACTAACTTTAATTGATCAAGGATGGATTCATAACAAAGCTTCAACTTTCTATAAGAACATATATTATTTTGCATAGCAAACTTGATGTAAACATTTAACAAAATCAAACGTCTGATTTTATTGATAAAACCGTTTACGGCTCAAGTATTGCGTACATATACAAATTGTTCAGTAAATCATGTTGCTTGTTTTTTAATGATAAACTCCTGATTTATATCGACAACATTCAAAACATGTGTCCAATTAGTTTCAGCGAATTTCCCCTATAGGGAAGAAGCTATTACCGTAGGTGGCATGGTAAGACTTAAGCCCGAGACCATGATAACTTTTCGTTTTGAGGTCCCCAGATGCCAAAAACACTATTCGTTAAAATTTATATATATATATATATATATATATATATATATATATATATATATATATATATATGTGTGTGTCCGTTGCCGCGATAAATTTTGAAATAAACACCCGATTTTGATGAAATTTGGCACAAATGTGGAGAGTAGCATTTATGACTAAGTTCGAAAACCAGATCGATCGCACTATGGGAAGGGGGTTTTATGGGGGTTTAAAATTTTCCAAGAATCGGTTTTTTGCAAATTTGACCCCAAAATGTTAAAAACACTCAATTTTGGTTATAGCCATTTTATAGAGCTTAAAAAACAAATAATTTAGTATTTTGAATCATTAACCTAGGTTAAGGGGTTGCGGAGAAAACCCAAAAAACGTGTCCCATGTTAATCTTATGGGAAAAAGGTTTTTAGATTTTTCTAAGATACTTTTAATAAAAAATTAAAATTTCTGTTTATTAATGTGTTTAGCTTAACAAAACAAACATTTTGGTGTTTTAATCGTTGTTCTACGTCCAACCGTTGCAGAGATATTCAAAGTGCTAAACATAGTACGTTGTTCAATGTTATCCTTATGGAGAATAAATAGAATTCTATATCTCAGTTATTTTTGAATGTACATTGATGAAACTTTGTATGTGGCTTCAACTAGTTGTGGTATATTGATATTAGCACAAAAATCAAGTTTTTTGTTGATATTCCCCGTAGCAGCAAACCTGCATACTCGGCCCCATGTTATTCATATGGAGAATAAGTAAAGTTGTATATCTCCCTTAATTATGAACCTAAATTAATAAAACTTGGTATATAGCTTCACCTGGTTCAGTAATATTGATAATTGCAAAAAAAAATATTACTTATCTTCCTAGTTGCAGCAAACCTGCGTCCTCAACCTTAATGTTATTCTTATGGAGAATAAATAAAATGCTATATATCACTTATTTATGGATGTATTTTTTTGAAACTTGGTAAGTAGTTCTATGTAGTAGTGAGTCACATATATATGCATTGGAAATTCGCTGAGTACGCAGGTTTGCTGCGACGGGGGTATTTATATTTCAAAAGTATGTCGACATAAGTACAATTCATACAGCAAGGTGATTATTGTTAAGTGAACTCTTCCGTTACTTCTTAACGGATTTCAAAAATTTTAATGGCAAAGCATATTATTTAATGAAAAAAACGTGTGAAGTTTCACAATACAAAATAAATGAACGAGTGAAATACCGTAAAAATACAAGTGAAATACCATTCTTGTCAAGAAGTCAAGAACAAAAATTCTATAGTTATCGTTTTCCATCGGCAAAGAAGAATACAAAAAAGGTTTTAACTGTAGCGAACAAAACTGAATCGTATTGTTTGTTTTATATCGTTATATTCTAAAGATTAATACTGTACAACTTACATAAATATAACAATATTATTGGATAATACATTCAAAACTCCTTATACATTAAGTAAATTTATAATAATTAAAATTATTATTTCATGAATTAAATCCAAAAGAACGACTTCCCGATGCATAATTTTCCCCGAACGCTGGAGTTTTCAACTTAAAAGTTCTGAACTTAAAAGCTTACAGGCAATGAGACAAAGTTAACTTTTCTTATAATGATTCTCTGTTTTACAAGATTACGGAGGTTATTTACTAATCCCTAAAAATATTTGTTTATAATATATAATTACTTAGACGTTGGTCTAAGTTATTATTATATCAATGATTAATTATCTTGGTAAACTTTTTTTGTATCCATGCTTGATAAATCTAACACCATAGCAATGTTTAAATTCGGGTTCGGTTTTAGTAATGAGAGGCTGATTTTAAGATAAATATTAAAATGGAATGATACTGTTGTGTAAAAATGTGACAGCTAACATATTTAATGTGGTATTATATTCAAACTACAAGTTATAAGTTGTAAAGAGACTTCAGAATGTGCTGTGATTAGTATGTTTTGTTTATTTTAAGAATATCCCTTATACTCATAAGAGTTATAATTTTGTTTTAAGTATGTTAACAATTAATGATTAAGAACTGTTGGACGGCATACAACGCAGCATTACCTTTTATATATACTACGTAACATCAATTTAAACCTATCCTGAATTTTTCACACTTTTTGTTCATACCTTTTCTTTTAGCGAATTTCCCCCAAAGGGAAGAAGCTATTACCGTAGGTTTCATGGTAAGACTTAAGCCCGAGCCCATGATAATTTTTTGTTTTGAGGTCCCCAGATACCAAAAACACTATTCATTCAAATTAATATTTGTATAAATATATATATATATATATATATCTGTTTGTGTGCGTGTGTGTGTGTGTGTGTGTGTGTGTGTGTGTGTGTGTGTGTGTGTGTGTGTGTGTGTGTGTGTGTGTGTGTGTGTGTGTGTGTGTGTGTGTGTCCGTGAATGCGATAACTTGAGTAAAAAACGTCCGATTGCGATGGAATTTGGCTCAAATGACAGTCATGACTTTAAGTTCGAAAACCAGAAAAATCGGACCATGGGAAGGGGGGTTTATGGGGGTTTTAAATTTTCCAAAATAAATCTTTTGCATTTTTCACCCTACAATTTTTAAAAACTTAATTTTGGTTTTGACCATGTTATATAGCTTAAAAAACAAATAAATAATATGGTATTTTGAATCATCAAACTAGGTTAAATGGTTACGGAGAAAATCACAAAATCTTACTCATAAAATCTCCCTTGTAAAATCATCTTGTGGGAAAAAGATTTGTGGCTTTTCCTCACTTAATTGTAATGCAAACTTCACATTTGCATTTACCAATCAGTTCAGCTCTACAAAACAATCATTTTGGTGTTTAATTTATGATTCTACGTCCAACCGTTGCATAGATATTAAAAGTGCAGTACGTTGTCCAATGTTATCCTTATGGAGAACAAATAAAATTTGATATCTCGATTATATATGAATGTATATTAATGAAACTTGGTATGTGCTTCACGTAGAACTGGTATATTGATATTTGCACAACAATTGATATCCCCGTAGCAGCAAACCTGCGTACTCATCCCCCATGTTATTCTTATGGAGAATAAGTCTAATTTAATGACTCCCTTAATTATGAACATAAATTAATAAAACTTGGTATGTGGCTTCACCTTGTTGAGTTATATTTATGTGTGCATAAAACTCCCTTTTTTGTTCCTTTTTGCAGCAAACCTGCTTACTCAGCCCCCTTGTTATTCTTATGGAGAATAATAAAAACGTTATATATAGCTTTTTTATGATTGAATGTTAATGAAACTTGATATGTGGCTTTGCCTAGTTAATTCTATTTATATTTTCATTAAAACCAATTGCTTGCGTTCCTTGTTTCAGCAAACCTACGTTCTCTTGACTAATGTTATTCTTATGGAGAATAATTAAAATTGTATTTATCGCTTATATGTGAATATATTTTTATGAAACTTGGTATGCGACTTTATGTGGTATTAAGACATACATTATGCATTGGAAATTCGCTAAGTACGCAGGTTTGCTGCGTCAGGTGTATTTTTTCAATCATCGCTGGAAAGTTTATACGTGAATAGTCGATTGGTATTTTAATTCCTAGTTGTCTGGATATCGAAATGGTAAAGTAGTATGCCTCAAGATCTGAGGTTCGCCAGAACGATTGAGAGGGAAGTATTTGTTTAAGATTTTAAACCTGACCCAGTTGCTATTTGACGTTAGACTGTTAATTAATAGTCATTTATTATAAATCGATCC
The DNA here is from genome assembly GCA_963675035.1 of Allygus modestus. Lineage (NCBI taxonomy): Eukaryota > Metazoa > Arthropoda > Insecta > Hemiptera > Cicadellidae > Allygus > Allygus modestus. Next base: position 378,590,092 of record OY776112.1, read on the forward strand.
TAAATACAGTAGGAACAAAATCAGTGTTTTAACAGGTCCTAGTTGAATCGCAAAGCCCTGGCGTTGAAAGACAATATATACAAACAAAAATAATTTGTTGCTGGTTTACAGAAAAACAACATCTAAGGGCAATTCTAAAATATAGAGTAAAGCACCATCTTACGACGATAACGCCATGATGTATGGTATATTAACTTCAATTCCCAAACACTGAAACATATTCCCTTGATAATTGGTATCCATCTATAACACTTTATACAACCAAGTCATATTAACAATTGTCTTTTGAGAGTGTTATAACTGCCTAAAAACTACGTTATTAACATAATATAACCAATACTAAGCAATATAATACTGGCCTTAAATATGAGCAAAATTATATGTTAATCCCGGAATGAACCTCACACTGAAAATTTAATTTTGCTTGTTATTTCCACGGATTTCTGGTCCAGAATATTCTCATTAATACTTTGCAACAACCTTTGATATTCTCATACCAACCTCGGATGGCGAAATATCGTATCCTCGGGAGTACCATTATGACGTCACTACTAGATGAAAAGTATCGATCAGAACTACAGAATGCGGGACACGGGAGAAATTAAGGAGCAAATATTGACGTCACAAGTCAGCTACCTATTTGTTCAGGGTCAGCGCTATTGCTTCAAATGTAGCAAATGTTCTGGTATATGGTGAAATAGCTCAGTGGTTAAGCCTTGAGTTGGATATGATGAAGGTTCCCATTTGGAATATGATCATTATGAGTAACTTTTTAAGATGGAAAACTGTTAATTAAGTTGTATTTTTAGTGCTGAAGTTAAACATACGTTGAAGTTACTCATTTAGTTATACATTAATGCGTTAGTTTGTTTTTTTACCATGTTGTTATAATTAATTTACATCTATTCTCAAGGATCTCCTGCTAGAAGGGTCTTAAGAGGCCCTGAATACGAAGCGGCAATCATAGCTTGATGGCTATAGTTTCCATTATATAAAACAACTGTCACCGCTGCCGGCGCCGCGGGTGCGGGACCTGTGACCCAGATCATGACTTACATTGTGTTGGGAAATTACTTTCGAAACGTTGTATTAGTCGTCACACTCTGTATCTAAATCAACAGCTTATTATTCCAGTGGTGTCAATGAGGCCATATTGGCTATATTTTTTCTACGATAGCGACAAATTCTTTTGATTTTTTATAGGTTGTAACGATTTTTGTCAGTTATTTATTGTCTTAAAAAGCTCTTCTCTGTATTAAAATTTAACGTTTAAGTAATTTCAATATTATTTTCAGCTTTTAAATATTCTTAATTATTTTATTGATCTTTGTTACATTATAATTTGTTAGTCTCTGGTTTTATTATTTGTTTTATTTAAAAAGTAATATACTGTACTGCCGAAATATAATCAGCATTCGATAGTCCTGATAGATACTTTTCATATAGTCGTGACGTCATAGTCGTATTCATGAAGACAAAATTTTGTTCACCAATTTGTTCAAACTGTTCGGTATCAAAAAGTCACAAAACATTTATGTTAAGAAATAAAAACAAATTATAATAACATATAGTAAACTCAAATGTTAGCTAAGTTGCCTAAAACATTAAATTATTTTATAATATTAGTAACATCGAGCCATCGCAGCTCGTACAGCTTAAAACAAATTAAAACACAAATAAAGTTATTAAATTTATATCATATATTTAAACATTTATTAATTTTTAAACAAAGTGGATCTCAAAATTATAAAATTTATGTTCGCAGCGAGAACAATAAAATGATAAATCAGTAATGGATGAAAGCCCCACATTAGTGCTGTAGCGCCATAGGACTAAATTATTCTGCGATTTGCCGTTGCAGTATTCACATTAAATTGCCTGCAATTTATATTTAAATTTCTCCAAACTGATGTAATTGTTATACTGTGGTAATAATAAATAATGTTGCGAATAGAAATTGAATATTTCCTTTACATTAAACAACCTTGTAACACCATTTATGTGCACTAACCGTCTTGTGTGTAGGTTGACTTATATATACATTAGGTGTTGTAAGACGTACTGTATTGCGTCCTGAATTTAAAACGACCTTTTAGAATACAATATCATGAATGAATACTTAATAAAACCATTATTACAAATTAGAATGTTGATATTCTTTAATGAACGTTAATACTCGTTTTCTACAGTACTATGGACTTACTACGTTCATAGCATTTCTTCTTATTGAATAAAACCTTTTGAAATGGTGTTTGCCGTGTAAATAAACGAATTCTCAGTGAGTCACGCCGTTAGTAAACCCAACATACAACTTTAAATCTCAGCTATAGCTTATTTATGGGGGGCTCCATTCTTTCAATATTTTATGATGCAACAAATATTTCCACAATGTTCAACTCAACAGTTAATGTTAATAAGTTAATAAGTATAAGTATATAAGTGTATAAGTTAATAAGTTGTCGTTATGTGAATAATCTTTAAGTATAAAAATTCAAAGGGAATAAACCTAAACTAAAGCGGGTTCATTACCTAAAATTGTAAAATATCGTTTAAAGTAACACCTGTTTAGTAATGGATCAAATTATAAATGGTTAAATATAATTTCTATGAGTTAATTGAAGTATCAACCTGTTCCTTTAAATAAATAAATATCATATTAAGTTATATTGACTTGTGTTTTTTAAGGTTATTATGGAACTTAGATATAACGGTAAACTTACTTACGAAGCTATGGAAAGTTATAGTATACCTTTCTGTTTCATATATGAAGTTATAATGTAAACAACCGCCTAAGCCACACGTTGCAAAACATTCACTTTACCAACCACCGATGTTTTACTACAAGCAACTACGCCGGTTTTACTTTGTTTATGTGCCCGCTTTATGATTTTATAATGAAAGACTTTATTTGTGTGTTTTAGTAATCAAAGGTCAATATTTAAACACTCTCGCAGCACTTTAAATGGCCTCTTTCACAGTTATGAGGTTTATAAAAATTAATTACAGCCGATAGATAAAATTTATCATTATTTAAACTTTTTAAAAATTGTATTGACTTATCAAACATGAAAATATCAGTTTAGATATAAATTTTCAACAAGTACATCATAGCCTAACATGGAGGTAATCTTAACTGGTAATACTTCCATAAAAATTATAATGACAGTGATTTATTCGAGTTTTCAACTACTACAAGAGTGGGTGATATATAGGTTGTGAAGGTATTGAGTTAATCATATACCATATGTGTTAGCTTAAAGCTCCATAATATGAGAGGTTATTGAAAATAAATGTTAGAAATGTATATTAAAAGGACGAGGTAAATCCTGTATACATGGCCATTTTAGTTGCATATGTTAGTTCAAAGCGCCTGAATCATTTTTAGAAGTAAGTATATGTATTTATTATGTAATAAATGTTTATGACGTCATACTGATGTTGTTTTCAGTATCTCGTAGACGAGTGTACAAATGTTTAAATATCTGCAATCCGCTCGAAATCCTTGTTTATGTTATAAGGGTTGTAACCATAGTTTACAATCTCTCAATTAATAAACTTAAGCTATTTTTAAAAGGGTTCTTCAAGAATAAATCCATTGTAATCCCCGAAAAAAATATGTCTTGTTTTTCTTACACATATAACATTATTTTTTCATACGATATTTCTCAACGTGTTTAAATTTTAACAACAAATTAAGGCCTTTAATGTTTAATCCACCAGCTAATAAAGATAACTGGGGTGACAAATATATCTTATATAATAATCCCCATTATTTATCAAAAGCTCTTACCCACTGCACGATAGCTCAAGCTAACAAGCGTCTACTGTGTAAACAAAGCTTGCTGGCGTCCATCTGCGGCGTCTATGTTAAATTGGAGCAGAGTCAAAGCTCAACTATTTGAATACCTGATTGGAAATTTTATCACTGGATTTGAACAATACCCCATTATTGAGTCTTATGGTATTTCGGTTCATTTTTAAATATATTTCATAGTTTGATTTCATTACTATAATATATTTGATTACATTAAATGAACAGTTGCATATGGAATTCGCCGATTACCTGTTTAGTTATTATTTTATTTTATAGTTATTTTTAATATGTTTGTTTTTAGATAGCAGATGATATGTACATCAAAAACATGATTAATTTATTATTTAAAAGTTTTGGGTGCTTCCTCGACCACCTGGGATGACACCATTTTAATCATTAGAATGTCTTTATAAATGCTTATTTAACACCATCGAGATTACATTCAAAGAAATTAAGTTTTCTTTTATTCATCAACGCGAAACTGTCAATAAAGTCATTGCAATACGTTGTAAAATTAAATATCAAAAGGCTGGTTGGGCTATAGAATACCTTTGAGGTTATTTCGGTATCCTCATCAGTATAACCGAACCAAAGACGTCACATCAGGTCAGGTCGTGTATAACTCAGTCGTTGATGATAGATGTTTCACTGTAACGACAGCTAAGTCTCAATCCCCTCATTCATCTGTGATAGATGAAAGCACAGTTCCCTTCCTGTCCAGGACAAACTACGAGAGTGGCTTAAACCTGATAAAGTGGACATGATCAATTAGCATGAAAGGACTACGCGTTTTCCATACAGAAATACCTCTGGGTTTTCCAGTCACGTTTTGGTAAACAATTATTTTTATTTATATAGTGGTATTTTTTTATATTATCATACAGTAGTAGAGCTATAACTATTTTATATTAAAATTATGGAACTTCGATATAACGGTAAACTTACTTACGAAGCTATGGAAAGTTATAGTATACCTTTCTGTTTCATATATGAAGTTATAATTTAAACAACCTCCTAAATTTTAGTTTTGTATTATATTGTGCTTATAAAATTCGCCGAATTGATATATAAATTTAATAAATTAATTTATGATCTAAGTTTGATTTTATTTTAACTTTTTACATACCAGTGTTTAAATTTCAAATAAAAACATTTATATAGTGCTTCAGATCTAGAAATTTTAACATCTGTTAGTACAATAAAATTGTTCCATAATTTATTGCGAAATTGTAATTACTTCAGCTGTAAAATATAACATTAGGTTTCACAATGTATACAATCTTAAACCAATGCATATCGTACATCGCGTTGTTTCAACTATTCCGGGATCAGACCAAACACATTACGACGTCGCTAACTGCCACTCTGGGCCAGTTATTGCTTCTGGTGGAGATTGACTCACATTCCCCAGAGATTTACATGTTACCATGTAGAATGTTACCACCAACTAGCTACTGCTTATCTTATCGTAAACATACACCAGGATATTTTGATAGTCGTAAATGTAATCCGGTTTTCATATACTGTGGTAAAATGTTACTGTATTTAGACTACCAATATTACGTCTGGTTGTTTGTATTGGAACTTATAATTGGTTAATTACTACCGTTGGTATTCATACCACATGTTTCATTTTGTGGGAAGTGTCAGGGGTCAAACTTTGGTTTAAAGTACTGATGACAAAGCAAGCTTAAGCAACTATACTTACGATGATGTTTATCTCTGGTTTCACTGTTAAAATGTGAATAAAATATAACTTTTTAACAGCATGTAATTTTAAATCGGTTGTATGTCCCTCAGACGGATCTTTTTTATAACAGTATAAATATCAACCTTTTAGACGCTCGCTAGCTTAAGAGTTAGTATCTTGGACCTCGGTTAAAAATTGCAGGTTATATTTTTTGGAATGACCACTACTGTAGGGTTTGATACATTCTAAAAAATCATTCATCTATAAAATCATTTATTTATCTCTGATAACAAAACGTATCATTTTTGAACAAATATAAAAAAATTCAACAATAAATAAATAATGCTTGCTAATAAAACTAAGATTTTTGTAATAGTTTTTGTCTTTATCATATCACTGGCAACTGCCCAACACCTTGGTATTCTTTATCCTCTATAGGCAGGTTTTAAAAGTCTAAGCTCCCCAAATTAGTGGAGATCAATCAAGTCCATGCACGAATGGTCTAAAACTTCATTAAGGTTAAAGGTTGATTTTACCTGTGGTTGCTCATATTGGAAACCAGGGGTTGAAAAGGACGAGGAGTTCTCTCTCCATTTTGATTACTCGCTGTTCTTCTCCTATCCTCCAAATCACTGTAAGTCCCTTCTTTCCTGTACGAATACTCAAAAAGGAAGATTTTTATAGCCAGCTAATGTTGGAGCCTCCTAATTAATTTAAACTAACTTCTACCTGGCATCGGTTATGTTATATGGCAAAACCAGCTCCAACAACTTAGTTTTAAGTACTAACATCCCGAATAAAAAACGATTAAGTGGAGCTTACAACAGGATTTTTCTCGTAAATATTTTTTATTTCATTTTAACACAAGGTAGATTTACATGGTCTTTGAGGAGTTAAACAAACAAACATCCAATCTTTATTTTTAGCAAATTCCCCCAAAGGGAAGAAGCTATTACCGTAGTCGGTATGGTTAGACCTAGGCCCGGGACCATGATAACTTTTCGTTATGAGGTCCCCAGATGTCAAAAACACCATTCGTTCAAAACTTTATATATATATATATATATATATATATATATATATATATATATATGTGTGTGTGTGTGTGTGTGTGTGTGTGTGTGTGTGTGTGTGTGTGTGTGTGTGTGTGTGTGTGTGTGTGTGTGTGTGTGTGTGTGTGAGTGTGTATCCGTGAGCACGATAAGTCTCGTAAAAATAATCCGATTTTGACGAAATTTGGTCGACCTATCCGAAGGGTATTTTGAGGGGGTTTTATACCCCAAAAATATTTTTTGAGTTTTTTACATATTATTTTTGAAAAAAAATTGAGTTTTTTCCATTGGAATAAAATTAAAAATACGCACAATTTGGTGTTTTGATCATTGCTCTACGTCAAATGGTTACAGAGATATTGAAAGTGCTAAACAGTACGTTGTACAATGTTATTCTTATGGAGATTACGAACAATTGTATATCTCGCTTATTTATCAACTTATCCCGATGAAACTTAGTATATTGCTTAATATCATTGTGATCTATTGATATTTGCACTAAACACATTTTTTGGCCGATATTTTCCGTAGCAGCAAACCTGCGTACTCAGCTCCCATGTTATTATTATGGAGAATAAGTACCGTGTTATCTCCCTTATTTATGAACATAAATTAATAACATTTGGTATGTGGCTTTACCTACTTGAGTTATATTGATATTTGTATAAACCCCCATTTTTTTGTGTTCCTTGCTTCAGCAAACCTGCATACTCAATCGCAATGTTTTTCTTATGGAGAATATTAAAAATGTCATAAATCGTTTATTTATGATTGTATATTGATGAAACTTGGTATGTGGCTTTATGTGGTATTAAGATACACACACATATATATATATATATATATATACATTGGAAATACACATAATTATACTAGGTGTTTTTAACCTATCCCAGGATATCGTAGTAAAAACTATATTTTATATTTAATAAAACTAAAATGCATTTTATGCTTTAGCCGCCATCTACCACTAATTCATATGAATTGTTAATCTTAAAATATTTACAGACCAAATTAATAATTTATCTTACAGGATGTTCATCAAATAAAAACAAATTTATGGTACTTATTACCATCAAAATACTGGCAAAAAGAATAAACAACATTGTAACCATGCAAACCAGCAGAAGGAAAATAAACAAATCGAAGAGTTATCAAATTATGGACTTTTATTGATCTTAATGTAATTAACTAATGTAACTAATGTAATTAATCATTGTGTTAAACTAAATATCGTAAACATTAATTGTAAACACAACCTCCTTTTCACATTAGAATAGATCGTCTTAGATTCATAATTATAAATATTTACTATGACACCAAAAACGAAACATTTGAAAATGTTTTGCTTTAGAGAAATTGTTTTAGGTTTTGTAAGGTAACCCGTGGATTTAGTAACACGTATTGAAATGATAACCAAGCAGATAATCACACTTCATCCAGAATATAGAATCAAGTCTTGCAAAATAAAACGAAAATGCCAAAGAGACCTTGCTTATAGGCCCCGGTTCATACTCAGCAGACAGCAGTTTAGGATGTTAAACGGGATCTGCGGCACAAAGGCCATTGTTATGCATTCATTTCTACAAAAGTTACTTGTTTCACAAGATCCATTGTATTTGGGAAATAATAAAATATAAATATATAAACAATAATATGTATTCACCAAATGTCACAATAACGTACTTTAATATAATTTTATATCTAATTTTACAATTTCTGATATTTATTTAGAAACTGTATCAACAATAAAGTATTATTAATTTGATGGTGAATAATTTAGTTCCTCCAGGTTATTGCAACTAGGGTTACACTCATAGAAAAATCATGAAATTAACAAAACATAAAATAACATTGATGTTTATTACATAATTTGAATTACGAATAACCTTTCAAATGATATATATAATTTAACTATTAAAATATTATAACACTATATTTTTTACGTTATGTGATAGTAAAATAATTTATGTAAGAAAAGGCAATTAAAACAAGTAAAAGTTTATTATTGCAGTTTATTTCTAATAAGTACTGAACATTTTAACTCCAAAATGTCAATTTTAAGGTTTAGCTAAGTTTATTTAAAATATACTCGAAAGTTAAATATATTATTAACATTTAAATTATACAATCTTGGTAGTCTATTCATGGAAAAATGTAGTCATACTTTCGAATTCAGTTGTGTTAGTAGAATAGCATTGCTATTTCACAAGCAATAAGGTCTTAAAAGGTCTCTATAAGAAACACTTCTTTCGGAAAACAAATTCTTATGACTTAATAATTGTTAAGATTTCTTGGTGTTGAAGCATTTAACCTAGAGAATAGTAGCCTACAGAATTATAATCTTTGAATGTTTAATATTACTCTAATGATACATGTCTTATGTAGTTAATGGTTTAAAGAATAACATATATGTACCTCCTCAGCAGGATAAGACATATCCTAATCTGGGTCCCACAAGAGCTTTGGCTAATGTTGTATGTGAACATCGGTTTTATAAGAAATAAAACTGTGTATTTTCAATAATCATTGCTTGTTTAACATGGCATATTTGTTTTCTAACTTTTAGCGAATTTCCCCTATAGGGAAGAAGCTATTACCGTAGTCGGGGGTAGACTTTCATAAGTGGGGCCAAAAACAACCGAATGAAAAAATCGAAATTTGTAATATCGATATATTGATATTAATAATCGATTTTGAATAATAATTTTAAAATATATGATATTTTAACAAAAATTGTAAATATTAATACAAATGACGTTCAATTTTCGTAAGCTTTCTAATTTAGCTTTAAAGGATAATTTCCAATGTTTTTCATATTTGCAAGAGGTAGAATTGATGCCTAAAACTCCCGATTGTGACATATGCGGAAGACAAATGAAAATTTATGTCAAAGGACCCACAAGTGTACAATTTGAATGTCGACGCCGAACAAAAAATGACGAGCATTGCAGAAGAATTAATGCGTTTGAAAAAACATTCTTTGCTAATTCCAAATTCGGTCTAAGAAATATCATATCAATTATGTACTATTTCTAAAGAAATGTCACCAATTATGAGATTCTTATGATCGAATGTAGTGATGAAAAATGTGACGCTTCCAGTGGATATAGTTTTTTTTCTTTGAACCATGTTCTTATATTCTTATTTTTTTAAATAAAGTTATTTGTTTTGTTTCTGTTTACAATTGAATGTTATTTAATATCGTATCGTATCGATATATATATATATATATATATATCGGTATAAAATATCTATATTACAATTTTCGATTTTTTCATTCGGTTGTTTTTGGCCCCACTTATGAAAGTCTACCCGTAGTCGGCATGGTAAGACCTAGGCCCGGGACCATGACAACTTTTCGTTTTGAGGTCCCCAGACCCCAAAAACACCATTCGTTCGAAACTGTGTGTGTGTATATATATATATATATATATATATATATATATATATATATATATATATATATATATATATATATGTGTGTGTGTTATGACACACGGACACACGGAGCACGATAACTCTCGTAAAAATGATCCGATTTTTATGAAATTTTGTATAAACGTGTAAAGCAACATTTATGACTTTAAGTTTAAAAACCAGCCAGATCGCTCCATCGGAAGGGGTAATTTGGGGGGGTTTTGTACCCCGAAAATGTTTTTTTGAAATTTGTACATATAATTTTTGAAATAATCAAATATTAGTTTTTACCATAGGATTTAGCTTAAAAAACACACAATTTGGTATTTTGATCATTCCTCTACGTCAATTGGTTACCGATATATTGAAAGTGCTAAACACAGTACGTTGTCTAATGTTATTCTTATGGAGGAAAAGACCAATTTTATATCTCGCTTATTTATGAACGTACTAGCTGTGTACCCGTGCTTCGCAACGGATGATTTTTGGTACTTACATAGCACTTTAATTTTTCATTATCAATATATTTATTTCAGGAAACGAAATTCCCAAGAAACCGGTGTGCTGGTAACGATGCTCGTTTCCCATAGAAAGTTTTTTTTCTGGCACCCTTGCCTCACTAACTTAACAAATTTTAGCAGATATTTACAGATTACACTCTATTTACATTCAATCAAAACTATCTTTCAGTACTGTACAGGGCTTATGCTCGACAGAAAAAGCTCTTAGGTGCTAAGAACTTCTCTCTACACTACATTCTTTGTTCGTCTTTCTGGTTGAAAAATAACCAAGCTGACAGGACAGCTCACCCTTGAACACGCCACATACAGTTGGCCATGAGTGAAACAATCACTTCTCAGATCCACACCAGCTACTTTCAAACTCTGCCCCTGAGCCTTGTTGCCTTGAGCTCCTTGAAATAAACGGCACTTTAATCCCTCATAGGGTTAATATACCTGGTGATGGCGCCTGCCTTTTTACGGGTGCAAAATAACCGTAAACCGGTCTTTATAGTTGCAAAATAACCAAGCTGCCAGAAGAGCAGCCACCGTAACCGGGTGCCTTTTTAATTAAAGTGCTATGTAAGTACCACAAATCGTCCGTTGCGAAGCACGGGTACACAGCTAGCTCTCCCGTAAAAAGGCAGGTGCCATCACCAGGTATATTATTAACCCTATGTGGGATTAAAGCGCCGTTTATTTCAAGGAGCTCAAGGTCCGCCATCACCGATTCAAAGGTTCAAAATAATCTATTAACTTCAAGGTTCACGGTAAGGACGATGAGCAAATCTGGCTTAGACAAACACTAGATGAGGGAAAAGAGCCAATAATGTGCGTCAATCCTTGGGCAAATATGTATGATTGTTGTAATTTACTCGCTGGTGAGAACTAATTATAAATATTACAAATTTTACTTTTCAAAATGAATTAAAAGTATATTTTTAGTTATGAATCAAATTATGACCAAACACAGAGATTTTTTGTCAGCAAATAATATCAAAGTTAGCAATTAATTTAATTTCAATAGCTAAAAGTCTGCACACTGCAATGTGGACAGCTATTAAACTTATATGGACTACATTATCGACACTGTTTTGAATTCCGGCCGCCGCCGCACGCTCACGTTGGCTCGTTTTGCTAAATAACTCGGAAACCATAAGAGATAGACAACAAATTTATAGAACAAAAAGTGTTTAAAATTTATTTCCACACTGACGTTTTCCAATCAGGTTGAAGGTAGGTTCACTTTTTTAGGCGCTAGAGGCGATAGTGTACAGGAAGTACAGTCCTATTTTTCCTAAAACTTCAACCCCCCAAAAACCACCCTAAAATTTAGAATTTTGTAAAACCCGTACTTAGTGGGTGCCTAAACCCTAAAAGGAACGTCCATGCAAAATTTCAAGGTTCTAGGTCAAGTAGTTTAGGCTGTGCGATGATACGTGAGTGAGTGAGTGAGTGAGTGAGTCAGTGGATTTGACAAATATATAGTAGATACTGACGAAACTTTGTATACGGCTTAATCTGGTTGTGGTCTATTGATATTTGCTCGGAAAAATTTGTGGCCGATAGTTCCCGTAGCAGCAGACCTGCGTACTTAGCCCCACGTTATTCTTATGGAGAATAAGTAACGTGTTATCTCTCTTAACTATGAACATAAATTATTAACATTTGGTATGTGGCTTTACCCATTTGAGTTATATTGATATTTGTATAAAACCTCATTTTTTGAGTTTCTTGCTTCAGCAAACCTGCGTACTCAGCCCCAATGTTATTCTTATGGAGAATACTTAAAATTATATATATCGCTTATTTGTGAATATATTTTTATGAAACTTGGTAAGTGGCTTTATGTAGTATTAAGACATTATATCTCTATTGAAAATTCCCTGAGTATGCAGTTTTGCTACGACGGGGGTATTTACAGTTTTAAAGGACAAAATTAGTTTGTGTTTTTATTTCCTCTGTTATGTTAATATTACATTTGCATCACGATAATCACCACTAACCCCGTTTAATCATTACCTATTTTTAGTTGTTATCGGTTGCTTGGAATATAAATCCCTTACTGTATTTCGGTTTTATACAACTCTTTTATTAATATTACAAATTGTTACGGTACGTTTTATCATATAATCACACCATAATATCGAGTTCCACTTTGATTCAGATTATTCACTGATTATACCAGAGAGCCCAATAATATACAATTTCAAACTTTACTTAACGCGGACAGTTTACAAACTTTACAGTGCGGTCACTGCCTAGTTCCATGCTAAACAGTTCCCGTGGCGGGTGTAGAAGGATGTCTCTATCAAATAAATTCCCTTTAATCATGTTAGTTTTGTAATCATAAAATGTGACTACAAGCCAAAAAAATGGACCTTACGCACAAAATTAAACTAGTCTCTGAAGACTATAAATTTGCATGTTTTTTAAAGTTGTGACAATAATTTAAACTTTGTAGTATATAGAGTATACTGTAATATTAATAAGTTTGTTAAATTGCGAACTTATTAATATATTTATTTAATAAGTGTGCTACAACCTTACAACTTTATAAACCCGAAAAATATTTAGCGGACCAGCTAATTTTCCATGGCATTATGAAAGGTTTTAGGCACCATACATTATAATAACAAGTTGCATGAGGTATACGCCACTATGGATTTGTTATACACTTTGTTTTCCCCTCCTATCCATCAACGGTTTGGTTTACTAAAAGTGAAGCATAATTATCATGTTTCTAGTTACTAATATTAGCCGCTAGGCCCTGCCCGTATAAACTAAAACAACATGATTAACAGAATCTTATCTTATCGCTTAAAATCATCCTCACACTCCTTTATATTTCATGGATTGAATTATTCACACCATACGGTTTTAAAATTAGTTTGATCATACACTTCTAATGTTTGCTTTATAGACATTTTAAGTTTGTTACTCGACCTTTTTATAGTTAAAATCAAGTATTTAGAAAATTAATAACGTAAATGGAATCCAAGGTTTCATACATTCTATTATATTCAAAGTTGTAGAAAAAAGTAATCATGAAAGTCCGTCGGGTGGCAGAACACAAGGTCGGTTACTGAATACAATGGAATATACTAGAATCGTGTAGGTCGCTTAGTAGAGATTTGATTGCTCACTGGAAATAGGGAGTTATTTGTTTATCTATACATTATTTTCATAAATTATTCATTTAATCACTATTAATACATTTATTTTTCGACTAAAGTTCCATAAAATCATGGTAAATAACTATTTTCAGTTTTTCCACAATCTTTGCCAAAATTTATTTCGACATTAAACTTATAATTTACTTGAATAAGTTTCCAGTTGCATAATTAACATATCTTTATTTCATGGTTTTACTGTTAACATAATACCTGGTGTTAAATTTTAAAATGTATTTTTCCTGTTTTAATTTTTTAAGCGTAAAATAAAACGTTAATAGTTCTAAAACAAACAAGTTATATGAGTTCTTTTCTCCATTAATTTGTTTACTTAATGACTTTTGTGATTGTCGATCTTGGTAAGAGAATACAAATTATCAAAATAGTAGTTATAGGATGATTTAGCCTCTACCTCTCAACATTTATTTCATCGTATATTATAAGAATTTTTTAACGATAATTCTTAAAAATTCACATTAAATTGGCCGCCATTGACGGATAATATTTAGGGACTGTGTTTGGGTTCAAACAGTTCGGAGACCGGTCGGAGTTTGTTGGTTTGGACAGTTTGCCATTCAGTGAAGTGGAAGGACTTTTGTCCAATTTCCTTTATCATCCACAAAGCGATTTCTCTCATTCAGTCTATACTGTATAACAAGATTAGATACCCCTTTTAACTTAAATATTAAACAACGTAACAAGCAATTCAAAGCCGTCGTCATTTTACAGATTTTTATCCATAAAATATTTAACATAAACAAGCTATAACATGTATTATTGAACAGGAAACCTTTTAATTATTAAATAAATAGAAGTACAGTACGAAACTAATGTAAGATATAATATATCACAATGCAGCCATGATAGTTTAAGGTAATCCAAGTATATTTTAGAACTAAGTAAAAGACAATATCATATATAAATTTCATTTTAGCCATCAAATGCTTCCAAAGACTAACTAATTATTAGCACACTAACAACTATGAGTTTTATTTGTTGTATTTTTTACAATTTCTTTCCGCATAATTTTGCTTGGTAATTAATTAATCTACAGTAACAACATAATTATACCCTAGCAACCATTTATTTTTACCGTATCCATGGATACTTTGGACACGCAGTAACAAACACAAACTTGACAGATAACGAACCTTTGTCTCTGTTAATACTAGATTCCCTCACATCGTTCCTCATCTATAACTCGCACAAAATCTCTGAGAGTGATATCCTCTCACGTGTCCTAGGTTTTATGCCACTATGGTTTAAACACCTACAGCTTAAAATCTGGGACAAACTCAGTGGCTCGTGTAAGGTCAAAGGAATGCAATAGTTTGAGGGATATTAAAATTCCAAACCTCAATGCAAAATGATACGTTATAAACTTTAACACGTACATACTTTGACAACAAAAGTTATTTGCCTACTTTATAAAGGACCTTTTATTAAATATTTAGGAGGTATTTTGTAATACCGCAGTTTCTAATCAAATAATATGCAATAGTTGTCCGTCACGGCTTCGCTCGTGATCATTGAACAACGTTACGTTTGAAACGGTAATTACTCTTGTAACTCCTGGTTGACCGAGTTTTGAGAGTGGCTTATGCTCGTCAAAACGGAGGATACAAATTGGATACCTCTTTGCAAAACTACGGGTCGAGATTCTTTCTATACCTCAATCGTCTAATACCGTTCTGAAAATAACAGTTGCGTTTTCTTTACGGAAGTCACTTTAGACATTCATAAAAAATACAAATCATATCACAAATTAAAAATAAGAAGAAGGAGATATAGTTTAAGTAATGAATATATTTTTAACTTGTTTCATCGAAAACAGTATTTTGTAACAATTATTTTAGCTTGTTCAGTCTTGTAAACGCCTGCTGGCCGGGCAACGCAATATGACTACACCACTCAAATTGCCTACCGGCCACTGTACGGCACCGCCCGGCATTGCAGATAGTTTTCCTACCTTCCCACACAGTATATAGCTCAATCACTCCTGTAGTCTGAAACAAATTCAGTTACATATCTTCAACAGTCCAGATTTGGTGAAATTCCCATCATAATTATGCATTTGGTTGTGTCTTGTTCATATTTGTAGTTCGGCTGGCCAACCCTTAACTTATTGACGATGCGTGACCTGACAGTAATGCTCAAATGCCCATCACGACGATGGGTTATAAGGGTCTCATCGACAACATGATCACTTGTTTCATCTGTTGACCTTAACGCAGTTTCAAATAACCAGCAAGATGTTGGTAAGACCTTGCATGCACATTGCAATACATTGGGCTTTACTGATATGTATTTCGCTCTGTCCCACCAATCATTATCAGGTTAAGAGAACTACCGTCGAGACATTTAGGTTAAATATCTGAAATATTGCTCTTATAACACTGAAATATGTATTCACTGAAAAGTTTACTTATATGAATAAAACAAAGTTTAATATAATCGATAGTGTTTCACCAATTACCATTAGTATAACTTATTTACTTACGTCAATCAATCTTTTTTTCTCTATTCTGGCGTACACGTATTTCGGCATTCATGCCATATTCAGTGCCTTGGTCGGTGTCGTGTAAGTTTAACCATCAGGAAATCACTATTCTTGGCCGTGAAGCTTCGTTGAATAAAATTAAAATATTCAAAATTCATATTTAAGATACGTATATATGAACAAAAAACACACAAACGGACACACATCACAACGATTGTTACCACGTGGATTTTTATTTCCCGTTTCCCCGGGCACGGTTGCAGGCAGACTGACTTGAAAAGGAGGAGGGGCCCAGTGAGTTGACCTTTGTACTTCCTATCCTGTTATCGGTGGTCTAAAACGACAGGTGTTTCTTTTTTCCGTCAACTGAATTATTTTGTCATACATTGGATTGGCACCTAGGTTTAATTTGTCATTTAAAATATTTTGGCAGTCTTTTTTAAAAATTTCGTAAATAAATAATTCCTCCATTCTATGAAGTCGTTGTCCATTATTAGCTTTATATAGTATTTATAAGTTATCGTAATGTTTGAGTAGGTATGATCAAAATTTATTATGTGTTCGGGGAATTTAATTTTTACTTTATTGTTGTTAGATTTATTTTTGACTTCTGCTATATGTTCTTTAAACTTGACCGTTAATGCTCTGCTCGTCTGTCCTATGTAATATGCAGCACAGTTGCAATTTAGTTTGTACACTCCCGACTTGTTATATTCAGGTTGAGCAGTAATTTCTTTATCTTTCAACATACTTTGGAGATTAAATTCAGAACTGAATGATACATTAATATTATTTTTCATAAACATATTTTTGACCAAGTTTTCTGGTTTTAGTTATAATTTATTGACACATACTTTTAGTTATCTGATTCTACGTTATTCCTGTTTTTGTTCTAACTTGGCGTATTTTCTAAAAATTAATTTTATCAATTAACTCTGAGTTGAATCCATTTTGTTGAGCAATTAATTTAATTGTATTTAGTTCAATGTTGTAATCGGTCTCTGACTTCGGTATGCTAATTAGTCTGTGGATCATAGAATTAAAAGAAGCCATTTTGTGGAACCCTGCATGCGAAGATTTAGCGTTGATGACTTGCTCAGTTTGGGTAGGTGTCCTGTAAATCTTAAAAACATACTTTCCTGCTTTACTTATTTTTAAGTCGAGATAATTAATACTATTATTTTCTTCGATTTCAGATGTGAATGTGATTGATTCGTGGAGCTTGTTAAGGTGTATCTCAAATAAATGCACTTGACTTTTGTTGCCCTTGAATGTTAAACCGATTACCATTAGGTATAATACAATAAAGGCCTTAAATCCGTTAATACAGTATAACTGTTTTGATCTTTAAATTGTAGGCCGTTTTTATTGGATAAGTTTTATGTCAATTAAATATACAGCAGTAATGTTAAAAAACTAAGAAGATTGCTTAACTGATTTTGTATGTAGAGAAATAACTAAGCACCAGTAATCGTTGTGCAATTAACTAATAGTTTTGAACCAAGTATTCAGAACACTGAGCAACTTTTGGGTCAAAGCTTTGCAATTAGCAAGGACAGTTGGTTATGTTATAGCAACTAACTGTTTTACTGCGTCACAAACTAAGAATATTGATATAAAATTAGTTGCATGTCAGTACATGATCTATCTATATTAAATTAATAAACAATTGTTTTCTTTTGAACTGTAACACCTTGCAGAATTACCCAGACCAAGTTAAAAATAACTTCTCTTTCATTACATCTTTTGAATTTAACAATCATTATTCAGGTATAGAGTCTGTAGTGTTTGCTACTTTGTAATTAAAGATTGCAAATAACACTTCATTTTATACCATTAGAGGGTTTAAAGATCACTTTTTGAAATGTACTCTTATACAACTCATTTGTTTAAATGTAACGTGTTAGTGGCTGCTGAGTTTGCAAATTTAAAAATTCATCTTCCTCAGTAAACATTCTTGTGAAAACTACTGGAAGGGCTCTTAGTTTACCTCAAGCGAAATTGGCTCTTACATACAGCTATTTAAATTTCAATGGTTCTAATATCTATCAGAAGTTTTACAGAACTTAAAATCTTTAATCTCTAAAATAAGAATGATAGTATCGCCGTCGCACTCAACTTGCGTTCGAAACGACTTTACAATAACATATAAGAACTTTTAATGCAAAATAAACTTAACTTCAACTAAGTCACAAACTAGTGTCAAAATATATGTAAAGAGTGTTACTTATATTTCAACACTATAATGAATGTCGGTAGTTTGTACATGATCGACTGACAAGCACCCAAACTCAGCTTGAATGAATCCTAATATCAACCTAGACAATCTGCTTAAAATGTGCTCCTGGGATGCAAGTTTCCCGTTGCCAAAGTTAAACTATATTGCCATTACTACAACGGTTGAGCATACTGTTGTAGAGTAGCAAAACATATGTCTTATCATCTAAATAAAAAATTAAATGAGCTTTTTATCTAAATTATAATAAGAACAAAATCTTCGTGCACTCTGGAGTGAAGGATTAAGCTTAGTAAATAAGATTAACGTTGCATTGACGTTGGGGCAGAGCCCTAATGATGTGTGATGACGGCAAACCACAAAAAATTATTCCCAGCTCCTTCAAGTCCAGTACAACCGTTTTAATTGTGAATTACGGTAAAAAACGTGGCCCACCAGAGTAACAGACATACAGACACCATTTTTTGACACCAATTTCAGCTTTTCCAAAACATAAAACATAAAAATAACTAAACATTTTATAATCTGTTTAATTTGGATTTTTTTGTAAATTATTTAAAAATATAAATGTACGGGTTAGTCAAGAGTTCAAAAGCGTTGAACTGAGGGGGCAGGATTGTTTTATGTCGATTCCGCCTATAACGATAACAGTTTTTTTTTACAAAAATTTATTTTGTGGAAGTACTTTCAGATCCCCAAATTTGGATTGCATATAAAAGTAAGAGAATACATAAGAGCTTGGTTCGAAGAGAATAGAATATCAATATTAGAAAACAAGGTCCGAGGTCTAATTACAAAAACTCCTGAAGATAAACGGTTTGCAAGTATTTCCAAAGATTCTAAACTTTTGTCAAAACGAAGTCCTAAAGCTTTAACTACACCTTCAGTAACGGAGTACTATTTAACACACGCGTTTACTCTGCACATATACTTCTGATGTGAAAAAACATGGAAAATTTGACACACTAAACATGAAACATGAATCCTACGTATCATAATGCTACTCTAATTATGAACACCCTGTATATTAGGTCATGGATTATGTATAAAGAACTACTCATTAATTATAAAACATAGCAAAAAATTTGTTTTGTATAAAACATTCTCGCGCTGTGTGGTGTAAGTTCTCTTGGTAGCGGATTATCAGCTAGATTCATGAATGTTAAAGTGGTTTGGCCCAGCTAATGAGGCTCGCACGCAGTACCGACCGGCTGGCGTGTTTACAGGGTTCTGTGTAGAGTATATACTAAGAGTATACTACGAGTTTTACTCGTATTATATTACAGTTAATTTCTACTGGATTGATTTTATTGAAGGTAAACTATAGTAGAAATTACTATAGTTGTAACAACTAAAACAATTACTAAGGTCGTCTTCTATTTTCTGAATTAAGTTTAAGAACATGTTAAGAAAACATTTTATGTATATAGTTTGAAAGATTAAACATTCTAATATTATACTACATGAAACGACGAAAAATCCTGAATTTCTACAAATTCACTATAAAATATATCGAAACTCACTATTCAGTCGGTTCATCTTCCAATTTCTAATTTTCACGATCATCGAAATTAATTATTATGTTTGACGCTTGTTTTTTTAGTAAAAGCTGAACCCCCCTCGCACCCTTACCCACAGAATGATATGGAGATAACTGAATTTTTCTACTTTTGTATTTAATACTGGATGAAATAAATATATTTTTATTCTTATACTTTTTCTTATTCATTTCAATAGTGTGAAGAAAATGTAAGCTGTATGTGAATTTAATATAAATTCAATTTATTAAGAATCACCCCGCAGAGTTCATACAGGATGTAAGGGATTTAGTATTTCTGTAAGAATGTAGGATTGTAAACATTGTTTTGTGGTGTTAAAATAAACGTAACACAACTCCTTTTTGTGGTAGTCTGTTATCATCCGGGGAAAACAAAGCTGGATTATTGTGAGAGTTTACTCAAAAATAACAAGTTCCATCACGAATCCAATATTCTGAGAAAGATCTCTCTTTCTGGCAAAACATTGGTTTTATCGAGACTCAGTTTGTAGTAATCCTTGGCAAAAAAGGTTCAGCTTTAGCGTATCGGTGCCGTCTCACCGTCATTGAGTTAATGAAAACAGTTCTACATAGCCGGATCTGTTCTCAGCTCTGCAGCTGTTTTAATAATATTGGAGCGACAGTTTTAAACAGAATGGTAATGCGGGTTATAAATGGACTATGAACGTTTTAAATTATAAATTCTTTGTTATTGTTTATTATTTAGCAGTGTGCCTTTACCACTACATAAATGATTTATTTTTTTAACTTTCGGTTGACTTTCATTACAATTGAAAGAAAGTTAATAGTTTTGCACTGTAAATAAGCTAACGAACGTGAGAATAAAATTGAATTTTGTGGCATTTGTTGGATAATCTCTATTTTTAAACTGTTAACGATAGGTTTTTTATGCATTTCAATATATATATTTTTTCGCCTTTATTTTTCGCCGAAAAAACAATAAATGGCATAATTTATTTAGATATGCTAGAACAATTTTTGTTTCCTCAAATTGAAGAAATTGAAGAACAAGCCGGTGAACGAGTCATTTTGAAGCAGGACGGCGCCCCGCCTCATTACCTTCGGGACACACTTAACAACAAGTTTCCAAATGGTTGGATAGGCAGGGGTGCGCCTATTCCCTGGCCTCCCAGGAGTCCTGATTTGACCCCTTTGGACTTTTTTTGTGGGGTTACGTAAAGAACATTGTTTATGCTGAGAAAATTCGTGATTTGCCACATCTATGTGGGCGAATTTCGGAAGCGATTGCAACTGTGACACCAGAGATGCTTCACAACACTTGGCGAGAAATCAAATATCGCTTCGATGTATGCTGAGCAACAAATGCAGCTCACATCGAAACATATTAAGGTATGGAAAAAAACTTAGTTCTTTTCTCTTCTATTTGACATTTAAATCGTTTAGTTATCTTGAATAGTCCCCAAGCAACGGCCGTCCGAAATCCCGTCATTCTTTTTCGGAGACCCTGTATATATATATATACTATTTTAAACCATTTGGTGAGCTGTACGATCTGTTGAGCATCTTAAACTATCTTATTAATTGGTGAGTTGTTAATAAAGTCACAGGATTACAGCAATACTATACGAAATTGGAAAAAATTCGTAAAGCAGAGAGATGGTTAAAGATTAAAAGTACCTGGATCACATCATGTTTTTAATCCACGTTATTACCTTCATATCATATTTTTTGGTGAATGTTGAATTTTTACTTTCTCCCCCTATACATAGTATATGGAGAAAGTATTGTTTTCGTAAAAATTTTTGAATTTGAGTTGTTAGTGGAAATATTCGTTTTGGTGCTCCCTGAACCCAAAAAAGTGGTTTTTACGTGATGTCTGTCTGTGTGTGTGTGTGTGTGTGTGTGTCCGTGTGTGTGTGTGTGTGTGTCTGTGTGGATGTGTACAGAGCTAGAGCCCTAACCAATGGGCCGAGTTTTATGAAATTTGGTATGTAGGTACTAATCCACGATATCTCCAGGCGTTTTTTTCATTTTTTCGAATTTTTGATTTTTAAGGGTAATTATCCCCCAAAAACCACCAAAAAACATGAAAAATCCAAATTTCTCAAAAACGGCTCTAACGATTTTGATTAAATTTTAATCGTTTGTAGAACTTTAGTCTTCCAACAAAACGACACCACCCGCATTCCTGTAAAAATTCGGGTTCAGAAATTACAGGACTTAAAACATCAAAAATTCAGTTTTTTTGATTTTTCATAAAAATACATAAATATAAAAAATATTACTATTCACCATTAAAAAGAACTCAAAAAACTAAATAATTTAGTATTTTGAATTACTATTCTACGATTGCTGGTTTCGGAGAAAATGGAAATTTTCATTTTGCGGTAAACACAGTACGTTGTCCAATGTTATTCTTATGGAGAATAAAAAAATTACTATTTCTCTCTTATTTACTGATCAATTTCATTCAAACTTAATATGCTTGTCAAGTTAGCATTGACCAACAGAGGAAATTTGAAATATGTTGCCCCTTAATAACCCCGGGGGGGGGAATAGGGGGCATTTCCCCTCTTAAAACCACGAGTGTAGCAATGGATTCTGTAGTGCCTCCAAAGCAGGGATTTGGGTGGATGTTTTTTAAAACAACTTGTTTACGAGATTTTCTGTACATTCGACCGTGCTTTGTATTCTATATTTAGTAAATAAAAAGTAATTTATCCCTGAAAGTTGGGCTAAAAGGGAGAAAGTATGTGCAGTTTCCTGATACCGTTTATTTATTTTACTAAGTATAAAAGTGACAAATACAAAATTATATTCTGTGGAGAGTAGGTTATCAGTTTGGTTGTCTGTTTGTTTTTTTTTGGGGGGGGGGGGGGGATTAGGAGGTGACGGCATAGCCGGCTAGGAAAGTCTCCCATGGGATATTGTACAGCCACCGGAAAGAGGGAAAAGAGGCATGGAAAGGTGGTAGGACGGGGTCAGTCTGCCTCGCTCCTGAAAGGGAGAGAGAGCCTTACCTAGCTCCCGGGCTCTGTGGGTGACAAAACCCCAGGACGATTCGCCCTCTAACCCGACGTCCCCTAAGTCCACCAGACAGCCATCGCACAGAGCCTCCAACCTCTCAGGGGTTGGGGGCCCCAGGACGGTTCGTCCCCCAGCCCGGCAGACCGGAGACCGTCGGGTAAGGGCCCTTCCTCCCAGGCACCCGTCCCAGGCTGCAAGCTAGATCCACTACTCCCTCGAAGGACTTGGACTAGACTGGGTATCCAGGCTCAAGTGGGAGTCAAGTTATCAAAAGACACAAGGAGAAACCAAGGAAGGGAAGTTGGTCACACTAAATAGCAAAAAGACTTACCAACCAATACTGTGACAACTTCATTTTGCTGTACCCAATGTCGACCTCTGTACTAGTATAGACCGTCGAGTGCCAGATTATCAGTTACTAACCTTGGGTATTCAATGTTTTATTAAATAAAATATTTGTCAAAATCAAAAAGAATTGCGAGAACGTAGGTTCTCTTTATGAAATAGAGGACGGAATAAACTTTGTTCCATCAATTTGTTATGGCTTGTATGAATTTTTTGAAGCTGAACTATGTGTATTTTTACTTAGAAGCATGATTATACTAATCTTAACTCTGAGCGAATTACTGGGAAAATCTTGTAAAAATCTCATGCAAATTTTTAACCTGACCTTTTAATGGAATTGTATTTAAAACATCGCATTAGCAATTGCAAATATCCCGGGTAAATTATTCACTACGCTCCTGTCATAAATCAGTCAGATCGTTTAACAACCATCGTTGTTTGGTATCCAATTTTACTACCGCTGACCTATAATAACAAACAAGTTTGTTTTAATGTAGTAAAACATTAACCCTAAATTAATATAGCTATCAAGTTTTAAACTCTTCAATGAAACAAAATGTGGTAAACAACGTTTAATATAACTAAAAATATAAATAAATTTGTCATAAACAAGTTATATAATAAGTTTGCATAATAATTTGTTCATTTGCTTGAAACAAAACCAAAATTGGTTATTAATTACCTGCTCTCTTACATATTGACAGGTTTTAAGCATATAAAACTGTATCCATCTGATGATGGGGTTTTCCCATAATTGCTTTTCACGGACTAGTTGAAGTCATCAATAAATTTGTTAGGATGGTTACTGCTGAATCCTTATGTTTACATTTAACCAAACAAAATTTATATTTGTGTTTATGCTATACAATTTTTGGACATTTTAATCAATCAGATCAATCAGTGTTAAACTCTGATTTTACGCCATTATTATTTGCTACGTAATCTCTACCATTCTAATGGCGTAAAGATTAAATTTAATACTTGTCCCTAATCAATCTAAGTTTAGAATCGTCTATGGATACTAGATTTCGGTAAATATCTTCTACCATAGCAATAGTATATTTACATTATTAAGTTGAAACTGACGTGGTGGATTAATCGTATAAAGTGTTTTATGTTAGGATAAAACGAGAAGGAAATATTATTTGCTTAGGACTGGACAGAGTACTCAGAGTTTGGGTTACTCCCGTAAAATAATATTTGTTATACACAGATGAGACCTAATTTAATACTTACACTTTAGTAGGTTTTTAGATGTAAGTGTATATTTTTTATCAGTGGAAAACAAGCAATACTCAAATTATTAAGGATTCACCTTAAACCATAGCTCACTTTTCTTTAATCTTGATTTATTATTATATGCATATTTTTCATTCGTGTTTATGTTTTGTTTTGTTTTTAATGTTATCCTTTTCATTTTAAATTTTAAAAGTGATATTTATTACATATACTATTTTAATATTAATCGTTTGATGATTAAAACATCATAAAAGAGTATCGAAAAATCAAGCAACATACTTAATTCTACTCAAAATTTAAACCATGCGGTTTAGATTAATAGCACATGGTCGAAATACCAATTATAAATAACCTATTGTATAGCTGTGTTTTTAATATTTTCGTAACCAACTACCAATATTAACTGCATAAAATGTTCATCATGAAAACCTTGATGTAACCTTGAATGTTGATCATAAGCCTTTTTATCATGAAATTGAGTTTACTTGAACTTAAATATATTCATGAATCTCTAACAATTCTTATATTAGGAAATACACAAATCTAAACAGTATTTAACTGTTTTTATCAAAGATTTTATGTCTTTAATATTTCTCAATTGATCCGTCCAATCAAAATTATACGATAATTTGTAACTGTCAAAAAGGAAGTGTAATTAAAATGTTCTTTATGATTGATGCTCGGTAGTTATTTCCAGTGAGAAGAACAATTCAAATGTTGCGTAGTGAAATATGGCGCTAAGTTTTTATCGTTTCATTAACTGATTTGAAGATTACAATACAGTCAAGAAACAAGGACAAAAATTCGTCTTGTATTTGGTAAACATTATGAGCTTTGAAAAGCATATAACACTATAATAATCATTCGGCAAGAACATTATTAGTTAGTTATGTTGGATTCATTTTGATACGCTACAGACACATATGTCTCATACACACAGACACGTAAACACATATGATACATAGATACAATCCCATTCTGCTTATAATATTATTATTGTTTTAGAATGTTATTGGCTTTAAGCATTGTAAAACGTCATTGTCTGTATCATTTGCGATTTCCTGTTAAAATTTCAATCATTTTAATAACCATCCTACTTATGGTTATAGTAATAATTTATTATAATACATTACGCTAATATTTGTTTAAAAAGCTAGAGCTGAGCTTGGCTTGAAATATATATCAGTTTAGAATTTCGGTAATGTGGAGACGTAATTAATTAATGTTCAGCATTGTTTTCTGAAGATGGATTATAACAACACTAAACCAAATTTAAATCTGCGTTTTGTATATTTACAATTAACAATTGACCTTCTAGGGGTTTCTGTTATAGGTTGTAAAAGGCAATGCACTTTTAGCGAATTTCCCCTATAGGGAAGAAGCTATTACCGTAGGTCACATGGTAAGATTTAAGCCCGAGACCATGACAAATTTTTTTTTAGGTCCCCAGATGACTAAAACACTATTCGTTCAAATTTATATATATGTGTGTGTGTGTGTGTGTGTGTGTGTGTGTGTTCGTGAATGCGATAACTTGAGTAAAAAACGTCCGATTTCGCTGAAATTTGGCTCAAATGTGTAAAGTGACATTTATGACTTTAAGTTCGAAAACCAGAAAAATCGGGCCATAAAAGGGGGGGTTTATGGGGGTTTTAAATTTTCCAAAAACCATTTTTTTCATTTTTTACCCTAACATTTTTAAAACACTTAATTTGGGTTTAGACCATGTTATAGAGCTTAAAAAAAATAATATGGTATTTTGAATTATTAAGCTAGGGTAAGTGGTTGCGGAGAAAATCCAAAAAACCTGCTCATAAAATCTCCTATGTTAATCTTATGGGAAAAAGGTTTTTTGCTTTTCCTAAGTTAATTTTAATGTAAACTTCACATTTGCTTTTACCAATCACCTCAGCTCCACAAAAAAATCATTTTGGTGTTTAAATTGTGATTCTACGTCCAACCGTTGCAGAGATATTCAAAGTGCTAAACACAGTACGTTGTCCAATGTTATCTTTATGGAGAATAAATACAATTTGATATCTCGATTATTTATAAATGTATATTGATCGAACTTGGTATGTGACTTCACGTAGTACTGGTATATTGATATTCGCTCAAACAATTGATTTTTTGTTGGTTATCCCCGTAGCAGCGAACCTGCGTACTCAGCCCCCATGTTATTCTTATGGAGAATAAGTAAAATGTAATGACTCCCTTAATTATGAACATAAATTAATAAAACTTGGTATGTGGCTTCACCTTGTTGAGTTATATTGATATTTGCATAAAAACACATTTTTTTTGTTTCTTGTTGCAGCAAACCTGCTTACTCATCTCCCATGTTATTCTTATGGTGAATAATTAAAATGTTATATAGTGCTTACTTATGATTGAATATTGATTAAACTTGGTATGTGGCTTCACCTAGTTAAATTATATTTATATTTGCATAAAAACCAATTGTTTGTGTTCCTTGTTTCAGCAAACCTATGTATTCATCACTATTCTTATGGAGAATAATTAAAATTGTATATATCGCTTATATATGAATATATTTTTATGGAACTTGGTATGCGGCTTTATATGGTATTAAGACATATATTATTCATTGGAAATTCGCTGAGTACGCAGGTTTGCTGCGACGGAGGTATATTTATTCAATGTAAGTTATTATAGTTTTCCATCCGCTGGGACTACAAAAGGCATTACGTTAGGATGTAATAAAATGAAACCAAACAATGCATAAATTTTTAATCATTATGCTAAAACCATCTAACTCCATTTAAGGAAAAACCTCAATAATCTTTTTGTATTAATGTTATTATTAATTGATCATTCTCTATCTCATATAGTATGTTTTATTTGATTCTAGAGCTGAGAGAGATTAATTGTTTGTATTTGTAACGCAAAGGGAAGGGAAACAAGGTACTTCCATTTGGATGGTTAATAGTCGCTAGAATTAAAGATACTCACGTATCACCTTCCCCTTGGTTCTTTCTTTCCTTCTCACAAAATCGCAAATATACACGCAAATGCAATTAGATTATATTTGTATTTTTTACGCTTAATATATTACTTTGAGAAGATTGGACGGATTTACGCTAACAACGTTTGTTAATAAAGTGCCAACACCCTAGACCTGAAAACAAATAAACGTACACAGTATTGTCCTTATAGGATGTTTAAAAAACACACTTATTGATTTCAGGGTATGGTTTTCATTTAGAAAATAAAAAATGTTCCTGTTGAGATGTTATCTAAAACGTGTTACTTTATTATACCACTGTTGAGACACCGATGCAAGTTTGTTATATTTTAGGGCAAATATGAATAAAAAATATATGCTTTGTGTTGTCTTTTTACTGACTAAGACCAACGGATTCATAAGCCAATATCATTATTTAAAATCCTAATGACCAATTCCAGATGTGTTTAGTTTTGATCCTTAACAACATGTTTCGATTTTGCTCTGGATCGATCTGGAAAACCACATATTGTTGGGCGAGAGTACTAGAACTACGCTACCCTGGCAATCGGTATTTTTCTGATAAACTTCTCACTTTTAGCGTAGTTTTAAATACATTGATTCATAGAATTTTCACGTAAATTTTCTCCTAGTATAATCAGTAGCCGGGAAAAATAATACTCTGAATTGTTTTATCATTATTGTCACTGTTTAACACATAAATCGCCATGAATAATTTAATCTTCAAGTTCATAATATGAATTTAAAGATCCTCGTTTGAATAAAGAGAGAAATAACAGAGTGGAGTATTTGCAATGGTACACTGAAAGAAATATTATAGTAATCCAAACAATATTGCATAGTAAGTGCAATTGTGGTAGTTTTTACAAGATTTATCTTAATTTACACAATATTTATGGTAATGTCCTACCATCACGTCTGTCAAAACTACAATAATATTCTTGCTAAATTGTTTGCAATGAGGCTGGTAATTGCATCAACATATTATTGTTGCTAATACATTATAACGATAGTAGTATAGTAAGTAGAAATGCTTAGTGAGAATATTCTGATATATTATACCAGATTCTGTTTTTGATTACACGACAATATCTCAAAGTGGAAATGAGTCGTCACCGGCCTGACTTGAAGCGTGAATGCACCGAGACAAGCAATGTTATAGTTTATCGTGTGATCGGTATCGGAATGTGTTATAGTGCAATATGTATGTGTTAAGTGTCTCACTGTCTCAGTAATGTTTTAATAATGTAAAGAATAAACCTAAGGAATAACTGAAGATGTGGCTGTAGCCACAAAACATGCAATGGCATAACCTCAAAAAGTATATTGAACAGGTAAACCTTTTTATTTATTTGATAATAAAAAACCAGCATTTTAAACATGAATTGAGAATCTTATTTAGGCTTTCTTCAGCCTAGGTTGGATATTAAAAAGGTAAAAGTAACAAAGAGACTGAGATTAAGTTACTAAGCCTTAAACAATCAAAATACATATTATCAAAACTATGATTAAAGCCAAGCGAACGGTGGTCTATTGACCCCATACGCTTCTGCAGCTTTCATGTAAGCAATTTGATATAACTGATTTTGGTTAGTTTTCAGGTTATGTTCGTTAAACTGTAGGGTTTTACGTAACCACTCCACTGTAGTAACCACAAAAACAACTTATTGTAGGAATAAAAAAAGGTATTGCCATAGCTACTATACATTCTGAGAGGAGAGTCAACCGAACTTATAGCTGCAGCAATAACTTACTGTAAAAGTAAAATAAGTGTTATTGTTATAAATACTATAAACTCTGGTAACGATCCTCATAATGTTTAGTATTATTAACAATAACTTATTGCTCTGGCAGCAAGATGTATTGTTTGGGCTCCAATTTCATTATTGTAATATTTACAATAATTTCTGTTGCACGCTACAATAAAATATTGACAATAACAGGATTGTATCTGCTACCAAACACTTTGCTGGGACCATATTTACAATAATTTATTGCTCCACATACCATATTCTGGTTCATATAACAATAATCATTTTTTCAGTGTAACAGCAAACGGGTCAGCCCCAGCATTGATGCATTACATCACCTGTTTAAAACAGTTTTTAACTGATTTTATTTGTATTTTTCACACTCAGTTGGTTTTAATCTAATCTCTGTCCAACAAGCATTTATGCATACAAATCTGCCGTACTGTAGCTAATTATGAAGTAGAGTTAACATATGTAATTATGTTTATGTCCTTCCTTTAGTTTATTTATAGAATAAAATTTAGATAGTGATTGTTTTTTAATGTAATATATTTTACTCGTGAACTGATGTATGATATATCTTGTGAACATAGATTTCGGTGACAGTGTATAGAATATCTGCAACAAAGCTGCATTTGAACTATTCTATAATCGATCAATAAAGTTGCCGTTTTACCAAAAGTAAATACCACACCAATAGGATAACCCTTCTAAATATGATATAAAATGATAAGTATTACCTGGTTGGAATTCGTCCATAATACGAATTGCTACGTTCATTGAGTCAGGATCTACACTTTTCTGTTAGGAGTTACATACATACAAAAAACACTCATTTCATTTTTCAACCTTTTAGCTTTAATCAGTTGTTTTTAGTTTTAAAGCTTCTTTGGAATGATTCAACTTATTTAAATAATTAATGGCGTTTTTAGAACTCCTACCTCAGTGAATTAAAACCACCGATACAGTAAATATTTCTAATAAATATAAATGTGGTTTAAACACTAAATAAATGAGCGTTATTCAACGTGTACTATTCTTTGAATGTAGGGAAAATAGTGAAATAAGCTTTATTAGTGAGGTGTAATTATTCATTGTTGCAGGATCATTTTCAAATCGTAATAAAGGTAAAATTATTATTACGAAAAAAAATTATAGTTTGAGCCAGACGAAGGGAAAAATTCCTTTGGGTCTGTCATCAAACACGTCCGGGAAACTTTAAACTCTAGATTAGAGGAGTTGGTCCATATTGGTCCTTCTACGTAGAGCAATTACTCTATCCGTTTAAAGATCCAAATTACTACTAAAACTAACATTAAAAACAATATTTTTAGTGTTTATTAATCAAATTATATTTTAATAATTAAATCGATTTACATAAATAACCAAATTGCCAACCATTATACAAAACCATTTCATACGGACAGGAAAGATATTTCCATTCTGAAAGACAATTTTACCAATTTCAAAACATTTCAATATAAAATTTGTGTTATAAAATAAGTCAACCAGCCCATGCAAACTTTAAATTATCTGTACTTAGGTTTGAAGTTTTTGTTATTTTGACGTTTTCTACAGCGGACAAGTCAAAATTGGCGAATAAAAACTACACCTGTTACGCTTATTTGCTACATTGTTTCCGCTATTTCCAAAAAAATTGGTTTTCTGAGATTTATTAAACCCTTCCAATCGTCATATGAAACTGTGAAAACATTTAGACTTTTCTAAACTTTGCACGTTATTAGGGCCTTGCTCTATTGTCCGTCATAACTCCTTTGATATGAGTTGTCTTATCAGTTGTTATCTTAAAGATGTCTTTAGTTTTTAAACTCCATGTTAAGTAAAGTATAAAGCATTTAAACATCTGGCATAATATATTATGCCTGCGTTATCACCGTGTGGAGAACTGGACGCCAACTAGTATTGAATATAACCAGTAATAAAAACATATTACAACACGTAACGCTAGCAAAGTCATATTTTTATCGCAACTACTGCAGTGTCAGTAGACATATGGTCCAGTTTGATATATCTCCAACGTTATTGCACCAATAGTGTTATGAGCACATACTTTTACAAAAGACCACCCATGAAAGTATTATTTATTGCTGGTTTAATATTTGCTATGTATTTTCCAACTTTTAGCGAATTTCCCCTATAGGGAAGAAGCTATTACCGTAGGTCTCATAGTAAGACTTAAGCCCGAGTCCATGATAACTTTTCATTTTGAGGTCCCCAGATGCCAAAAACACCATTCGTTCAAATTTTTATATATGTATATATATGTGTCCGTAAGCACGATAACACTCGTGAAAAAGGTCCGATCTTAATTAAATTTGGTACAAATGTGTAAAGTACCATTTATTTGAACGAGTTCGAAAACCAGATGAATCGAACCATCCGAAGGGGGGTTTTTGAGGGGTTTTGTACCCCAAAAATGTGTTTTTTGGGGTTTTCACATGCGATTTTAATTTAAATAAAATTTTAATTTATACCATTGAATTTAGCTTAAACAAACAAAAAATTTGGTATTTTGATCATTGCTGTACGTCAATTGGTTACTGAGGTATTGAAAGTGCTAAACACAGTACGTTGTCTAATGTTATTCTTATGGAGAAAAAGAAAAATTGTATATCTCGCTTATTTATGAACATAAACTGACGAAATTTGGTATATGGCTTCATCTGGTTGTGGTTTGCACAAAAAAAACTTTTCGCCTATGGTTCCTGTAGCAGCAAACCTAGGTACTTGGTCCCCATGTTATTCTTATGGAAAACACTTAAAATGTTACATATCGCTTATTTATGAATGTATATGGATGAAACTTGGTATGTGACTTCACTAAGATGAGTTCTATTGAGTTTATGATCTGCATAAAAACCCATTATTTTTTGTGCCTTGTTTCAACAAACCTGCGTACTCATCCTCAATGTTATTCTTATGGAGAATAATTAAGCTTGTTTGTGAATATATTTATTATGAATCCTGTTAAGT
Organism: Allygus modestus; assembly: GCA_963675035.1. Classification (NCBI taxonomy): domain Eukaryota; kingdom Metazoa; phylum Arthropoda; class Insecta; order Hemiptera; family Cicadellidae; genus Allygus; species Allygus modestus. The sequence continues at coordinate 378,622,338 of OY776112.1, forward strand.
TTTTTAATGTGTTATGTTATATATTCATTGGAAATTCGCTGAGTATGCAGGTTTGCTGTGACGGGGGTATTTTAATTTTTAAACAACTTTTCACTTTTATTGATCAACAGGCTCATTTGTTTGGTCATGCTATCAAATATAAGCTACTTAACATGAACTGAATAGTAATTTAACTATAAATAAGGTACAAGAATATTTTATAGCCACTAAATTGTTAAACATTAATTAAATAGTGAAAATTTTAAGTCACTGAATAAGCAATAAAGCTATTATTTTACAACAAATAGATTTTCATAAATACGTATAAATATTCATAATTACGTTATACATACCAACAATAAAACTATTACCTTTCTCATTTGGTGATTTAATTGTTTGGATTTTTTTTATTCACGTCAGACGTATTTTGTCAGAAGAATTGATGAAAGCTTTGAGATAAAGCGATCTTTACCCAAATAGAATTGTTGTACGAGCCTCTTATTCCCAGGAACAGGAATCGAAAATCATGATGCTAATCTCTAGGCACTAATTTAAAAATGAATGTTCTTTTAAAGATATTGTACAACAAAACTGTATTTGTTCATTTACTAATAAGTTAAGGAATTTACGAGTATTTTACCTAAAACAATATGTATTAATATTTAGTATCATACAAATAAACTCGATCAATTAAATCTTGTGTTTATAAAAAAGTGGGGATTTTACGGTTACACAATGGGATTTATTGCCAACCTGTATTTACTGCAAATATGTTTAAGGGTTCATAAGTTGCAGACTGATTATTTTGTTTACCACAAAAATTTCCCTTTTGAATTTTTTTTTAAATTCTAACTTATCTTAATGAAATCGATATTTAAATATTAAAGTTAATTTTTGTAGCCATTTATTAAAGGGAAAGTTTAATCTAATACAAAGGTAATATTTAAAATTTAAAATTTATATTTAAAAGAAGAGGAAACAGTTGAATAAATTCGGTATACCCTATGACAAAAATACTACGTTAATTGTTAAAGTTCTCTGTTCGTGGTTGGATAGGTAAAATAACTAATACAAAAGTTATATTTTCTTTATATTTTCGTTTTAGATAGTCTAAGTCAATTGAAACTCTCAATGAAAGCTAACACACTGCACAATGACTGCGAATGAAAATTCTGAAAAATAAATCTGCTTGTTGTTAGATTTATATTATTTGTAATCCACAAATGATTTTCACCACAAGTTTTTTGGCAAAATTATGGTTACAAAAATTGAACGTGTTTAATAGTTTTCTAACATTTAATAACGATTATTTCTGGGAAGAAAATGCACAATTGACTACAACTTTATTTTTTCTAGGATAGTGCATTTATTACGTAATTAATATTAATATTATCTACGTCTTGATTACAAAAGAAATACTATTGGACTCATTTTATTATTGAAGGGGAGGATTAGCTAACCATCGTGTAGTTTGTAAACCCAATGAATGGTTATAAAACTTGCCCTAATAAAATTTTAAAACATTGTTATATTAAGCTAGATAACAATGATTTCAACTCTAACCAACAAACTTACCTTTGACGACTCTCGGCTTAGCCTATATGTGGATGCCACTAAGCAGATTTTTTACAATGATTGCATGATATCCATCAATGTCTAACATCGACTGCTACTAACTTATGATTCCTATAATTAATAAGTAAAATTAAAATATCAACATTTTTATGAAGTTCAAAATCACTGTGTAACCTGAATACAAAACAGTTTACCTCTACTTTAAAACTGGAAAGACAAATCGACTACAAGAAAAATCAATTTAGAAGTTACTAAACTGATAGAAGAACTCTTGTCGCCTTAACCACTTCGTTTCTATCGTTTCATCCTTTTTATCATCCTTTTCAACGAATCCTTTATATCGTGGAAAATATAGTTTATTCACAACTGTTTAAATATGATTTAAGAGTACTAACTATAGTCTGACGCTCCTAAATAATAATAAATAACAATTACCTCTTATAGCACAGTGTTTTCTAAAATCCTAGGGAATACATCGAGTGTTAATATATAGGAGTGTGTGATAGTGTGGGTTGAACGGAACAATGAACAATTGTTTCCAGTCCTCTTATCTCAAACTTTCCTGATAGTGTGTATCAGACGACCAATTTGAAAGTTGACAGTAAGGAATGTATATTGTTAATGCTTTAATATTAAGAAATAATATGTGATACCACTTAATATCCCTAGTTATAAAATATTATACTACCAAATAAAAAGGCATAAGGTTATAAAAAATATAAAAAAAACATAAAGGTTATAAGGTTTGCATAAAGGTTATAAAAACATTAAATCCAAACGTGAATAGTTCATTGAATGCATTAAAATTGTGGACTTATTAAAATTATAATAACATATAAACAAGTTTGCATAATGTTTGTTTTACCTCCGTACAAAACTTTTTATACAAAACATGATAACATTGTGGATGACTGCAGTTTTGATTTGATATGTTCAATGATGTAGCGTTAACATGAGATTTTACTTTGAAAAAATATTTTCGTGAAATAAGGAGCCAACGGAGTTAGAACTACATGAATTGTTCCTCTGGAACCGCATGTTTATGAACCGTAAATCCTGCAGTCATGCCTCGGTGGTGGCAAAACTCAATGTTCTGTGAATATCTGTAATTGAAAAACTTAATAGCGAATAAAATAGGCATTATAACCTTCATTATAGGGTTTTATTTAAGATCATTCAACAGAACAACTTTAGTTCCCGATACGGTATTTATTCCCTCTTAATTTGTGTTGTAAATAATTGTATATATGTGTTGGATTTATTTATAAAATTGACCATTTTCACAAATGCAGTGACATAAATATATGTTATGTAATGTTATGTAAATTATGCATGTAAGTAATTAGTAGTTAGTTTGATCACAGTTGGAGTAGCTTGTGATTACTTTTATTGGTTAAGCATATTTCTATGATTAATATTTATTCGTAACGACTTTACACTAAAAATTATAATTTGTTCTTGCAAAACAAAACAAGTTTTTCAATAGTGTTTATAGAAATAACGTATTCATATTTTCAGTGGAAAGGAGCCAAGTTGTTAGGAGTAAATTTAATTGTGATTCATTCATTTTTTAAGAGGTTGGAGCCTCTTTTTTCCTTACTTTGCCCGTCCACATAGACGATAGATCTGAGCGTGGAACGTATCCAGCAATGTAAAAGGTGAGTCATTATAGTACAAGAATAGATCTAAAGTATGGATCAGAATAAGGTTTGCAATTTTTAATCTCTTTCATACTTATGGGCTAGCACATTTTAAAATAGGAATTCTTACTATTACAGACAAGACAGTATAACACATGGCATCCCGAGATGTATTTTTTATAGTTTTCAAATCAATAAAATCGTTAAAAGTTATAAGAAAAGTTCAAATTTTTAGCTTACAATTAATATTTTTGTAATTACGAATATATTATCTGTTAATCTGTTAATAACGGTTAATATTTTGGTTTTATTCGAATTCTTGGATAAATGTTATACGTAAATTATTATATAAAAACAAAACATGCTGTGCTGTATACAAAATATAGCCTACAATTAAATGTACCCCAAAAATGTCTGTCTAGAACTAAATACAACATATAAGATCAAGCTAGCCTTATATTACTTATGAAAACTGTGCTATTCCATGCGATTGTGGGCATAAAAATATATTTGTAAAAATAAATAAACATAACTTTGTTACTCTTTTTTATTAGATAAGTTAAGCCATATCTTGTATTTAAAACTTTTATTTCCCTAACACCTTTCATATATATGCTCTATCTACTGATACCAACACTATGATAGGAAAATACCACAAATATTTAACAAGGACACCTACATACTAAGGAATGTTGTCCTTAAATAAATAGAACAAAATTTGTTATGGGTATATCAATATTTTTTTCACAAACTCTTTTTTGAAATTCCATAATTTTACATTATAACTTCAGCCCATTAAATTTATGATAACCTATAAGGACTTTGTTTAACCTGTCAAGCAAATTCTTAAAAAGAACAAAGCGAAAAAAATCTTTTACTTTTTATGTTGTTTTTTCAAAACTATGGTTACGATTTAAAGTTAAACTATTATCTAACACAAATAAATTTAGAATAACATTTTGTCTGATAGTCATCCTATTAATATTAGTATCTATAGTTATACACCATCACTTTCACTCAGTTTTAGGTAGCTCAGGTTTAATGGTTTACGATTCAATCCAAACATAAAACCAAATATTTGGTCGAAAATGCTATGCAAAAATAATCATCCAAATCTAATATAATAAGACATAATAAAAATTATCTTGGAAGAGGAAAAAATATATATACGATACATTTATTGTTGGTATATACTTATTATATTATGTATACGTTTATGAGTTTAAATCAATAAACAAAGTCATCCAGAAACAAAGATTCTTCAATGAAAATTGCACATGCAACAAATAAAAACCGGATGCAATATTAAGTACAATAATTACAGAAAACACATAAAATGTTTCCATCAAGGTACAGCTCCTGTAATTTGTATGTATATTAATTTTCGTTCAAAAAATCCTGAGAAACTGACAAAATATAAATACAAATTCTATTAGAATTCGTGATACTTTTATCAGTAGAGGAGAACTAGGGGTTTAACCCCACAATCGGCGCTTTTTTCCCATGTTATTCTTATGGGGAGCCGTTTTTGCACCGACACCAGCTCACGCCTTACACAAGTTTCCTTGTTAGCCTGTACTAATGTCCAACCCTTGCCTATATTAAATATATTTTCCCAATCCCCATCCCTCCTCTATATTTTTTAAAATTAATTTTCAAATTCAGGCTAAACAACTATCTTTAGTGTTTATAGTCCGATTTGTCTGCAATTTGGATATGTTACTGTCCTAGGCAAGTGTTTTAATAAATTCCACTTACATTTCCCAAATTCACTATAACGGTCAAATTAAATATTTTTGAAAAATACTATAGTGCCAATTGCCAACTTCTTTATTTACTGCCCGATTTATTTAAAATTTGGATACGTTATTGACTTAGGCAAGTGTTTTAATAAATTCCACTTACATATCCCAAATTCACTATTACGGTCAAATTAAAAAAATATTTTTTTAAAATACTGCCAATTGCCAACTTCTTTATTTACTGTCCGATTTATTTAAAATTTGGATATGCTATTGACCTAGGCAAGTGTTTTAATAAATTCCACTTACATATCCCAAATTCACTATTACGGTCAAATTAAAAAATATTTTTGAAAAATACTGCCAATTGGCAACTTCTTTATTTACTGTCCGATTTGTTTAAAATTTAGATATGTTATTGTCCTAGGCAAGTGTTTTAATAAATTCCACTTACATTTCCCAAATTCACTATTACAGTCAAATTAAAAAAATATTTTTGAAAAATACTGCCAATTGACAACTTCTTTATTTACTGTCCGATTTGTTTAAAATTTAGATATGTTATTGTTATAGGCAAGTGTTTTAATAAATTAGCCTTACATTTCCCAAATTCACTATTACAGTCAAATTAAAAAATATTTTTGAAAAATACTGCCAATTGCCAACTTCTTTATTTACTGTCCGATTTGTTTAAAATTTGGATATGTTATTGTTGTAGGCTAGTGTATATGCACCATCCACATTTTACAAATATTGCGGTTAAATTTTAAAAAATTTGGAAAAATACTGCCAATTGGCAACTTCTTTATTTATGGTCTGATTTGTTTAAAATTTATATATGTCATTATTCTAGGCTAGTGTATATGTACCATCCACATTTGATAAATTAACTATAATGGTCAAATTTAAAAAATATTTTGAAAAATATACTAACAATTTCAAACTTCTTTATTTACTGTCTGATTTATTTTCGGATATGTTGTAGCTCTTATATAGGTTACAAGACCACACTACCACACGTTCCACTACCACCTATAATACAGTATTTTGTCTTTTTTGTTTGTTTATTTTGCTGTAATCCCAAAACTGACTTTGCTGTTTATTGTCCGATTTGCCTACACTTTGGATATTGTCCTAAGCATTTATTGTCTGATTTATTTTTGGATATGTTATAGCCCCCAACTATTATATCTAAAATTAAAATATTATTTCTACCTATAATACAGTTGATGTGTTGTTTGTTTTGCCGCAACCTAAAAACTAACATTGGTATTTGTGTTTTTACAAAACTATATTTTGTAAATTACTACCAATAACTCCTTTATTTACTTTTCGTTTTGTTATATCCCCTTATATCTAAATTTACCGTATATTTTTTCCCTTTTAGTGCTGTTTTGTCGTAACCAAACTTTGGATATGACTGCAATATATTACTGGCCATTGCATATGTAAATACCCCATTTCCAAATTCACTATTACGGTTGGATTAAAAAAAATAAATACAAGCTTATTATATACATCCAGCTGATAAGTAATATATATCTACAAAATATTTATGGTCAGAACTGCCTAAATTTTGGATAGCCAATGCGATAACAAAAAATAAATTTTTAAAACCCAAAACAACTAAACACAAAACACTAATCTTTCTTTGTGCTTGTTTGGAGTAGTCTTTATTTTATCCAACTTAATTTTAATTTTGTAGTTAAAATCAAACTTCCCACATTCTAGCTCCCTTTCCAGCCAGTGGTTGGAGACATAAAGGTTACGAATATTTTCAAACTGTACAATATATCTTTTTCTACCCCTATGTTGGACTTGTTTAATAGCGCTTATTAATAATTCCGCACCATCTTCCAAATCCTCCAGTCTACTACATTCTTTAAATTTAATATTGCCTTTAATATCTTGCATCTCTATGTCTTCTTGTCCAACATCATCCCACACATTGTTATGGAAACTTAGGTTTTCTATTTTTGGAAAGGAATTGCCATAAAATGTTGTGGTTCCGTTAGTGTTAAAGCTTGCAAGTGGCTCGTTGGTAGGTAGGTAAATAATGTCCAAATCACCACTGTATGGCAACACGCTATAACCTTGCCTATTCTTATTTATCTCTATAAACACAGTTTTACAGACACCTTTAACATAGTATACACCCCTCCGTCCATCCTTTTCTGCCAACACTCCCACAAACTTGTTGTTTACTACAAACGCATACACTATATAATGTCCATAATGCTCTAGATCCTCCCAACGTCGCAGGAAGTAATCTTTTAATTTATCCTCTCTTTCCCTTATTTCTTGTTCTTTAGCCAACTGTGCTTTGTATTCCTCTGCAACAGTATTTTCCACATATTCCAATTTACGCTTATTACTGTCGATGTCTTCTAATTCCAATTTCCTCTTTTTGGAACAACTCTCTAAGAAAGGCTTGGAAAGTGGCTCTATTTCTTTAATAGTGTATGGGTACAGTTTATTGGTCCGGCTTCTTAAAACGTAGGGAGTAAGGTTAGGACTTTCCACTAAGCCTAATTCTTCTAAATTGATGTGTTTAGGTATAGTGGAGAAAGGTGTATTTGATTTTGTAAAACATGTGCCCCCAGATTTGATGTAACAATTATGCTTTACACTTATGGCATCAGGAAACTCCTCTATTACCTCCACGTAGTTAGTTGGTAAACAGTTAAAGCTAAATGCAGATAGAGCATACTTTATTAACTTTTCCCTTTGTGTACTATCTTTTGGCAGTTTTAGTTGTACTCCAGTTATCTTTTTCGTATTACTATTACCCCAATATGCGTATTGTAATAAATCGTTAAACACTAAACAACAACTGTTTTGTAATTGATTGGCAACTTTCACCCACATCTTATGCAGGGGTACAGCATAGAATGGAGCATTTTGGAAGTACCGTTTGTTGTCTTCTATTAGACTTAAACAATCTCTTAAAGGTTCAAACCCTTTACCAAAACCTCTACAATAGTTATAGATTGTTGCCTCTAACCTTGTTATTCCATTCTCTCTAGCTAGTTTAGACGAGAACGTTTCTTTTAGTCTCGCATCTGGACAGTTTACAAAGTTTATTATATGGTTTCCTATACTCTTAACTACTCCAGGGCTTGTAATCTGGCATATAAATTTATTATATATTTTTACCCTGCTATTTACATTAAACCATGTTAAATAGTCTTTACTAACATGGCAATTATCTACAATAACATTATATCCATTCTTGTACGCCCCTTGGTAGCAAAAGTTAAAGTTTTCTGTAAGATATTGGCACATTTCCTCTTTATTAAATATTCCAGCCAAATCTAGTGTTATATCGAAATCCATAAGATAGTACATTTATTTTTCCAGATCTTGCAGTATCTTTGGAAGATCTTCCAACAAATCCTTAATTTTAACATTTGCAAGCTCTATTTTATAGGGAATTGCTATAGGATCATCGTACTTTTGTTTAATTTGGTCAATATCTTTCTTTATTATTTGTAACACACCCTCGCTTTGGACCCCAGAGGACCTCTCCAAGGAGAATGGTAGTTTGGCCACAACACCATGTCGAGCTAAAGAGAACTTTTTAAATATTCCTCGTAAGTAGCTATTAAACGAGCCACATATTTCCTTCTTAACTTTAAATTTATTCCGAACGTCCCCATCGTTTGGACTGGGTTTGGCTAATATATCGGATGTTGTACCAATACTGACCTTATACATTTGTCTAAATAGTAATGGATTGCTTACATGCTGCACTATGTGGTGTTTGTCTTTGGCAATACACTTCCAACACATTTCCTGTCTAATATCTGGCCGGTTGTATCCAGCACAATTTACATTTATGTTTTACTTTACAACAACACAATGGGTGAGACGTCTATTCTGCTGCTTATACAACAGTTCTATGTACAGGTCTTGTAGAATGTGCGTATCTGTATTAAATAACATGCATATATTACTCTACTGCACAGGATAAGAATGTAGGGTTTAATAGTACAAAACCTAATACTATACAAGGACTAAGAATAGACAGTGAATTATAGAATTTCGACAATTTGGGTACTAATGCGGGATGGCACCGTTAGTTAATATGTTAATTATATTGAGACTATAAACTTATTTAGTCGAATTTGGAATTATATTAATAGTGGGTATTCCATATTTGCACATGGGTCTAGGTGTCCACTTACATGTTACACTTACCGCTCGACTATGTTTATATACAATATCCATATATTTACAACCTCTATATGCCTATAGTGTAATTATATCTGTCCTGTTTACATGTTTCCGCTACTTTTTTGTATAAAAGAAATGTACTCTGTTAGCCATTTATTGGGAAATTGTATTAAACCTACTAACGAAAGATTCGGTATATGGTTTTTATTAGAAAATCTCCGTAATAATAACCTTCTTACAGACATAGGTAATATAAACTATTGCGAGGGCGAACCAAAATTAAATAACTTAACATCTATAACGGATGCGTTTTGTGATAACATAATGTTAGTTAAGATAACCAATGTTACGGATTGTGATGGGGACGTTCGAAATAAATTTAAAGTTAAGAAGGAAATATGTGGCTCGTTTAATAGCTACTTACGAGGAATATTTAAAAAGTTCTCTTTAGCTCGACATGGTGTTGTGGCCAAACTACCATTCTCCTTGGAGAGGTCCTCTGGGGTCCAAAGCGAGGGTGTGTTACAAATAATAAAGAAAGATATTGACCAAATTAAACAAAAGTACGATGATCCTATAGCAATTCCCTATAAAATAGAGCTTGCAAATGTTAAAATTAAGGATTTGTTGGAAGATCTTCCAAAGATACTGCAAGATCTGGAAAAATAAATGTACTATCTTATGGATTTCGATATAACACTAGATTTGGCTGGAATATTTAATAAAGAGGAAATGTGCCAATATCTTACAGAAAACTTTAACTTTTGCTACCAAGGGGCGTACAAGAATGGATATAATGTTATTGTAGATAATTTCCATGTTAGTAAAGACTGTTTAACATGGTTTAATGTAAATAGCAGGGTAAAAATATATAATAAATTTATATGCCAGATTACAAGCCCTGGAGTAGTTAAGAGTATAGGAAACCATATAATAAACTTTGTAAACTGTCCAGATGCGAGACTAAAAGAAACGTTCTCGTCTAAACTAGCTAGAGAGAATGGAATAACAAGGTTAGAGGCAACAATCTATAACTATTGTAGAGGTTTTGGTAAAGGGTTTGAACCTTTAAGAGATTGTTTAAGTCTAATAGAAGACAACAAACGGTACTTCCAAAATGCTCCATTCTATGCTGTACCCCTGCATAAGATGTGGGTGAAAGTTGCCAATCAATTACAAAACAGTTGTTGTTTAGTGTTTAACGATTTATTACAATACGCATATTGGGGTAATAGTAATACGAAAAAGATAACTGGAGTACAACTAAAACTGCCAAAAGATAGTACACAAAGGGAAAAGTTAATAAAGTATGCTCTATCTGCATTTAGCTTTAACTGTTTACCAACTAACTACGTGGAGGTAATAGAGGAGTTTCCTGATGCCATAAGTGTAAAGCATAATTGTTACATCAAATCTGGGGGCACATGTTTTACAAAATCAAATACACCTTTCTCCACTATACCTAAACACATCAATTTAGAAGAATTAGGCTTAGTGGAAAGTCCTAACCTTACTCCCTACGTTTTAAGAAGCCGGACCAATAAACTGTACCCATACACTATTAAAGAAATAGAGCCACTTTCCAAGCCTTTCTTAGAGAGTTGTTCCAAAAAGAGGAAATTGGAATTAGAAGACATCGACAGTAATAAGCGTAAATTGGAATATGTGGAAAATACTGTTGCAGAGGAATACAAAGCACAGTTGGCTAAAGAACAAGAAATAAGGGAAAGAGAGGATAAATTAAAAGATTACTTCCTGCGACGTTGGGAGGATCTAGAGCATTATGGACATTATATAGTGTATGCGTTTGTAGTAAACAACAAGTTTGTGGGAGTGTTGGCAGAAAAGGATGGACGGAGGGGTGTATACTATGTTAAAGGTGTCTGTAAAACTGTGTTTATAGAGATAAATAAGAATAGGCAAGGTTATAGCGTGTTGCCATACAGTGGTGATTTGGACATTATTTACCTACCTACCAACGAGCCACTTGCAAGCTTTAACACTAACGGAACCACAACATTTTATGGCAATTCCTTTCCAAAAATAGAAAACCTAAGTTTCCATAACAATGTGTGGGATGATGTTGGACAAGAAGACATAGAGATGCAAGATATTAAAGGCAATATTAAATTTAAAGAATGTAGTAGACTGGAGGATTTGGAAGATGGTGCGGAATTATTAATAAGCGCTATTAAACAAGTCCAACATAGGGGTAGAAAAAGATATATTGTACAGTTTGAAAATATTCGTAACCTTTATGTCTCCAACCACTGGCTGGAAAGGGAGCTAGAATGTGGGAAGTTTGATTTTAACTACAAAATTAAAATTAAGTTGGATAAAATAAAGACTACTCCAAACAAGCACAAAGAAAGATTAGTGTTTTGTGTTTAGTTGTTTTGGGTTTTAAAAATTTATTTTTTGTTATCGCATTGGCTATCCAAAATTTAGGCAGTTCTGACCATAAATATTTTGTAGATATATATTACTTATCAGCTGGATGTATATAATAAGCTTGTATTTATTTTTTTTAATCCAACCGTAATAGTGAATTTGGAAATGGGGTATTTACATATGCAATGGCCAGTAATATATTGCAGTCATATCCAAAGTTTGGTTACGACAAAACAGCACTAAAAGGGAAAAAATATACGGTAAATTTAGATATAAGGGGATATAACAAGTCGAAAAGTAAATAAAGGAGTTATTGGTAGTAATTTACAAAATATAGTTTTGTAAAAACACAAATACCAATGTTAGTTTTTAGGTTGCGGGAAAACAAACAACACATCAACTGTATTATAGGTGGAAATAATATTGTAATTTTAGATATAATAGTTGGGGGCTATAACATATCCAAAAATAAATCAGACAATAAATGCTTAGGACAATATCCAAAGTGTAGGCAAATCGGACAATAAACAGCAAAGTCAGTTTTGGGATTACAGCAAAATAAACAAACAAAAAAGACAAAATACTGTATTATAGGGGGTAGTGGAACGTGTGGTAGTGTGGTCTTGTAACCTATATAAGAGCTATAACATATCCGAAAATAAATCAGACAGTAAATAAAGAAGTTTGAAATTGTTAGTATATTTTTTCAAAATAGTAGTCATGCCGCGCGCTTGAGCCCCAACATAGGGCCTTATGGAGAATAGAATAACATGGAGTCTTATGGAGAATAGAATAACATGGGCTCTTACGGAGAATAGAATAACAAGGGCTCTTATGAGGAATGGAATTAGGGTGTAATTGACTCCCTCTATGGCTCTTTTGCATCTCTCTATGGTTAATTATCTACAATGTTGGTACTTATTAACCCACGCGTCCTTTACTTCCTTCTGTGTATCTAACTCCAGCTCCTGTTCTCTTAGCTGGCGAGTGTAACATTTTAAGTAACCTGACTGGCTGGTATGTTGATTCGCGTCCTTCTGTTGTTAATCATCTAGCCTTCAGTGGTAATTATTTGACCCTTGTGTCCTTCCGTTGTTAATCATTTAGCCTTCTGTGGTAATTATTTAACCCACGTGTCCTTCTGTTGTTAATCATCTAGCCTTCTGTGGTAATTATCTGACCCTCATGTCCTTCTGCTGTTAATCATCTAGCCTTCTGTACATCTAACCACAACATCCTCAACATAGTCTCTGTCAGCAAACTCGTTGTAACTAGTTGTTACCTGTGGGCTCTGTGATTGAAAGAGACATGACCCCCACCTGCTATCAGCAGTATCTATTAGCAATACCTGCTATCATGCCGCGCATTTTCTCTCTCTCTTTGCTCCCTGCTCCCGTTGCGATCGGACGTGTTTTTGCGCTGCTCCGTTCGTTGCTTTTTTGCAAAGATAAAACTTGAGCGTTTGCTCCCCATAGCGGCTTCACTTTTCCTAACCTCACTTTTTGCTTTGTATTTTACATAACCTCACTTTTAATTTGTTTTATTCTGCGTAACATAACCTCACTTTTATTATAGTAATCTTGCGTGTCGTGTGATTTTAGTGTTATCTGACTTGCTAGTGTACAATAACATCAGTTTCTTGTTTGTTCTGGCTAAAGTAGTGTTGTGTTGACTAACATAACCACACACCTAGTAACCTCAGTTTCTTGTGTCAAGAGTTGGTCGTTCTTGTATTTGTTGACTGACATAACCTTACATCTGTAACCTTTGAGAGTTACCATAACCTCACCTCCTTGTTCTTTATTAAGTAACTTCACCATTTTTGTTTTACTTGGTAGTGTTGTGTTTGTATGTGTTGGCTAAAATAACAGTAACCTTTGAGAGTCACAAAAACCTTATTTTCTTGTAAGAGTAATTTTGTGTGCTGTATTTAATTGTTTGATTTGGCTAGATTAGTGTTTGTATGTGCTAACTAACATGTCGGTAACAGTAACCCCACTTCCTTGTGTCAAGAGTTGTGTCGTACTTGTATGTGTTGACTGACAGTAATATCACTTTCTGTCCTTGTTCTTTATTAAGTAACTTCACCATTTTGTTTTACTTGGTAGTGACGTACTTGTATATGCTGACTAACATAACCTCAATCTCAACCATTTTCTTACCATAACCTAATATAACATAACCTCACTTTTGATTTGTATTTAACATAACCTCACTTTGTATTATAGTAATCTTGCATGTCCTGTGATTTTTAGCATTATCTGACTTGCTAAAGTAACCTACTTTTTCTAACCTCACCTATTACACTCCAAAATGTATAACCTTACTGTATTATATTAATTTTACGTGCATGTTGTACTTCATTTTATTGTCTTGGCTGGATTAGTGTTGTGTTTATATTTTAATTGTTTGATTTGGTAGTTTACAGTAAAGAAAGTAAACATACCCCACTTCCTCGTGGCTAAAGTAGTGTTGTGTTGACTAACATAACCTCCAGTAACCTGATTTTTTTCCCTGGTTCTTTTGTACAGTAAATTCGCCTCAGCAACCTCACTTTCTATTATTGTTATTTTATGCAGTTTTGGTTGGAGCAGTTTTTGTATGTATTGACTAACATAACCTCACTTTTCCTAACCTCACATCCTTGTGTCAAGAGTAGTGTTGTGTTTGTATGTGTTGAGTAACAGTAATCTCACTTTTCTTTAATGCAGTTTTGGTTAGAGTGGTGTTTGCTACCTTCATTAGAGTTAACCTGTAGTTCTGGCTTGACTTGCGTAGTTTGTGTGTTAGTGTTTTTCTGACTTGCGTAGTAATACAGAGGTACCATGCTCTTTTGTAGATCCTCTGTACCTGTTCTTTTAGAGAACCTGATCGGTGACTTTAAAGTATCAGTTCCAAGTGTTACAGTTACATCATATATCTTGTTCATTTAATATCGATGAAGACTGCCACAAAGTAACAGTCCCAAAAGTAACCGTTTCAATAAAGTAACAGGTCCAACACTAACCATTCCCATCCCCACAGTTTTCAAAGTAACAGGTCCAAAAGTATCAGTTTCAGTAGATCAAACAGTGAAAAAGTAACAGGTCCACTCTCTATATATATCTTCTGCAACAAGCTCTAGTTCTTCAGTCTGATTTCAGTCGTGACGCTGATCAGACGTGTTTTGTGCTGCTATTGCGTAAGTGTTCTCTTGCACAGATTATTATTGATTCTGCGTAATTCAGTTATATCCGTGTGAGTTTGACTCTGTTCGGGGTACTTGCTGTTTTAAGCGTTAACACAGTTTAGCTTGTTTTCAGTATTCAATTCTCTGTTGAAGGATGGATGTTTCTAAAAAGGACCCTCAAAACCCGGTAAATTTAATTAGTAAAGATGAAACCTACGTTAATCACTTTAGACTTTACGGGACTAACACTGTTTTCAAATTCACTAAACCTCCCAAAGGTATCTCTGAGTTTGATTGGATTCGTAAAGGTTTTAATCAAATTGTAGAGACATCCAAAGCCAACGTTGCACCCACTGATTATCTAGTGTTTAAATTACAGTCTATAAATTTAAAAAGTGCTGAACCGGGATACGTATCGTTAAGACCGGTCTCTGAAGTTAGCGGTGATGTTCTCTGGGATATTTTCGGGGGCATAATTCAAAGCAATGCGCAATCTATAACCTCTAGTGACACGTTTAGAGTTGATGTTACAAGGATTAACGTACCAGTAGGTAAAGGAAGGGCAAGACCCGACTTTTACAATACCTTTGATGAAGAATCTAAAGCGAGACGGGGAATTGTAGTAATTAATAATAAAGACAATTTATGTTTGGCTAGAGCGCTGGTAGTAGGCAAAGCACTTGCAAAAAATGATCCCCAGTACAAAGCAATACGTCAGGACAAGGGAAAAAGACAAACTTTCAAAGCTAATAAACTCATAGCAAAAGCCCGTGTAGAAATGCCCGAGGAGTGTGCAGGAATCCCTGAGCTTGAAAAATTCCAGTCCCATCTTAAAAAATACAAAATTACCGTCTACAACTATGACAAAAAAGGCCGGGATGTTTACTTTGAAGGAGGTAATGAAGACGCTAAATTAAAAATTAACCTTCTTTTTCACAACGGTCATTATAATGTAATTACAAACTTAACTGCTGCGTTTGTTTGCAATTTCTTTTGTGAAGCCTGTCATATTCCCTACAGCAACAGACATGAGCATCGGTGCTCTAACAGATGCTCGTCCTGTCATACTATCTCCCCGCCCTGTAAACTAGAACACGGTGGCATCACATGCCGTTTTTGCAACCGCTCCTTCAAAAATGAGCGGTGTTTAGTAGCTCATCAAGGGCAAATTTGTAAAACTGTAAAAATCTGCCGTGACTGTAAGAAAATGATTTATCCAAAAAGACGTAAGACAGCTCATGTATGCGGAGAGGTTTTCTGTAAGCCCTGTGAAGCGTTCAAAGACCCAGCGCATCAGTGTTTCATGAGGGTAGATAGGAGAACACCGAAAGACCGTGATTTTTTGTTTATTTTCTTTGACTTGGAAACAAGGCAGGATGAGTCACTTCCCTCAGACCCACAACAGAAAGTTCATAAAGTAAACTTGTGCGTTTCTCAACAGTACTGCTTTAAATGTATTAATGGGGGCGAGTGTGAAACTTGCTCGGAACGGCAAAGGGTATTTGAAAAAGAACCGGTAAAACACTTCATGGACTATGTAATGGGAATTCGAACAAAATTTAAAGATGTTTGTGTAATTGCCCACAACGGGCAAGGTTTTGACTTTCAATTCATTTTACAGTATATTATGGAAGAAACTAAATTCACACCAAAAATAACTCCTCGGGGAACTAAAGCTATTTTGATCGAAGTAGCCAACGTAAGGTTTGTGGACTCACTTAGCTATTTTCCCATGGCCCTCGCTGCACTCCCTAAAGCTTTTGATCTACCTCCCGAGAAAAAGAAGGGCTACTTTCCCCACCTCTTCAACACCTTGGCGAACCAAAATTATGTAGGCCCTATGCCCGACAAAACATACTACTGTCCGGAATCAATGTTTGAGAAACCACACAAGGCCTTTGAAGAATGGTATGATGAACGAGTCGCTGAAGACTATGTCTTTGACTTTCAAAAAGAAATATTGGAGTATTGCATCTCTGACGTGGAGATTTTAGCTCAGGCATGTATTAAATTTAGAGCCTTACTTCTTCAAGAGTGTAACGTAGATCCTTTTCTCGAGGCTATAACAATCGCCAGTGCATGTAACCGGGCCTTCCGCCGTAACTTCTTAAAAGGAAATGCTATTGGACTAATACCAAAATCAGGGTACCGACTTGCAGACAATCAGTCAGCCGTTGCTTTACAGTGGTTAACATGGGAGGAGGAGAAACGTGGAGTAAAGATTCAACATGCGGGTCGGGGCAGAGAAGCTAAAATTAATGGACTAAAAGTAGATGGGTTTGACGGGGAACGAATTTACGAGTTTCACGGGTGTTACTGGCACGGCTGCCCAAAATGCTATCAATACAGCAGAGAAGAACCTCTGCCGGATGATCCCTCAGACAGTTTGCATCTCCGTTACGAGAGAACCAAGTCCAAAATGGCAAAATTTAATAGCTATGAAGTTGTAGAGATGTGGGAGTGCGAGTTTAGAGCTTTGATGAAAGACAAAAAACTAAATCACTTGAACAAACTATCCATTCTAAACACACTTCCGCTTAATCCTAGGGATTCCTTCTTTGGAGGTAGAACGGGTAATACTAAAACGTATTGTAAATGTGAAGAGGGAGAAACGATACAGTATGTCGATGTCTGTTCCCTTTATCCGTTTGTGAATAAATATTGTAAGTATCCCGTTGGTCATCCTACTGTTTACGTTGGAAATGAGTGCCGAGAGAGAGGCCTTGAAGTAGAGGGCTTGTTGAAATGCAAAATTCTACCTCCTTACAACCTGTACCATCCCGTACTCCCCGCTAAAATGAATAATAAATTGATGTTTGTTTTGTGTAGAACTTGCGGTGAGACTTTAAACCAAGGGGAATGTTTTCATGATAGTGAGGAAAGGGCAATGGTAGGAACATGGACTATGGATGAAATTAGAAAAGCTGTAGAAAAAGGCTATGTGACCTTGGACATGTATGAGTTGTGGGAGTATGAAGTCGCCACATACGAGAAAGATGGGCTTTTTACCGATTTTATTAATAAATTCTTGAAAGTAAAGCAGGAAGCCTCAGGCTATCCTAGCTGGTGTAATAACGAACAGGACAAAGACAAGTATGTTTCTGATTTCTTTGAGCGTGAGGGTATTCAGATGGAGAAAGACAAAATTGCTAAAAATGGAGGACTCAGATCAGTAGCTAAATTAATGTTAAATTCATTCTGGGGCAAGTTTGGTCAGCGAGAAAACATGACAAAAACTGCAATCGTGAGAGACTCTAAAGAATTATTCAACTCGTTAACTCAACCAGGAAAGGAAGTAAAGTTTGTTGAAGTAATTAACCAAGAGGTTTTATTAGTTAATTGGCAGAATGTTGATGATGCCGGTGAGGCTCTAAAAACTGTAAATGTTGTAATTGCGGCTCACACCACTGCTCATGCCAGGCTTAAACTGTATGAACATCTAGATGCCCTTGGAGGCCAAGTCCTTTACTATGACACGGACTCGTGTATTTATCTATACAGGGGAGGATTGTACAGAGTCCCTACGGGAGATTACCTCGGGGAAATGACGGACGAACTAGCAAGTGAGTACGGGCCCGGCTCTTATATCTTAGAGTTTGTTTCTGGGGGACCAAAGACCTACGCTTACCTTGTCTGGTCAGCCAAAAAGCAAAAGCTAGAAACTGTATGTAAAATCAAGGGCCTCACCCTCAATATGAAGACTTCCGAAACATTAAATTTCGAACAATTGAAAAAGATGGTCCTTAGTGAAGCTGCTGAAATTTTAGAAATTGAAGAAAACAGAATCAGGAGAACAAAGAGACGGGAAGTCGTTACAGTAAGTGAAATTAAAAAGTTTAAAATTACAGGGCCAAAGAGAAGATTTAATGATGATCACGACACCCTGCCTTTCGGCTTTAAAAAACAAAGAGTTGCTTAATGGAGCTGTCACTCACACGGGTACTGAGCGTATATACCTCTAAACATCAGCTCTATTAACTCATTCTGTTCTGAGACGCGGTAGTGAACGGACGTGTCTGTGTCTGTTACTGTTTGTCTCTTCTTGTAGAATGTCTGCTGAAAATAATACACTCCCTATTCAAGGACTGTTTTTGAAGTTTATATCTAAAAGGAAGTTAAATGAAAATTCAAAGTTTCGCATTAAATCCTCAGAGTATGAGTTCTTTCTTACTGGGCCAATAAACGTATCGGAATGGCCTTTAGTGTTTTCGGAGTACATAGTAGATAAAATAACGGAGAACTCCTCATCAAACACCTACATTGGAGTATCAATAAAGTACGGTGATATCTCAGGAAATATACCATTCTTTCCTTTAGGGAATCTAACACCAACAGTCTTTGATGATCACTTTGAAAACATATTTTGTAACGTTAAGAAACTATCTGGTGTTTTACGTCTTGAAGTAACACTTGTCTCAATTCCGTGTTGCTACCTTCGATGAAGGTAGCACCTTTCCTTACGGAGCAATGTTACTCCTGTATATACCAAATGTCACTAGTACAGTTCATCATTCTGCTTCAAGACGCAGTACTGATCAGACGTTCTTCTGCGCTCCTTTTGCCTGTACTATTGAGTAAATTGTGACATGGCTGCCAAGTTCTATACATTCAATAACAAACCGGTATTGGTTCTGTTTGATAGTGAAGGAAATCCATGGTTTAAAGCTAGAGACGTAGCTACTGCTCTAAAGCATGTTAATGGCTGGAGTGCAGTTCGGAAACATGTAGATAGCAGTGATAAATTAACTGTTGGAGGTTTTTCCGACGCTCAAAAACAGGGCGTTGGGCCGATTGAGAAAACAACGGTTTTTATAAATGAAGCCGGATTATGTTCTTTGATGTTAAAATCAACTACTCCTGAAGCAAGACTGTTAGTAAGAAGTCTGTTGCAGGAGAAGTTTTACCTTACTTACACAAATATGAAAGATGAAAGTTCACTTTAAATGTAGTTTTTCTTTAAAATCACAAGTTCCCACTGTATGTGTGTGTGTGTGTGTGTGTGTGTGTGTGTGAATGAAGGTCACTGGCGCGGGTGACGAAAAGCCCCGTAAACCTGAATGAAGGTCACTGGCGTGGGTGACGAAAAGCCCCGTAAACCTGAATGTGTGATGAAGGGTTTAGTAGATTGAGGCACCGGGCTAACACCCCGGCTACTCCTTCGAACAACCCGGTGTGAATGAAGGACTTTGTACATTGAGGAGCCTGGCCAACACCCTGGCTACTCATTGGAACAGTCCGTACGGTGGGACTTGTAAAAAAAGTATAAAAGTAAAAATAAAATAAAAAAATATATAAAACGGAGGAGACAACTATTTTGTTTTTGGAAGGTCTCCACGAGTCATGGCGGTGGAGGGGCCATGACTTTACTAAAAATTCTCTGTTTATCTTAGTAAATGTAGAGTTTAAAGGTGTTAAAATGAACGGACTTTGTCTTAGTAAATTACCGTCTTCCTCATACACAATGAACGGATTGACAGAGAATACAAAAAAAATATAAAAAGGAGGTAGCATTTTTGTTATGGAGTGGCTACCACAGTGAGAGGCGATGGTCGGGGCCTCTCACCCCAGAGGTTAGGCCTCCAGGGGAAGCTCTGGGTAACCAAAAAGAACGCGCCGACGCTCCTACGGCCTAGCCTAAAGGCTTACCGTGGTGTGGAAACGCGAGCGTTCAAAATTATTTCATTTGGGTTAGAAATAATTTGCCGAGAAATTTAAAACGTTCCAACCAAGTACATCATGGCCCCGGGGGCACTTTTCAGCGGTCTTGGGTACAATTGGTCAAGTTATTACACCGTCAAAGTACCCCACGGTCCCCGGCAAACAGCATGGACCCATGTAGTGGGGGTATAGCTTTCTTGCCTGTCCATTTCTGCTAGTGTTCTTTCCTTTAAGTTAGTATAGGTTTTCCAAAGTAATCCTGCTATCATAAGTATAAAGTTCCACATATTCCTCAACGTAGAGTTTTTAAAGCAACTAATTACACCAAAAAGTCACATTTGAACTATAAAATGTGTAATCTCTGTACCTTTTTAACTTTACAAAATACCCTACTGTCTCTTTTTACACATTAGTTTGAATTCATAATCAGCGGGCCATGCGTGTAGATAGGTCTATCCCATAGACCATCTACAAGTGTGATTTTTATTAAAGGGGTGCGGGGTAAAGTAAGACCAAATTAATAGGAGAAATCTAACTCCACCATTACGGTGGGGTTTGAAAGTAATACCATAACATACCATACCATACCCTGCCATTCCTCTCAATACCATATTCTACCCTACTATACCTCCCAACACCCTATCATACCATGCCATACAATACAATACCATACCATACCCTACCCTACCATACCTCACCAAAGCCATAACATCCTATACCAAAGCCACAATACCAATACCCCCACCAAAGTCACCATATCCTAACACCCCACCCAAATACCATAAAATAACATGACATACCATACCCTACCCTACTATACTTCCCAATACCATATTCTACCCTACCATACCTCCCAATACCCTACCATGTCATACCATACCATACAATATCAACACCCTACCATACCTCCCAACACCCACACCATACCAAACCATCAAATCCCATACCACACCATTACCCTACCATACCCTACCCTACCATTCCTCCCAATACCATTTTCTACCCTACCATACCTCCCAATACCCTATCATGCCATACCATACAATAAAATATCAACACCATATCATACCCTAACATACCTCACCAAAACCATAACATCCTATACCAAAGCCACAATACTAATACCCCCACCACCATATCCTTACACCCCACCCAAATACCATACAATAACATGACATACTAAACCAATACCCCATCATACCATACAATACCCTACCCTGCCATACCTCCCAATACCATATTCTACCCTGCCATACCTCCCAATACCCTATCATGCCATACAATAAAATATCAACACCATACCATACCATACCACACCATACCGTACCATACAATACTCTACCATACCATAGTAATGTTATAAAAAGGGTGCGGGAATTGCTCACCCTTGCTGGTTTTCATACTTTCCTTAACAGTTTGGATACAAAATGTAACCAAAATACCTTCAGTTTATTTTATTAAAAGAGAGTCCCAAGTTCAGACCCATGGAGTGAGGGTATAGTTTTCTTGCCTATCTATTTCTGCTAGCCTCTTCTCTCCTTTAAGTTACTGTTAATAGTACTTTGAGATTTCTAAACAATTAAATGCATAGAAAGTTTCCCAAAGTAATTCTTTAGTAACACTTAATTTACAGGCATACACAACAGCTACAATTATCCACTCATAAAGCTAAAATCCAGTTAATCCCCCAATGCCTCAAGACAATATCCCTAAATAACAGCTAAAACCCAGATAAAGCTTGATGCTCCTAAATAACAGGTAAAAGTCAACATACTTTATTAACAATTACTTTTCTTCATAACAGCTAAAAATAGCCAGAGAGTCATTTTAGCGAAGAGGTGTGTATTGACCCTTTATCTTCGGTACCTTCAACAACGATAATCAACAGTCAGTCAAAGTATAATTTATTTTGTGTTGGTTTGTCACTAATTTTCTTGTATGTAAGTTTGTTTAAATTACATATATTTTACAGTAGTATGATTTAAGAGTAGCTGAGATCTTGAATGATGTAGAGAAAACAATGCTAGAAGGTCGGGGTAAGGCACTGACCCTTTTAAACTATCAATCAAACACAATTTACACCAATAAACCAGGCCTTTACTATATTTAACATTAAAACATAAGCTAAAACTTTCTAATACCCTGAAAATCTAGTACGACAGAGCTTGTAGTCTGTCCAGTTTTGTGATGTTTCTTCTTTACAGAGTTTAAATTGTAGCGTGGGTTAATAAGTACCAACAAATCTCAAGATATTACATTTTAAAGTATAGCAACTGTCTTGATACTTACCCACAGTACAGAGTTTAGGTTTTGGTAAGATGTAGTGGAGGTTAACAGGTACGTACATTCCAAGTTTCATGTAAATAGGCCCTACCATTCTCAATAAATTACATTTCAAAGTATAGCTCCTGCAATTGTTTTGATGCTTACCTGCAGTACAAAGTTTAGGTTTTGGTAAGATGTAGTGGGGGTTAACAAGTACATACATACCAAGTTTAATGAGAATCAGCCAAGCCATTCTCAAAATATTACGTTTTAAAGTTTTACACCACCCACCATCCCTTAAACAACCCTTTCCTACCCTCCAACAATATTGAAAGTTAGAGGAGGTTAACAAGTACTTGCATACCAAGTTTCATTAAAATAGGCCCAACGGTTCTTAAGATATTGATTTTTAAAGTATGGCTCCTTCAATTATTTTGATACTTTCCCGCAGTACAGGGTTTAGGTTTTTGTAAGATGTAGCGAAGGTTAACAGGTACCCACATACAAAATTTCATTCATATCGGCCCAGCCGTTCTTGAAATATTAAATTTTGAAAATTTGCCCCTTCATTTTTTGAGATGCAACCCGCAACATTTTGGTTAATATTTTTCATTTGGGTAGGTATCCCCCGCGGGCGCCTACACTACGTAGTAGGCGACATCTGTTGTCAGAATCGCTCTAGGACTTACCGTTTTCGAGATATTAGCGATTTTAGGACAATCAGACTCAAAAAAGAGAAGAAGAAGAAGGAAAAGGAGAGAAGCAGTGGCACGGAGTGGTGAGGGGGAGAGGGGAAGGTGAGGGGAGTAACATAGCATGCAGAAGAAGAAGAAATAAACCAGAGGAAGGCTGAGGGGGGAGCGGGGGAGGGGGAAGGTGAGGGGTGAGAGGAAGAAGAACACGCAAGTGCTAACAGAAGTGAGTAGGAGACGCTATGATTCAGCGCTAACACGGTTTCTTATGAGAAAACGTGTAGCCAACCTAAGAAAATCTCAAAACAAAAAACATGACCTACATGACAGTGGTACCAACTTAAGAAAACAAAATACCTGTTGGCAACTTACGTCACGCTAACGTGACCAACCGAAAATTACGTCACGCTGAAGCATGGGCAGTGTTGCCAACAAATGAACATATATAAAAGAACAAAACATGTTAGCCTTCATCTCCTGCCTCTCCTACTCACTTCTGTTAGCACTTGCGTGTTCTTCTTCCTCTCACCCCTCACCTTCCCCCTCCCCCGCTCCCCCCTCAGCCTTCCTCTGGTTTATTTCTTCTTCTTCTGCATGCTATGTTACTCCCCTCACCTTCCCCTCTCCCCCTCACCACTCCGTGCCACTGCTTCTCTCTTTTTCCTTCTTCTTCTTCTCTTTTTTGAGTCTGATTGTCCTAAAATCGCTAATATCTCGAAAACGGTAAGTCCTAGAGCGATTCTGACAACAGATTTCGTCTACCACGTAGTGTAGGCGCCCGCGTGGGATACCTACCCTAATCAAAAATATTAACCAAAATGTTGCGGGTTGCATCTCAAAAAATGAAGGGGCAAATTTTCAAAATTTAATATTTCAAGAACGGCTGGGTCAATATGAATGAAATTTTGTTTGTGGGTACCTGTTAACCTCCGCTACATCTTACAAAAACCTAAACCCTGTACTGCGGGAAAGTATCAAAATAATTGAAGGAGCCATACTTTAAAAATCAATATCTTAAGAACCGTTGGGCCTATTTTAATGAAACTTGGTATGCAAGTACTTGTTAACCTCCTCTAACTTTCAATATTGTTGGAGGGTAGGAAAGGGTTGTTTAAGGGATGGTGGGTGGTGTAAAACTTTAAAACGTAATATTTTGAGAATGGCTTGGCTGATTCTCATTAAACTTGGTATGTATGTACTTGTTAACCCCCACTACATCTTACCAAAACCTAAACTTTGTACTGCAGGTAAGCATCAAAACAATTGCAGGAGCTATACTTTGAAATGTAATTTATTGAGAATGGTAGGGCCTATTTACATGAAACTTGGAATGTACGTACCTGTTAACCTCCACTACATCTTACCAAAACCTAAACTCTGTACTGTGGGTAAGTATCAAGACAGTTGCTATACTTTAAAATGTAATATCTTGAGATTTGTTGGTACTTATTAACCCACGCTACAATTTAAACTCTGTAAAGAAGAAACATCACAAAACTGGACAGACTACAAGCTCTGTCGTACTAGATTTTCAGGGTATTAGAAAGTTTTAGCTTATGTTTTAATGTTAAATATAGTAAAGGCCTGGTTTATTGGTGTAAATTGTGTTTGATTGATAGTTTAAAAGGGTCAGTGCCTTACCCCGACCTTCTAGCATTGTTTTCTCTACATCATTCAAGATCTCAGCTACTCTTAAATCATACTACTGTAAAATATATGTAATTTAAACAAACTTACATACAAGAAAATTAGTGACAAACCAACACAAAATAAATTATACTTTGACTGACTGTTGATTATCGTTGTTGAAGGTACCGAAGATAAAGGGTCAATACACACCTCTTCGCTAAAATGACTCTCTGGCTATTTTTAGCTGTTATGAAGAAAAGTAATTGTTAATAAAGTATGTTGACTTTTACCTGTTATTTAGGAGCATCAAGCTTTATCTGGGTTTTAGCTGTTATTTAGGGATATTGTCTTGAGGCATTGGGGGATTAACTGGATTTTAGCTTTATGAGTGGATAATTGTAGCTGTTGTGTATGCCTGTAAATTAAGTGTTACTAAAGAATTACTTTGGGAAACTTTCTATGCATTTAATTGTTTAGAAATCTCAAAGTACTATTAACAGTAACTTAAAGGAGAGAAGAGGCTAGCAGAAATAGATAGGCAAGAAAACTATACCCTCACTCCATGGGTCTGAACTTGGGACTCTCTTTTAATAAAATAAACTGAAGGTATTTTGGTTACATTTTGTATCCAAACTGTTAAGGAAAGTATGAAAACCAGCAAGGGTGAGCAATTCCCGCACCCTTTTTATAACATTACTATGGTATGGTAGAGTATTGTATGGTACGGTATGGTGTGGTATGGTATGGTATGGTGTTGATATTTTATTGTATGGCATGATAGGGTATTGGGAGGTATGGCAGGGTAGAATATGGTATTGGGAGGTATGGCAGGGTAGGGTATTGTATGGTATGATGGGGTATTGGTTTGGTATGTCATGTTATTGTATGGTATTTGGGTGGGGTGTAAGGATATGGTGGTGGGGGTATTAGTATTGTGGCTTTGGTATAGGATGTTATGGTTTTGGTGAGGTATGTTAGGGTATGATATGGTGTTGATATTTTATTGTATGGTATGGCATGATAGGGTATTGGGAGGTATGGTAGGGTAGAATATGGTATTGGGAGGAATGGTAGGGTAGGGTATGGTAGGGTAATGGTATGGTATAGGATTTGATGGTTTGGTATGGTGTGGGTGTTGGGAGGTATGGTAGGGTGTTGATATTGTATGGTATGGTATGACATGGTAGGGTATTGGGAGGTATGGTAGGGTAGAATATGGTATTGGGAAGTATAGTAGGGTAGGGTATGGTATGTCATGTTATTTTATGGTATTTGGGTGGGGTGTTAGGATATGGTGACTTTGGTGGGGGTAATGGTATTGTGGCTTTGGTATAGGATGTTATGGCTTTGGTGAGGTATGGTAGGGTAGGGTATGGTATGGTATTGTATTGTATGGCATGGTATGATAGGGTGTTGGGAGGTATAGTAGGGTAGAATATGGTATTGAGAGGAATGGCAGGGTATGGTATGGTATGTTATGGTATTACTTTCAAACCCCACCGTAATGGTGGAGTTAGATTTCTCCTATTAATTTGGTCTTACTTTACCCCGCACCCCTTTAATAAAAATCACACTTGTAGATGGTCTATGGGATAGACCTATCTACACGCATGGCCCGCTGATTATGAATTCAAACTAATGTGTAAAAAGAGACAGTAGGGTATTTTGTAAAGTTAAAAAGGTACAGAGATTACACATTTTATAGTTCAGATGTGACTTTTTGGTGTAATTAGTTGCTTTAAAAACTCTACGTTGAGGAATATTTGGAACTTTATACTTATGATAGCAGGATTACTTTGGAAAACCTCTACTAACTTAAAGGAAAGAACACTAGCAGAAATGGACAGGCAAGAAAGCTATACCCCCACTACATGGGTCCATGCTGTTTGCCGGGGACCGTGGGGTACTTTGACGGTGTAATAACTTGACCAATTGTACCCAAGACCGCTGAAAAGTGCCCCCGGGGCCATGATGTACTTGGTTGGAACGTTTTAAATTTCTCGGCAAATTATTTCTAACCCAAATGAAATAATTTTGAACGCTCGCGTTTCCACACCACGGTAAGCCTTTAGGCTAGGCCGTAGGAGCGTCGGCGCGTTCTTTTTGGTTACCCAGAGCTTCCCCTGGAGGCCTAACCTCTGGGGTGAGAGGCCCCGACCATCGCCTCTCACTGTGGTAGCCACTCCATAACAAAAATGCTACCTCCTTTTTATATTTTTTTTGTATTCTCTGTCAATCCGTTCATTGTGTATGAGGAAGACGGTCATTTACTAAGACAAAGTCCGTTCATTTTAACACCTTTAAACTCTACATTTACTAAGATAAACAGAGAATTTTTAGTAAAGTCATGGCCCCTCCACCACCATGACTCATGGAGACCTTTCAAAAACAAAATAGTTGTCTCCTCCGTTTTATATATTTTTTTATTTTATTTTTACTTTTATACTTTTTTTACAAGTCCCACCGTACGGACTGTTCCAATGAGTAGCCAGGGTGTTGGCCAGGCTCCTCAATGTACAAAGTCCTTCATTCACACCGGGTTGTTCGAAGGAGTAGCCGGGGTGTTAGCCCGGCGCCTCAATCTACTAAACCCTTCATCACACATTCAGGTTTACGGGGCTTTTCGTCACCCACGCCAGTGACCTTCATTCAGGTTTACGGGGCTTTTCGTCACCCGCGCCAGTGACCTTCATTCACACACACACACACACACACACACACACATACAGTGGGAACTTGTGATTTTAAAGAAAAACTACATTTAAAGTGAACTTTCATCTTTCATATTTGTGTAAGTAAGGTAAAACTTCTCCTGCAACAGACTTCTTACTAACAGTCTTGCTTCAGGAGTAGTTGATTTTAACATCAAAGAACATAATCCGGCTTCATTTATAAAAACCGTTGTTTTCTCAATCGGCCCAACGCCCTGTTTTTGAGCGTCGGAAAAACTTCCAACAGTTAATTTATCACTGCTATCTACATGTTTCCGAACTGCACTCCAGCCATTAACATGCTTTAGAGCAGTAGCTACGTCTCTAGCTTTAAACCATGGATTTCCTTTACTATCAAACAGAACCAATACCGGTTTGTTATTGAATGTATAGAACTTGGCAGCCATGTCACAATTTACTCAATAGTACAGGCAAAAGGAGCGCAGAAGAACGTCTGATCAGTACTGCGTCTTGAAGCAGAATGATGAACTGTACTAGTGACATTTGGTATATACAGGAGTAACATTGCTCCGTAAGGAAAAGTGCTACCTTCATCGAAGGTAGCAACACGGAATTGAGACAAGTGTTACTTCAAGACGTAAAACACCAGATAGTTTCTTAACGTTACAAAATATGTTTTCAAAGTGATCATCAAAGACTGTTGGTGTTAGATTCCCTAAAGGAAAGAATGGCATATTTCCTGAGATATCACCGTACTTTATTGATACTCCAATGTAGGTGTTTGATGAGGAGTTCTCGGTTATTTTATCTACTATGTACTCCGAAAACACTAAAGGCCATTCCGATACGTTTATTGGCCCAATAAGAAAGAACTCATACTCTGAGGATTTAATGCGAAACTTTGAATTTTCATTTAACTTCCTTTTAGATATAAACTTCAAAAACAGTCCTTGAATAGGGAGTGTATTATTTTCAGCAGACATTCTACAAGAAGAGACAAACAGTAACAGACACAGACACGTCCGTTCACTACCGCGTCTCAGAACAGAATGAGTTAATAGAGCTGATGTTTAGAGGTATATACGCTCAGTACCCGTGTGAGTGACAGCTCCATTAAGCAACTCTTTGTTTTTTAAAGCCGAAAGGCAGGGTGTCGTGATCATCATTAAATCTTCTCTTTGGCCCTGTAATTTTAAACTTTTAAATTTCACTTACTGTAACGACTTCCCGTCTCTTTGTTCTCCTGATTCTGTTTTCTTCAATTTCTAAAATTTCAGCAGCTTCACTAAGGACCATCTTTTTCAATTGTTCGAAATTTAATGTTTCGGAAGTCTTCATATTGAGGGTGAGGCCCTTGATTTTACATACAGTTTCTAGCTTTTGCTTTTTGGCTGACCAGACAAGGTAAGCGTAGGTCTTTGGTCCCCCAGAAACAAACTCTAAGATATAAGAGCCGGGCCCGTACTCACTTGCTAGTTCGTCCGTCATTTCCCCGAGGTAATCTCCCGTAGGGACTCTGTACAATCCTCCCTTGTATAGATAAATACACGAGTCCGTGTCATAGTAAAGGACTTGACCTCCAAGGGCATCTAGATGTTCATACAGTTTAAGCCTGGCATGAGCAGTGGTGTAGGCCGCAATTACAACATTTACAGTTTTTAGAGCCTCACCGGCATCATCAACATTCTGCCAATTAACTAATAAAACCTCTTGGTTAATTACTTCAAAAAACTTTACTTCCTTTCCTGGTTGAGTTAACGAGTTGAATAATTCTTTAGAGTCTCTCACGATTGCAGTTTTTGTCATGTTTTCTCGCTGACCAAACTTGCCCCAGAAGGAATTTAACATTAATGTAGCTACTGATCTGAGTCCTCCATTTTTAGCAATTTTGTCTTTCTCCATCTGAATATCCTCACGCTCAAAGAAATCAGAAACATACTTGTCTTTGTCCTGTTCGTTATTACACCAGCTAGGATAGCCTGAGGCTTCCTGCTTTTCTTTCAAGAATTTATTAATAAAATCGGTAAAAAGCCCATCTTTCTCGTATGTGGCGACTTCATACTCCCACAACTCATACATGTCCAAGGTCACATAGCCTTTTTCTACAGCTTTTCTAATTTCATCCATAGTCCATGTTCCTACCATTGCCCTTTACTCACTATCATGAAAACATTCCCCTTGGTTTAAAGTCTCACCGCAAGTTCTACACAAAACAAACATCAATTTATTATTCATTTTAGCGGGGAGTACGGGATGGTACAGGTTGTAAGGAGGTAGAATTTTGCATTTCAACAAGCCCTCTACTTCAAGGCCTCTCTCTCGGCACTCATTTCCAACGTAAACAGTAGGATGACCAACGGGATACTTACAATATTTATTCACAAACGGATAAAGGGAACAGACATCGACATACTGTATCGTTTCTCCCTCTTCACATTTACAATACGTTTTAGTATTACCCGTTCTACCTCCAAAGAAGGAATCCCTAGGATTAAGCGGAAGTGTGTTTAGAATGGATAGTTTGTTCAAGTGATTTAGTTGTTTGTCTTTCTTCAAAGCTCTAAACTCGCACTCCCACATCTCTACAACTTCATAGCTATTAAATTTTGCCATTTTGGACTTGGTTCTCTCGTAACGGAGATGCAAACTGTCTGAGGGATCATCCGGCAGAGGTTCTTCTCTGCTGTATTGATAGCATTTTGGGCAGCCGTGCCAGTAACACCCGTGAAACTCGTAAATTCGTTCCCCGTCAAACCCATCTACTTTTAGTCCATTAATTTTAGCTTCTCTGCCCCAACCCGCATGTTGAATATTTACTCCACGTTTCTCCTCCTCCCACGTTAACCACTGTAAAGCAACGGCTGACTGATTGTCTGCAAGTCGGTACCCTGATTTTGGTATTAGTCCAATAGTATTTTCTTTTAAGAAGTTACGGCGGAAGGCCAGGTTACATGCACTGGCGATTGTTATAGCCTCGAGAAAAGGATCTACGTTACACTCTTGAAGAAGTAAGGCTCTAAATTTAATACATGCCTGAGCTAAAATCTCCACGTCAGAGATGCAATACTCCAATATTTCTTTTTGAAAGTCAAAGACATAGTCTTCAGCGACTCGTTCATCATACCATTCTTCAAAGGCCTTGTGTGGTTTCTCAAACATTGATTCCGGACAGTAGTATGTTTTGTCGGGCATAGGGCCTACATAATTTTGGTTCGCCAAGGTGTTGAAGAGGTGGGGAAAGTAGCCCTTCTTTTTCTCGGGAGGTAGATCAAAAGCTTTAGGGAGTGCAGCGAGGGCCATGGGAAAATAGCTAAGTGAGTCCACAAACCTTACGTTGGCTACTTCGATCAAAATAGCTTTAGTTCCCCGAGGAGTTATTTTTGGTGTGAATTTAGTTTCTTCCATAATATACTGTAAAATGAATTGAAAGTCAAAACCCTGCCCGTTGTGGGCAATTACACAAACATCTTTAAATTTTGTTCGAATTCCCATTACATAGTCCATGAAGTGTTTTACCGGTTCTTTTTCAAATACCCTTTGCCGTTCCGAGCAAGTTTCACACTCGCCCCCATTAATACATTTAAAGCAGTACCGTTGAGAAACGCACAAGTTTACTTTATGAACTTTCTGTTGTGGGTCTGAGGGAAGTGACTCATCCTGCCTTGTTTCCAAGTCAAAGAAAATAAACAAAAAATCACGGTCTTTCGGTGTTCTCCTATCTACCCTCATGAAACACTGATGCGCTGGGTCTTTGAACGCTTCACAGGGCTTACAGAAAACCTCTCCGCATACATGAGCTGTCTTACGTCTTTTTGGATAAATCATTTTCTTACAGTCACGGCAGATTTTTACAGTTTTACAAATTTGCCCTTGATGAGCTACTAAACACCGCTCATTTTTGAAGGAGCGGTTGCAAAAACGGCATGTGATGCCACCGTGTTCTAGTTTACAGGGCGGGGAGATAGTATGACAGGACGAGCATCTGTTAGAGCACCGATGCTCATGTCTGTTGCTGTAGGGAATATGACAGGCTTCACAAAAGAAATTGCAAACAAACGCAGCAGTTAAGTTTGTAATTACATTATAATGACCGTTGTGAAAAAGAAGGTTAATTTTTAATTTAGCGTCTTCATTACCTCCTTCAAAGTAAACATCCCGGCCTTTTTTGTCATAGTTGTAGACGGTAATTTTGTATTTTTTAAGATGGGACTGGAATTTTTCAAGCTCAGGGATTCCTGCACACTCCTCGGGCATTTCTACACGGGCTTTTGCTATGAGTTTATTAGCTTTGAAAGTTTGTCTTTTTCCCTTGTCCTGACGTATTGCTTTGTACTGGGGATCATTTTTTGCAAGTGCTTTGCCTACTACCAGCGCTCTAGCCAAACATAAATTGTCTTTATTATTAATTACTACAATTCCCCGTCTCGCTTTAGATTCTTCATCAAAGGTATTGTAAAAGTCGGGTCTTGCCCTTCCTTTACCTACTGGTACGTTAATCCTTGTAACATCAACTCTAAACGTGTCACTAGAGGTTATAGATTGCGCATTGCTTTGAATTATGCCCCCGAAAATATCCCAGAGAACATCACCGCTAACTTCAGAGACCGGTCTTAACGATACGTATCCCGGTTCAGCACTTTTTAAATTTATAGACTGTAATTTAAACACTAGATAATCAGTGGGTGCAACGTTGGCTTTGGATGTCTCTACAATTTGATTAAAACCTTTACGAATCCAATCAAACTCAGAGATACCTTTGGGAGGTTTAGTGAATTTGAAAACAGTGTTAGTCCCGTAAAGTCTAAAGTGATTAACGTAGGTTTCATCTTTACTAATTAAATTTACCGGGTTTTGAGGGTCCTTTTTAGAAACATCCATCCTTCAACAGAGAATTGAATACTGAAAACAAGCTAAACTGTGTTAACGCTTAAAACAGCAAGTACCCCGAACAGAGTCAAACTCACACGGATATAACTGAATTACGCAGAATCAATAATAATCTGTGCAAGAGAACACTTACGCAATAGCAGCACAAAACACGTCTGATCAGCGTCACGACTGAAATCAGACTGAAGAACTAGAGCTTGTTGCAGAAGATATATATAGAGAGTGGACCTGTTACTTTTTCACTGTTTGATCTACTGAAACTGATACTTTTGGACCTGTTACTTTGAAAACTGTGGGGATGGGAATGGTTAGTGTTGGACCTGTTACTTTATTGAAACGGTTACTTTTGGGACTGTTACTTTGTGGCAGTCTTCATCGATATTAAATGAACAAGATATATGATGTAACTGTAACACTTGGAACTGATACTTTAAAGTCACCGATCAGGTTCTCTAAAAGAACAGGTACAGAGGATCTACAAAAGAGCATGGTACCTCTGTATTACTACGCAAGTCAGAAAAACACTAACACACAAACTACGCAAGTCAAGCCAGAACTACAGGTTAACTCTAATGAAGGTAGCAAACACCACTCTAACCAAAACTGCATTAAAGAAAAGTGAGATTACTGTTACTCAACACATACAAACACAACACTACTCTTGACACAAGGATGTGAGGTTAGGAAAAGTGAGGTTATGTTAGTCAATACATACAAAAACTGCTCCAACCAAAACTGCATAAAATAACAATAATAGAAAGTGAGGTTGCTGAGGCGAATTTACTGTACAAAAGAACCAGGGAAAAAAATCAGGTTACTGGAGGTTATGTTAGTCAACACAACACTACTTTAGCCACGAGGAAGTGGGGTATGTTTACTTTCTTTACTGTAAACTACCAAATCAAACAATTAAAATATAAACACAACACTAATCCAGCCAAGACAATAAAATGAAGTATAACATGCACGTAAAATTAATATAATACAGTAAGGTTATACATTTTGGAGTGTAATAGGTGAGGTTAGAAAAAGTAGGTTACTTTAGCAAGTCAGATAATGCTAAAAATCACAGGACATGCAAGATTACTATAATACAAAGTGAGGTTATGTTAAATACAAATCAAAAGTGAGGTTATGTTATATTAGGTTATGGTAAGAAAATGGTTGAGATTGAGGTTATGTTAGTCAGCATATACAAGTACGTCACTACCAAGTAAAACAAAATGGTGAAGTTACTTAATAAAGAACAAGGACAGAAAGTGATATTACTGTCAGTCAACACATACAAGTACGACACAACTCTTGACACAAGGAAGTGGGGTTACTGTTACCGACATGTTAGTTAGCACATACAAACACTAATCTAGCCAAATCAAACAATTAAATACAGCACACAAAATTACTCTTACAAGAAAATAAGGTTTTTGTGACTCTCAAAGGTTACTGTTATTTTAGCCAACACATACAAACACAACACTACCAAGTAAAACAAAAATGGTGAAGTTACTTAATAAAGAACAAGGAGGTGAGGTTATGGTAACTCTCAAAGGTTACAGATGTAAGGTTATGTCAGTCAACAAATACAAGAACGACCAACTCTTGACACAAGAAACTGAGGTTACTAGGTGTGTGGTTATGTTAGTCAACACAACACTACTTTAGCCAGAACAAACAAGAAACTGATGTTATTGTACACTAGCAAGTCAGATAACACTAAAATCACACGACACGCAAGATTACTATAATAAAAGTGAGGTTATGTTACGCAGAATAAAACAAATTAAAAGTGAGGTTATGTAAAATACAAAGCAAAAAGTGAGGTTAGGAAAAGTGAAGCCGCTATGGGGAGCAAACGCTCAAGTTTTATCTTTGCAAAAAAGCAACGAACGGAGCAGCGCAAAAACACGTCCGATCGCAACGGGAGCAGGGAGCAAAGAGAGAGAGAAAATGCGCGGCATGATAGCAGGTATTGCTAATAGATACTGCTGATAGCAGGTGGGGGTCATGTCTCTTTCAATCACAGAGCCCACAGGTAACAACTAGTTACAACGAGTTTGCTGACAGAGACTATGTTGAGGATGTTGTGGTTAGATGTACAGAAGGCTAGATGATTAACAGCAGAAGGACATGAGGGTCAGATAATTACCACAGAAGGCTAGATGATTAACAACAGAAGGACACGTGGGTTAAATAATTACCACAGAAGGCTAAATGATTAACAACGGAAGGACACAAGGGTCAAATAATTACCACTGAAGGCTAGATGATTAACAACAGAAGGACGCGAATCAACATACCAGCCAGTCAGGTTACTTAAAATGTTACACTCGCCAGCTAAGAGAACAGGAGCTGGAGTTAGATACACAGAAGGAAGTGAAGGACGCGTGGGTTAATAAGTACCAAAATTGTAGATAATTAACCATAGAGAGATGCAAAAGAGCCATAGAGGGAGGCAATTACACCCTAATTCCATTCCTCATAAGAGCCCTTGTTATTCTATTCTCCGTAAGAGCCCATGTTATTCTATTCTCCATAAGACTCCATGTTATTCTATTCTCCATAAGGCCCTATGTTGGGGCTCAAGCGCGCGGCATGACTACTCAAAATATTTTTTAAATTTGACCATTATAGTTAATTTGTCAAATGTGGATGGTACATATACACTAGCCTAGAATAATGACATATATAAATTTTAAACAAATCAGACCATAAATAAAGAAGTTGCCAATTGGCAGTATTTTTCCAAATTTTTTAAATTTAACCGCAATATTTGTAAAATGTGGATGGTGCATATACACTAGCCTACAACAATAACATATCCAAATTTTAAACAAATCGGACAGTAAATAAAGAAGTTGGCAATTGGCAGTATTTTTCAAAAATATTTTTTAATTTGACTGTAATAGTGAATTTGGGAAATGTAAGGCTAATTTATTAAAACACTTGCCTATAACAATAACATATCTAAATTTTAAACAAATCGGACAGTAAATAAAGAAGTTGGCAATTGGCAGTATTTTTCAAAAATCTTTTTTAATTTGACCGTAATAGTGAATTTGGGAAATGTAAGTGGAATTTATTAAAACACTTGCCTAGGACAATAACATATCTAAATTTTAAACAAATCGGACAGTAAATAAAGAAGTTGGCAATTGGCAGTATTTTTCAAAAATATTTTTTAATTTGACCGTAATAGTGAATTTGGGATATGTAAGTGGAATTTATTAAAACACTTGCCTAGGTCAATAGCATATCCAAATTTTAAATAAATCGGACAGTAAATAAAGAAGTTGGCAATTGGCAGTATTTTTCAAAAATATTTTTTAATTTGACCGTAATAGTGAATTTGGGATATGTAAGTGGAATTTATTAAAACACTTGCCTAGGTCAATAACGTATCCAAATTTTAAATAAATCGGGCAGTAAATAAAGAAGTTGGCAATTGGCACTATAGTATTTTTCAAAAATATTTTTTAATTTGACCGTTATAGTGAATTTGGGAAATGTAAGTGGAATTTATTAAAACACTTGCCTAGGACAGTAACATATCCAAATTGCAGACAAATCGGACTATAAACACTAAAGATAGTTGTTTAGCCTGAATTTGAAAATTAATTTTAAAAAATATAGAGGAGGGATGGGGATTGGGAAAATATATTTAATATAGGCAAGGGTTGGACATTAGTACAGGCTAACAAGGAAACTTGTGTAAGGCGGGAGCTGGTGTCGGTGCAAAAACGGCTCCCCATAAGAATAACATGGGAAAAAAGCGCCGATTGTGGGGTTAAACCCCTAGTTCTCCTCTACTTTTATCAAATGTAGATAGTCCTCATCTCTGATATCGATTTGAACTCGCACAAAGTCCATGTCCCCAGGCGGGTATAATTTTCATACATGTATACAAATTTATTTTAAACATATTTTTTGTTCTGTAGATATCATGTTTAATTTGTAAAGTTACACAGTTTTGGAAATAAAACATCGTTGTATTAAATTATCACTAATAAATACTATTGGCGATTTCTGTTGATGGGATTTTCATGGGTTTAGACAAAAGTCACATTAGTCCTCGTCCCCTCGGTATAGTTAGCTTTCCTTTCCCCCGACCATCGGATAAACCTTTAGGGGCTCTGTTTAGCTTATGATAATGAAATTATCCGCATTACTTTCGTACCACAGTACAGTCTTGTACCAAACCCAGTTAGATCGGCCTGGGGGACCTTCAAAGCAAAAAATTGCCAATTTATTATTTTCCTGTGTGACGCTGAACTGGGTCAAGTATCCTCTTGACAATGTTTTGACAGCCCAGTGACGTCATAACTGGAAGTTACTGCCGGACTGTTTTCCTTGGGTCACTCACTTCAACATACTAAGGAGAATCAACAAAATAATAACATGTAATGTCTAGAAACATAACTACGAAAGTATATAGAACCAATTTAGTTTTTATATTATAAAATCGATTTTGTTTTATTAACAAACTCCAGTAAGGTCGTTGATAAGAAAATCTTACAATTATCACAACAAATATTGAACTTTCAAAGATGGAATATTTAAGAGTGGAGTGTTTACTGGGATCTCGGACAGCCATTCATAGACAGCTGACACCATTTCAACTGATGACAGAATATTTTATCCAGCAATAAGTTTTTTAGTTATACCAATAATTATTGCAATTAATAAAGTTGTTTAATTTTGTAATATGGAAAACATAGGCTTACCTCATTTATTATATTGAAAGTAACTAACTATAAATTTGTAAGTAACCCCTGTTTATTGATTACATTTGTTTGACAATTACAATGAGGAAACTATATGTGAAGTGATTATTTAAGAAATTTAGTTAATAAATAGTAAATGTTTATTGCATTGAACAATATTTCATTGAAGTGTATTTTCAAAAACATTAATTTATATTTTATCAGGGCTGCAGTTTCATAACTGTCCCACAAAACAATCAAATTAATGTACCCATCTATCGTAATCGATATGTCGATATTAAATATCAATATATTAATTGTTATAGATTTTATTGATATTTAAAATCAATTTAAATAATAATAAAAACAAACAAGACACATTTTTATTTTAAATAAATCTAACTTAATAACATATATAACTAAAACAACAAGAAACGTTAAAACATTGAGTTGAAATATCAAAAACTATAACATTAAAAACTTGATAAACTTAAATAAAAACATAAAAACCTCACCACCAACCAGCCAACCTCAAACTGAATTGCTGTCACAGTGCCACTTACCCAAAAACCAACTCCATGCAAGACTGATATTTTTATTTTTTGCGAGTACGAAGTTGGGAAGCATCGTCTCTCAAAATCCACTGCCTTTTAGATTGCACCTTTCTACAAAAGATGTTATGCTAAACAGAAACCGTGGAATTGATAGCAGTGGCATACATGTATTTTAAATGTATATTAGTAAGGTTAGTATTTGATTTACTTAATGAATTCGTTGAATGTAATTGTGTGTCTCTGAAGATCATCAAAATGGATAGTAACGTTAAAAGCTTCTATAGCCGTTGAAAATGTTATTAATTCACGACTCAGTGTAGTGTTTCTTATGAAAGAAGTGTTATAATTTTCAAAATCCTTGTGTTTCAAAAACAAAGACCGCATTAATATATTCATAAAACTAATAATCAAGTTATATATGTTTAAGATTTGTTGAATAAAAACGGATGACAACACGAATTCCATTCCATTGCTCAATGTCAGTGCTTTATTAAATATTAAGAAAGGAAGGAAGTTCATGAATAATGTATTGTTCATTTTTCAGATTCTGAACACAATGTGGTGACAAAATATAGTTATGAGATTCGACTTAAGTTTCTTTATAGACTGAAATAACATTAATAAAACTGAAACGAGATCAAACACAGCATGCTGACGTGAGGGAAGTGAATTTTTTGAACCTTGAAAAGATCAAATAAATGGTTTAAACCAACACTGTATACATTTTTTGAAAATTGGAAAAATTTAATTTTTGGCAGTTTTGATGCTCTTGGTTGTATTTAAATTCACTAATAGGATGCCATTGTTGTACATTATGAAGTTATAAGGAGGTATTGACGGGATAACAAGTTGGTATAGGGGTATGGGTGGTGATAAAACGATATTAAGATATGAACAATAGCCTTTTCCAGTGTAAAATCCCCATAAGACAACGTACTGTGCTTAACAACAACGGACATTTTCTTTAATAACTCGGTACGTACTTGTGCTAGAATGATGAGAAAGAGCTTAAAATCTATGCCTTTTTACGTAAAATAAGGAAATGTACAATAAGTGCACATTTGGGTCTTTTCTGACCCTTATTGGGCCCAAAAATTAAAAATTGTAAAATTTAAAATCCCCAAAAAGGGCGTTAGAGTTTTGCGATTGTTTTGCCCAACGAACTAGTCCAACTAATTATAAAAAAAAATGTCTTTACCAAATTTGAAGTAAATCGGACGAAAATTGCGACCAGTAGAGTGCGAACACAACACACACACACACACACACACACACACACACACACACACACACACACACACACACAAACACACACAAACACACACACACACACACACACACACACACACACAAACACACACACACACACACACACACACACACACACACACACACACACACACACACACACACACACACACACACACACACACACACACACACACACACACACACACACACACACACATATATATATATATATAAAGTTTTTAGTGACCCCTCAAAATGTGTTCAGGGGGTCACGTTGGGAACTTATATGGTGGTCCCGGATGTAAGTCTCACCGTTCGGGACATGCTAATAGTTCACTTTTCCATAGGAAATTCACTAATAATTATTCGGCTTAATAAAAATATGACGATTCAAATATTTAATCAAATAATATTTAGGTTTTAAATCTTATTTTGTCCCAGCTGAAATGAAATACTAATGAAAATATACTGTGAAATTATAAGTTTATTAATGTAATAAATTAAATTATACAGTAGTATCTTGAAACAAAACAAGTTTAAACCTTACTAGGAAAACAAATAAAAAGAATCCTGATGTTTTCCTTCAAACCCGTTTTATCACCACTAAATCTGTAAATGACCACCGCACCAAGGCGTTCAAAGGTTATCAACAACGTTGACACCGAAGGGCCGGAACGGGAAATCATTTCCCTCTATTCCACCTGACCGACTTTAGTAACCCCGTTCGTTCTTTAAACAACCAAACCATATTTTTACTTTTTTACATGTAACGTCCTGAAATATAACCTAGGTTTTATTGACTGCCAAGAATAAGATCATAATTATAATAAGAATAATTTAAAGAAATTCATTTCATGATTTGCTTGTTTTATTTTATTTAACATTACAGTAAACCATTTTACAAGGGTTTTACAACTGTTTCCTCTGCCTGATAACATATTCAAATAAAGTTAATAATTCATATTAATTAAGTACGGTAGTGAGTTTTGTTCTATATGGAATCGCGACAAGAGAAGCAGTCAAGGTGACAAGTGGCCCTCCCAGCTATTCACAAACTATTAACTCCCAAATGGAATTGTCTTGTAGTTTTGTTCTGTATAGCGATCACGAAAAGAGAAGCAGTCAAGGTGACAAGTGGCCCTCCCAGCTATTCACAAACTATTAACTCCCAAATGAAATTGTCTTGTAGTTTTGTTCTGTATAGCGATCGTGACAAGAGAAGCAGTCAAGGTGACAAGTGGCCCTCCCAGCTATTCACAAACTATTAACTCCCAAATTGAATTGTCTTGTAGTTTCGTTCTGTATAGCGATCGCGACAAGAGAAGAAGTCAAGGTGACAAGTGGCCCTCCCAGCTATTCACAAACTATTAACTCCCAAATGTAATCGTCTTGTAGTTTTGTTATGTATAGCGATCACGACAAGAGAAGCAGTCAAGGTGACAAGTGGCCCTCCCAGCTATTCACAAACTATTAACTCCCAAATGGAATTGTCTTGTAGTTTTGTTCTGTATAGCAATCGCGACAAGAGAAGCAGTCAAGGTGACAAGTGGCCCTCCCAGCTATTCACAAACTATTAACTCCCAAATGGAATTGTCTTGTAGTTTTGCTTTCCCAAAGTCAAACCAGAGTAAATATTGAAAATCGGCATAAGTCTCTTTGCGCTATCGTTGTATTTCACCATATATAAATTAATCGTCTATTATTGTTTTACGAAGCGGGAGTCTATTGTTTAAATGGCTGTTAAGTCCTTTAAATCCTAACTTAAATTATAAAGTTTCTTATTATGCACGTTTTGAAATATCTCAATATATTCTATTCTAATATGGTTTATATAAGTTGAAAATTGCTATTAGGCGTGCTTATTACTAAGTTAATGGTGGAAATGAGTTAGTGTATATAAATTGGAGTTAAATGAGTGTTAATGTATTTTAAAACCGTTAATAGCTAGGTTTTTTTTATTTATTTGACTAATAAGTTTAGAACCAATTTATTTTAGAACTTGTTAGATTCTGGGTCAACGAGATTTGACCCGTACAGAAAAGTCACATATACTGCGAATCGTATGTCAATTTATCTCATAGAACTCCATAGGATGTTATTAAACCATCTTATCTTGTATTTTAATGTCATAAGAAATTACATCATTTTGTTTGTAACTGTAAGAAGACTAATTACCTTCCTTAAGAAAAAATTGCTCAACTGCAGGTATATAAAACTCTACATTTTATTAAAAAAAAGATACAAGGTTGATTTAAGGTTAAGATTAATAATTGAGCTCTGATTTTGTTAGAGAGTTGTGTTGTTACATCAGTAGTAAATATGTTGATAAATCAAAAACAAAAACAACTAACACATTTAACTTATTTTAGACATTCAATTATGTTCTTGCATAAATTGTATGCTTTCGTGTTCATAATAATATTGATCACAGGTCGTCAAACATATTACTTAGTTTTGGTCTATTTATATTTTAAGCTGCATTCTCCCTCCGTTAAAAGTAGCCATACAATTAAAATAAGAATGTTTAGGCGGTATAATAAGCTTGGTATGTTTTTATTTAAACTGTCCAGTAAAAATATTGACTTGAATTCAAATTTAATCAATATATTTTTTATTTAAATTTATATTTTTAGTACTCTATACAATGAATAAACAATGGGTAACGTTGGAAAATAAGGGGTAAGTGAAGTCTTCAAATCTAACAGCATACACGCATAATAGTCCACAACATAACACAGATCAACTAAAGGTCCTTGTACCAAAGGTACATACTTATATAATGCAAGTTTATTTAATTTGGCCACAGCATCTCAGAAATCATAAGTCGTACAGAAAACTTTACCTAATCTGTATTTTAACACTTAAGAAAGAGTAAAATTAGTTACTTCCTTTCTGATATGTTTGAATCAAAGATTGTAGAACTTAATCATACAGTTATGTAATATAAACTAACTCCTCAAAAATCAGAGTTTTATCTGGTTTAATAAATAATTAATAATAAATGTCATTTGTAATTGGGCTATTAATCAATGATGCTTTTTGAGAACAGGTAACAAGATAGTATCACAACCAGGGTTTGGACCGTCCCCTATCAAAACGATAAAAAAATGCCACTGTCGTATATGCACACAAAAAACCTCATGATTTTGTTTCATATATAAACAATTTTCTCCAAGGAGTCAATAAATGGTTATATTGACTGTGACCAGTTTTCTCTATGTCACATTTCAATTATATGGTATTGAACCTGAAAGGGATCTCTTATTTTCCAGCAAAGTGAAGGTCTCCCTCATTTCAAATATTGAGTTCATCAAATTCAAATTATTAGATTTGGTGACAGAAGAATCGGAAGAGGGGTCCCGTTTCTTGATTGCCTTGAACCCCAGATATTAAGCTAATTAATCCATTCTTTTGGGGACACACACAAATATTGTACTCAACAAAATCTGAGATTTAATGATAGGTGGGCATCCAGTCGGTCGAGCACTTTACTCAATGGTTGTTGTCACGCTTATGGGAAGAAGTTGGTTTTTGTTTTAAAATGTATCTCGTGATCAAATTAACCCTCATGTAATTAAACTAGGCCTTAAACTTAAGAAACAAACTTTTTAGGGCATTTTTTTGTTTATACCTAACTCAGTTATAAATAGTATACAATGCTTTGTTTTAAAACCCTGAAGTTGATTTACGGTCACTCAGTATTACAATGTAATGTTATTATTTTACTGTACTTTTGTGTAAAATTTTGATTTAGACCCTAATTGGTGTCTTCTATAAAATCGATCAAATCAAATTTTGTATTAAATTAAAAAGTGTTTACTAAATAGCAATAATCATACAAATGGGTTTAACATAAAATTATCAAATACAATCTTACATATATACAAAAATACAGTACAACATGAGATAATTATATCTTATGAGCTAAATATTATTTGACACCATAGTATTTCTTGGTGATCAAAAAGGCTTTCAAATCTCGCTTAAACAGATGTAACTTTCGTTGAACACTCAAACTAAGCGATAGGTCATTAAAAAGTTTGATGCAAGCTGAATGCAGTTGTTTATTGAAGAATCAGTATTGTGGCGAAGAAGTTGATAATTGAATATATGGTGTAAACTGTAGTTATGAGTTGGTTGGTGTAGTTGAAAATAGTTAGCATTCTTTTTTAAAAACATGAGAGCTTCTAAAATGTATATACAAGGTAAATTTAATATATTGTTTTGTTTCAAACAGACCTACAGGATTCCTTGATTTTCGTTCCTAAAATTGTTCTGACTGATTTCTTTTGAGTACGACAAAGGTGTTGTGATTTCAAGCTTTCAAATCACCACCCAGCAACACAGTATGTCAAATGAGGATAGATACGTTCATAATAAACTGTGAAGAGGACGTGATGATCAACACAACTGGACATCCTCCTTAACAGAAAGATTCCAGACTATTTATAACCTTTTCATTGTGATTAGAAAAATTAAGTTTCTAATCAAGCTGAACAGAGCAAAAATAAAAACATTGTACGTTTCTTATAATATATGTCTTTCTTTTTGTGTAATTATTTATTGAAAAACGTTTAAATTCTAATTTTAAGAAAATTTATATTAAATTGCGATCAATGAATTAGTGAGATTATGTAGAGCGATGGAAGTGCGATTCATGCTTCATTGCAGAGTATTTGAATTGTTCTTCCTAATGCAGAGTAATACCTGCCATCAAGCATGCAAAACGTTTTAAATTGCGTTTTGATTCTGACAGTTACAAATGGCCTTATTTTTATGACTGAAAGATCCGGTATCACTTACTGAGGAACAGTTATTTTAAGTTGTCGTATATGTTCTTAATAGTATTTTTTTTACTTAAAGGAAAAAAGGAAGTATATTTTTGTAAAATGTATAAAATATAACGCATTCCCTATTGGTATCGTTTCATAAACAAATTAATTACTACTTCAAAATTATATATATATATATATATATATATACATATATATATATATATATATATATATATATATTTAATACCCCTGTCATAGCAAACCTGTGTACTCAGCGAATTTATTATGCACATATATGTTTCTCACTACCACATAAAGCCACTTACCTCGTTTCATAAAAATGCATTTATAAATAAGTGACACGTAAAATCTTATTTATTTTTCATATTAATAACATTAGGGCTGAGTACGCAGGTTTTCTGCAATGAGGAAGATAAGAAATGTGTTTTGAAGCAATTATCGTATAACTCAAACAGGTAAATACATACCAAGTTTTAATAATTTATGTTCATAATTAAGGGCGATATAACTTATTCTCCATAAGAATAACATTATGGCTGAGTATGCAGATTTGCTGCTAAAGGGATAGTAAACAAAATTTTTTATGCAAATGTCAATATACCAGTACTAGGTGAAGCCACATACCAAGTTTCATCAATATACATTCACAAATAAACGAGATATCAAATACTAGGTGTACGCTCATTCTTCCCGTAAGAGGATGAACGAAGACTGAATTTTTAAAGATATGTAGGCAGGTACTGGATTGGTAACACTCTTCTGTTATCCGTTTTGATAACACACAACAGCAAGAACAGATAATTAATAAACCAAACATTTTACTAATGGAATGGTAACACCATTCCCATATCCGTTTTAACTCCACAACGGCAAGAACAGATAATTTAGGACTAATGTAAATAAAAAATACTACTGACTACTGGAGTGATAACACCCTTCTCATATCCGTTTTAACACGACAGTACCTGGGGGGCCCA
Source organism: Allygus modestus (assembly GCA_963675035.1). NCBI lineage: Eukaryota > Metazoa > Arthropoda > Insecta > Hemiptera > Cicadellidae > Allygus > Allygus modestus. The sequence continues at coordinate 378,667,091 of OY776112.1, forward strand.
GCTTTGCTCGGGGGAGGGTCATTCAGTCAGTTTAGATGACTTGGAGTGATATTTCATCACTTTCCCCTACTGATAATCAGATTTGTATAACTCATTTGCCTCTTTTCTACATTTTTAAGGTCCCTCCAGTTGTTATTTATAGCTCAATATCCCTTTGATTTATTTTACTACTCTATATATGTAATCTTCTCTCAAATCTTTTAATCTCTGTTCTCAGGAAACCACATGTTAATAATCATAATACCCCCGTAGCAGCAAACCTGCGTACTCAGCGAATTTCCAATGCATATATATGTATATTAATACCACATAAAGCCACATACCAAGTTTCATCAATATACATTCATAAATAAATGATTTATGCCATTTTAATTATTCTCCATAAGAATAACATGGCAGCTGAGTATGCAGGTTTGCTGAAGCAAGGAACACAAAAAATGGAGTTTTATACAAATATCAATATAACTCATGTAGGTAAAGCCACATACAAAATTTCATTAATTTATTTTCATAATGAAGGCAGATAACACGTTACTTATTCTCCATAAGAATAACATGGGGCTGAGTACTCAGGTTTGCTGCTGCAGGAGCCTTGGGTAAAAAATTGTCATTTTGAGCAAATATCAATGGTCCACAACCAGATGAAGCCGTATACCAAGTTTTGTCATTATACGTTCATAAATAAGCGAGATATAAAATTTTTATTTTTCTCCATAAGAATAACATTAGACAACGTACTGTGTTTAGCACTTTCAATATCTCGGTAACCAATTGACGTAGAGAAATGATCAAAATACCAAATTGTGTGTTTTTTTAAGCTGAATCCAATGGGAAAAAATAAAATTTGACCATTTCCAAAATTATATGTAAAAAATTCGAAAAACCCATTTTTGGGGTACAAAACCCCCCCAAAATACCCCTTCGGATAGAGCGATCTGGCTGGTTTTCGAACTTAAAGTCATAAACGTTGCTTTACAGGTTCATACCAAATTTCATCAAAATCGGATAATTTTTACGAGAGTTATCGTGCTCACGGACACACATATATATATATATATATATATATATATATATATATATATATATATATATTTATATATATATATTTTTTTATATATATATATATAGATATATATATATATATATATATATACAGTTTCGAACGAATGGTGTTTTTGGGGTCTGGGGACCTCAAAACGAAAAGTTATCATGGTCCCGGGCCTAGGTCTTACCATGCCGACTACGGTAATAGCTTCTTCCCTATAGGGGAAATTCGCTAAAAAACATGAGTATTACTTTTGACAGTTACCTGGTTGAACAGCTGATAATATTCTTTTGTGTTGATTTAAAACTCCATAAGCCCAATGTTAATTTTTTTAACTTATCATTTTAGTTTTTTACATTATTTGATATTTCCTGGGAATGAGGCCTGTTTAGAACTTATTTTTATGCCAGAAATTAGTTATTTTGAACATTTGAAGGAAATCGTTGGAGCCGTTTTTGAGATCAGTGTCGCAAGCAAGCAAACATGCAAGCAAACCTTACTCATATTAGAGTATATGATACCTGGGGGCCGAGCTTTGCTCGGGGGAAGGCCAGTAAGTTTGTTTAGATGACTTGGAGCATATTTCACCACTTCCCCCTACTGATAATCAGATTTGTATAACTCATTTGCCTCTTTTCTACATTTTTAAGGTCACTCCAGTTGTTATTTATAGCTCAATATCCCTTTGATTTATTTTACTACTCTATATATGTAATCTTCTCTCAAATCTTTTAATCTCTGCTCTCAGGAAACCACATGTTAATAATCATAAACAACATGAGTTCCATGTGGTTCCATAAAATCAGATAATAAATCCTTTGAATGAAGATTACATGTAGAGTGGTCATATCCAGAATGACTCAAAGGTGCATTATAATAACAACTGTTGTGACCTCAAAAATGCTCGTTAGTAGGGTACATGGTGAAAAACAACTCCAAGTCATAAACAAGATTGACCTTTCCCTAGCAAAGCTCAGCCCCAGGTAGTACTTAAACTATATGAGTATAACTTTGAGAGTTCGCTGAAATATTTCGAACAGCTGTTATGACTCTTTTGATTTTATTTTAATTTCCAAAAGCCTAATGTGATTTTTCAATTTTCCATAGCGGCTTTTTACATTATTTGATTTTTTGGGGATGGGACATTTCTAGAACTTATTTTTAACCCAGATATCAGGTTTTACAACACAAGTAGTTGGAAGGACACATTAGTTATTTTTCAAGAAAATCGTTGGAGCCGTTTTTGAGATAAGAGTTGCAAGCAATCAACCAAGCAAGCGAGCATGCAAACCTTACTCATATTATAGTGTAGGATAGGATTGAGTCAAAATAATTCAGCATTTATATTGATTGACTATAACATATTTTTACTCTTAGGCACATAGAATGTACACGAGACAGGGACAATGATTCTGGATTCTAGCATGTTTGAAGTTCTGCATACAGACGGCCAGGGCTGAATTTAGGGTCTGTACAGGCTCTGGTCTACACCCTAAATACAAGTGCGGGCCCTTACCAGCCCGGCCAACTTTCCTGTTTTATTTATATAATATAACTTACGCTTATATCAGGCTCTACAGATGGCGTTGTGCAATTACTTAAATTTCAAATTGCTAAAATCCGTATTGCTGCCTAGTGTATATTAACGTTGTCATGGCAAGATATTATTAAGTGATTTTCATTATCTAAATACATGAAACAAAGTCGGGATTGTATGTTAGTTATTTAGTTTCATCAAACAGCTGTTATAAGGATGATATCTAAACATACTTGAAAAGCATATAACATATGTTTATTATAGAAATAATAAATCTATTTGAATAGCAACTCATTTTCAATACCGAAGCAAGCTCTATATAAACATAGGCAAGTGAGCGTAGCTAACGAGCTCATCCTGGAGGCGAGTGAGTGAAGCGAACGAGCTCATCTTGAAAAAGAACGAGAATCTTTGACATACAAAAAAATCAGTGACATTAGGACAGAATAATGTCTGTCTGACCAGCTAGTGGTACTCAACCCGAACGCTGACCCGAACTCCCGAACGCTTACCCAAGGATCATCTTTCCTCCATAAATTTAACAAGGCAACTTTTAAAGCCAGCGTGGTGGAGCTCTGAGGTCGGGGTTAAAAAAAATTACAACAATTTTTTGTACGATTGAAAATTTTCTAAAATTACTAAAAAAGGCGTAAATAATAACATAGAAAATTTTCCTGTGCGGTGGAGGTCTATGGTTGAGTAGGCCGGCGTATCAAACGTGGGGACATCTTTCAGGAGATGCTGTTTTAACAAAATAAATCCAACGAATCATACGTTAAAATTAAACGTTGGGAGTGATAGTAAAGGCAGAGCCCTGAGGGAACAACAAAGAGGTATCCATAATATTTTAGTACCCAACAACGTAGTATATAGGTCTGGAGCAGTTTTGAGGAGCCGCTTTCGAAATCTTTGGATTTTTTATTTGGTGTTTTATATTAGGTTTCTAATAAAATATACCACCAGATTTTTTAGAAAAATTTGGGTTCAGAAATTACAGGGCTTAAGAGATCCCAAACTTCAGTTTTTAGCGAATTTCCCCTATAGGGAAGAAGCTATTACCGTAGTCGGCATGGTAAGACCTAGGCCCGGGACCATGATAACTTTTCGTTTTGAGGTCCCCAGACCCCAAAAACACCATTCGTTCGAAACTGTATATATATATATATATATATATATATATATATATATATATATATGTGTGTCCGTGAGCACGATAACTCTCGTAAAAATTATCCGATTTTGATGAAATTTGGTATAAACGTGTAAAGCAACATTTATGACTTTAAGTTCGAAAACCAGCCAGATCGCTCTACCCGAAGGGGTATTTTGGGGGGGTTTTGTACCCCAAAATTGGGTTTTTTGAATTTTTCACATATAATTTTTGAGATATTCAAACTTTGGTTTTGACCATTGGTTTCAGCTTACAAAAACACACAATTTGGTATTTTGATCATTTCTCTACGTCAATTGGTTACCGAGATATTGAAAGTGCTAAACACAGTACGTTGTCTAATGTTATTCTTATGGAGGAAAAGAAAAATTTTATATCTCGCTTATTTATGAACGTATACTGACGAAACTTGGTATATGGCTTCATCTGGTTGTGGTCTATTGATATTTGCTCAAAAAAACTATTTTTAACCAAAGGCTCCCGTAGCAGCAAACCTGCGTACTCAGCCCCATGTTATTCTTATGGAGAATAAGTAACGTGTTATCTCGCTTCATTATGAAAATAAATAAATGAAATTTGGTATGTGGCTTAACCTACATGAGTTATATTGATATTTGTATAAAACCCCATTTTTTGTGTTTCTTGCTTCAGCAAACCTGCATACTCAGCCGCCATGTTATTCTTATGGAGAATAATTAAAATGTCATAAATTGTTTATTTATGAATGTATATTGATGAAACTTGATATGTGGTTTTATGTGGTATTAAGATACATATATATGCATTGGAAATTCGCTGAGTACGCAGGTTTGCTGCTACGGGGGTATTTTACCTTTCTTAGTACCATAAACTTTAAATATTTTTAGCAGGTTTCAACAGTTTTATCTCATTGCCATAAAAAGCTCTAAAAGATGAAAAATTAGTACTCCAATCCACACACAGTTAAATTAGTATTTCGTTAGTAGGCTAACGGTTGTGGAGAATATTTCAATTTCCATTCAGCAGTAAACTAAGTATATTGTCCGATGTTATTCTTATAAGAAATAAAAAACATATATCTCTTGTATACTTATTAATTTTATTAAAACTTGGTGTGTTAGCATTGACCAATAGAGAAAATTCGTCCTAGGACAACCTTAAAACTGGTCTATACCAGTTTGGATGCTGACATTGGGTACAGCAAATGAAATTGTCATTACATATGAAGTTTTTTGGATGTCCATTATGACAAACTTCCCTTTCACCTTTGGTCCCTCCACTTGTAGCGGCTCGGGGCGGAAACTCAGGGGTTGGTCCCCAACCTGAGAATGTATGGTCCCTGGCTGTTGTACATGGATACCCCATCCGTTGAGTTGGCCAGTTGGAGGGTAGAGCGGGTCCACGTTGAGCCTGATCACAGCTGTCACAAGGCACGGGAGTTGGTACTCTGAAAGGCCAATTAGGCTGCCTGTCCCATCCCACCCTTTCCTTTCCTGCTATATCCTAACCTTCTGGTAACCTGAGCAAAATTCCCGCTTGTGGAAAACGTGCCTATAGCAGGTATGCTGGGGTTTCCTAATACAGCAACAATGAATAGAGAATATGCGGAATACGTTTCCATCTAACCCTGGAGGGTGAGGTGGAGCAATTAACCTCTTAAAACCACTGTGTGTACCTAGCAAATTAGATTAAACTGATTGCGTTTATTTGGTCACAGGTCCTAGCTATGGCCATCAGGCCTGTTCACGCTTTTTTATGACTCGGCCAATGACTAATATATTTTTGGCACCGGATGGGTTTCGACGAGTTTTAAATATATAACCTGAGGGAAAAGTTGCCAATTATTATTAGACCTATTAATTTCCAGCTCCAAAATCAGGGGGTTAAACATATAGAAATATACTTGTTTTAAACCCATTTAATGTAAAAAAAGGTATTCAATGATTTATTTATATAACAGTATCTTATAAAATTCATACCTTAAATTTAAAAATGTTTACATAATTAATACATGTTAGTTTGAATTTAAATACACAAGCTACTGAAATCGCAGCACTAGAGGTTTAAAAGCAAAATCGGTACTTTGGTATTATACGGATGCCACCCTTATGCAGCGCGCTGCGGCAGTTATGTTAGGATGGGTTATCATAAAAATGATTGTAGGACTTTCCTTGTTTTGTTACAAATCGATTGATACCTGATGAGTCATACTTCCGGCTGCCAAACCCCCTCCAAATAGGCCAAGGTCAGGTCGTTGACCGGAGCGCAGCATCACCTGTCACCGCCTGTATCTGGGTCAGTGTCATGAGTGATTTATTGCCGTGCACTACGTTACATTTGGTTTCATAATGAGTGACGTTCTTTTGGTGTGGGATTTACCTCGAAATCAAGAGGAAACCGTACGTATTTTTATGATAACACATCCTAACATAACTGCCGCAGCGCGCTGTATATTTGGCGGAGTACCTGTGGCGATCGGGTCTGACTGCTAGCGGCGGCGACGCATTCAACACGATCCTAGCGGACATCGCTGCCTTTTGGGAGGCACAACACAAAGACCGCTCATCAGAATGATGTAAAATTTGTACAGTAAGTCAATAAAAGTGCGTTTTTTTCGAATTATGTAGTTATCCTTTGTATCCGGTAAAAATGTAATCTCCAAAAATAGTGGCATCCGTATAATACCAAAGTACTGCAAAGTCCAACATCTACATTAATGACAATTTTTCAGGAGGGCAATCTGTCTACAACGTAATTAGTTGAACAATGTAGACGGTTGGGATTACGGAGTTTTGACATCTTGATTGTTTATGAAAATCAATATTAACCACAGAAAATGCAAACAAATATAAACTGTAACCAGACTATTTTACTGACCGGTAGATTACAAAACTTTAATCCCATGTCATTAGGTGACAGTGAGGCTTATTTGGTACATTACATGTAATAAAGATAGTTTGCACGTATGACCGTTTAGTAAGTCTGCCATCAAGTTATTTGTTCACAATGTAAAGAAACTACTATAGGTCTACAACACGCTTTATTATCAATCACAGTCAGTCGTGTTACAGAGTTATACTGTCCCAGTAATTCAAAAATTCCAAAACCTATTGTATTAATTTATCATCACTAGTCCAAACACTTAGCTTTTACATCGAAGTTTTCCAGTAAAAAATAAACTGATAATAAATCTAAATAGATACAAGCATTGTTTTAAACACGACAAAACACTATTAATTTACATAACACTCACATTTTAAACTATTTCGAAATAAAAAAAATTTATGGAACAAAACATAACCAAATCCATAGTTGAAATATGTTATGTTTACATTTGAGTGATTTATAAACAAATATGCAGTGTTTCCACTCTACGGTAAAAATAGGCCACACACTGAAACAAAAAATCCCACTTTATCCCAGACTCTCCCTTATAGTATCCCTAGTCATATCCCACACTTTCCCACTGATTTGTTAAACATTGCAACACAATTAATGTTAAATAGTATATGATCATTGAATAATGTATTAGTACAATATTTATACCATTAGATAGAGCTTATTTAGATCTACTAATTACCTATAGGTATTTTACATTTTATTACCTCAAAGGATTTTGAGCATTGCGACATAGGTTAAATGACATGGTGAATTAACTAAATTAAATAATTTATTTACGTGAGAGGTACTAATATTTTTAATGGTAGTACTAAATAGTACGAAGTAGGTACTAAATAATGGCAAATAGTTTGTTTGTTAATTCCAACATGGCTCGGCCAGCGAAATTGACATGATTCAGTGTTCGTTCTGTGACGTTTATAAAATCATAATAGGTGTGGACAGCGAGGTTAAAAAATGGGAAACCCCGCAACTGCCAGTACGGCGAGAAAATCCACTAGAAGTGCTACTGCTAAGGTGCTCTGGTCGTAAGTTGCAAGCAAACTAGCAGACGTAATGCCGATTTCAAAAAAATCCCACTTTTATCCCACAATCTCATTTTATCCCACAAGCAGTCAAAATATCCCATATAAGGGATAAAAATCCCTCAAGTGAAACACAGATAAATCCCAGCTGACATTTTAAAGACAACCATAGTCAATAGCTTACTACGAAAACCAATTCAACTACTGAATATCAAACATTAAAATTAGTTTTAATAATTATTAATAATCCAAAATAAAATACAAATGCTGTGTTAAAACATCCCTTTGGTATCCCAAATGACTCCTTTAAAATTTCATTAAGAATGTTTTACAGTTATTTAGTATTTCGATAACACACCCACCCATACACACACACACACCCACACACGGCCACTGAAACTTCTTCATCAATACAGTGATTCACTTCGTTCATCAATTATTTATTCTCCATAAGGATAACACTGGAAAACGTACTTTGGTTAGCACTTTGAATATTTTTTCAATGGTTGGACGTATAATTAAAATTTTAACACCAAAATTACCTTTTTGTAGAGCTGAATTGATTGGTAAAAGCAAATGTAAAGTTTACAGGAAAATTCAGTGGGGAAAAGCTAAAAACCTTTTTCCCGTAAGATTAACATGGAAATTTTATGTACACGTTTTTTGGATTTTCACCGGGACTACTTAACCTAGTTTAATGATTAAAAATACTATATTAATTGTTGTCTTAAGCTCTATAAAATGGTCAAAACAAAAATTGAGTGTTTAAAAAAATTTTAGGGTGAAAAATGAAAAAACTGATTTTTGTAATATTTTGAAACCCCTTTTCCCATGGTCCAATTTGTCTGGTTTTCGAACATAAAATCGTCGATGTGACTTTACACATTTGAGCCAAATTTTATCAAAATCGGACGTTTTCTACTCTTGTTATCGCATTCACGTACACACACACACACACACACACACACACACACACACACACACACACACACACACACACACACACACACACACACATATATAATATATATTTAAACGAATAGTGTTTTTAGCATCTGGAGACTTAAAAACAAAAAGTTATCATGGTCTCGGTCTTACCATGAGACCTACGGTAATAGCTTCTTCCCTATAGGGGAAATTCTCTAAAATATGCATACTAGATATTATTGAAGGACTGGCATCTGTTAAAACCATATAATTATAAGTTAAACTCAGGTTTTATTAGGAAACTGAGTAAGCTTTAAAATGTTTGCGGTTAAACAATTTGAGAACGCTTGCCGAACGTGATGCAATATCAGATTTGCACTCCAGTTAAGAGTTTTAGTGTAAACGGTCCGGGAGCTGGTTGAGAGTTCGTCGGTGCAGACACTCGAGTAACAAGTGAAGCAGGAGGAAGTTACACCAATTAACTTCCAGCTTTGTAATCAGCTTTATCCGACCCTTACCCTGTAAATTTTATTAGTCATAATTAAATTCCGCTATTATACAAACAACTAACTGCCATCGTACCCTGTTTCACCCGAGCATAAAACCTGTGGTGTGTGCTGCAGTCTGTGGTTAACCAGTGAAATTACTACGAACCATGATTATCTGTTTGAATTTTCTTCAGACCAAGTGAATGCCCATAAGAATAACACTGGATTGGAACTTTGACCCCCTGTGGGGCGCAGCCCTATATGAATTTCTTAAAATCCTTTCTTAGTAGTTATCTACGTTATGGAAAGAGTACCTACACGTACCGAATTTCGTGGTTGCAGCTGTAGAGGTTCGGTCTGGGGGGATAATCGGTTTTTTGTATTTATAGATATAGATTAATGACATACAAAACGATATTTTACTCTACGTATATATTTTTTTGGTTCATAATAAATGGACTGAAAAAGAGGATTTTGTCATATTAGCACTATGATGGGAACTAAAGAGAATGAATAAATCGTGAGAGAAATATGTAAATTTATTTCTGAATATATTTTATTTAACGTAGTACAAAGTATATTTATAAAAGGGTTTATTAATATTTTTAATACTTCAAACTTTCTCTCATACCTAACACCACATGCACTTAAATTAATTTGTTTGATCTTTTTCACACAAACAACACAATGCTAAATTTGCATGGTACTTTGCAAACACTATTAATAAACGTTACAGTGTTGTATTATACATATACGTAACACTATCTACGTTAAATCACTTGCATTTTACTCAATATAATACACATGTTTGTTACTATCTGAACTAGATTTACATGGTGAATAATGCTCAATTAGTTATACATCCTACGTATTAATGATGTATGATAATAGGTAATAACACAGTATACTGTGTTACCTTACCGTTATGAAAAAAACACTGCTAATTACTATTTAAAATTCAATTAACTTTAACTTTACTGATTAACCACATATTATTAATTAATACATTCATTTTAATTTTAAAGATCCGTTTTAATTTCATTTCTTAAGGTATTGTAGTAATTTGGTTATGGACAATGTAATAAACTAATTAATTACGAATTAATCGTTAGTACAAAACTAGTCTACATTCTTGAATCTGCCAGTGGATCAAAGGGTACTTGAAGATTCATTTGTTGAAGTGTTTTAGTCTCTATATTGAAATAGTTGGTAACACTGAGTGAGATAGTTTCTCAGAGGATAAACTCTGTTAAGAAAAAATCAAAGCTCTATTGTGGCGAAATCGCATTCTGACTCTTACGAAAAAAAGCTTTCAAGGAGATTACTCAGAAAGATTTCCTATCGAAAAAACACAATATTTAGTCAGGTACATTTATATAATATAATTACAAACGTGTAAATACGTTTATGGCATTCCATTTTGGCAAGAAGCTAATACGCTACACTTTGCAGGTACTACTAATGCAGGTATTTTTTGCTTACATGATCTGAGTCGGGTGCATTGGAGCTTCAAAAGCCGTAGTTATAAACCTTGAATTTCGGGTTCTTAAAAGGGGGAAAGTGCATGGCTCCAATCAGTTAACAATGCTAATTTTATTAAATTTCTATATCCAATTTTGTTTTAATAAATTCCACTCGTTTATTAAAATGGTTGATCCCTCTCTACTGACTCGCCACTTAGAAAAGCGGACTTTACCAATAAAACGTGTTTTAAACTATTGTGTTATACAAAGAAAGATAGTTTAAGGTTGCATTAATTCGTTAACTTAAAACGTAATAACTTATCTGTTTTCCAACAACTAACCAATAAATATGTTTATCTCGGTTTTGGAAACCGTCCTCATTCTAAATGATGCTGTTTAACTTAACTTGATTCCCTAGCAAAATAACTCAGCTCAACCTTTTGAGATCTTGATTTTGTGGGCGGGAACTCGGTATTTATCTTTTTTATAAACATTCTTAACACCTTTAATAAATAGCATGGCATACAAAGATATGTTTTATAACACCAAATTGATAACCGTTGAAATCCTAATACCGCCTTTACTGTTTTTAAATTGTTTGATTTTAGCAAAATATAAACGCTGAGGTTGTAACATGTGACAAGGTTGTTTTAAGAAGTTATTCTTTAATACTCAACGTTTTTATTCAGTTTTTGGGCAGGATAATCTCACATTACTCTGTTTTTGCATCCTGCCAGTTTTATTAAAATATCAATGAACTTGATCCCAGCCCAGGAGCACAGGCAGAAGATTTAAAAGATGTTATAGATTCATTTCTCTGTAGTAGTGACGTTTCACGTTTTAGCATCAAGTGTTTTCATTGGCACAAGTGTTAGGTTGGTTTTAGCTAGCAAGGTGTTTACTCTCTACAGTTTAGTTAAATACCTCAAGTCGGTTAACTACTTTACTTACCAAGCCCATACAAACACTTAACACCTTTAGTTTTTTGGTAAAACAATTCCCGTTGCTATAAATTAAAAAAATATGTTTTTAAGTACTTTGTATTATTTTGAATTTGTTTGGTTACAAATTTGAAAGCAATTTAATTATTACACACCATACATACCAGTGCCGTATAAATATTTCTGTCTTACTGTTACATATATAATACAAAACTATCGATACGTCTGTTATTTGTAAATAATTAATTGTGTTTCTATACATTTCGCCTCAAAATAGTTTACAATTTAACATTAGTCTTGCACAATAATTTAAACTTTCGTGATTAACAATGTAATGAGCATCTGAAATCGGTGATTGGAGTTAAATATGCCACATAAATCCGTTCTGTGAACCGCTGTGATTAAGTGATCCACTATAGTTAGTAACCTTTCGATGATTTGCTTTGATGTTCAGCTACTCAAAGCGACGGTAGCTTTGTATTTACAATTATTTCAATAAACTATTTCACTGACTGATTACTCTCGGGTAAAGTTAGACAAGAGATTCGGCATGAATACTTGGAGTAGACATGACGGTACTTTAACCCCGGCCTCTGATTGGTCGAGAGCTGACCACGTGACCAAAATGCTGGCCTCTGATTGGTCAAGAGCTGACCAGAGCCCCGCCCCCCTCCAAAATGGCGGGACATTCAAATTTGGGTTTTTCCAAGATGGCGCCCATGACTTCCTAACCTCACTTTTTGACAGGGAGTAAGAAATACTCGGTAATTCGTTTACATATATTTACATCACTAAGTTTATACAAATATTTAATAAAGTTATACAAAAAAAAAAAAAAAACACTGCTTAGGTTATACGTATAATTACATAAACAAATCCATCTTCCCTACTATGGCCTTTCTGCAAAACGGGCATTTAAAAATCCTTCTGGAACAATATTTACATAGGACATGCCCGCATGATAGGAGTGCCACAGTGGGGAGTCCCTCCAGGCACACCCTACAACTTAAAAGCCTTGCAGGGATATTTTCCTCGTCTTCAGGGTCCTCCACTCCGATGATTCGCTGAAGATCGTCTCCGACCGAAACAAGGAGTGTCTCCAGCGACTCCCTGACGTCATCCAACACCGCCGGGGCAATACGAACCATATCCAGGATCGAAGTGTCCTCCAGAAAATGGTTCACCAACCACAGGATGTCCCGAAGCTCCGTTCTGACGGTCTCTGCTATGAGAAGAACCTCCACCAGTTCGGGCCTCTTGACACCACTCCATCTCTGCAATAAATATCGAAACTGTAAACATATTGTATTCTAATTATTCAACTAAAACATTATTACACGAGAACTCTGTAAGCAAAACCATACCACCAAAATAAAACATTCAATTAGCAATCGTGTCCGTTTAGACCTACCTGGAGAAACTGATCCAGCCTGTGTTCACGAAGTCGCTCCCTCCCGACTTCGATCTGGCACTGGACACAGCGGTTCGCATGCCGCACCTATCAACATAATCGTCATCTGTACTGGCAAAGTAGTAGGTTAACAAGTTAGTTATTTATATGGTAAAAAGTTATATATATATATATATATATATATATATATATATATAGTATGTTATATGGTTATAGGGTATCCTTACCCCTGATGATGTTGAAGGCTCTGAAGAGGGCTGTGCTGCGTACGAGGCTGATGAATTAGGTCTCGGAGTGGACGGTGTTGGGCAGGGTCGGACCGGCGTAACCGTGATGGATGGTTGAGGTGCTCGCCGACTCTCCTCTGTGCGGGTGTGTACCGGAGAAATCGTCACAGAGGACGAGATTGGCCTGAAGACAGAGTTCTGCCTGGAGGTTGATGCCTGGAGTTGAATTAGCAATACGTGCTGGATTGTCGCCGCCCAGGGATTGAGATAGGGCTCTGAAAAATATACAACACAGGATTATAGTAACGGTGATGGTTATGAAGTGGCATTAAAAACGGTAAAACAATGTTTAAAACACACCAAATCTTACAAACTTACACTCATGGGGGTGTTTGTACAGCCTCTAAATCTCCCGTCCGTCCAATATTCAGGATTGGAAGCCCCCTAAAATAAAAAAACAAAGTTTTAACAATACATCACGCTGAGAAAATTTAATAAAATACTAAAACACCGGTGAAATATAGAAAAACACTTAAATGTGGAATTACCCTTACCGAACGATCACCCTCTGTTGCAACGGACGCAGACGTCTCCTCAACCGCTTCTATCAGCGCAAGGTCAAGTGGTGAAAGTCGATCCTCTTCGACCTACGCAGTACACACACACACACACATATATATATATATATATATACATATATATGTACACCTGAAAAATCCTCAAATACCTACAACAACAGAAATGTTCAAATAAAATATTAATACCCACCGCTAAAGTAACCGTTGAAGCGCGGTAATTGTTGACAGGGAGTAAGAAATACTCGGTAATTCGTTTACATATATTTACATCACTAAGTTTATACAAATATTTAATAAAGTTATACAAAAAAAAAAAAAAAACACTGCTTAGGTTATACGTATAATTACATAAACAAATCCATCTTCCCTACTATGGCCTTTCTGCAAAACGGGCATTTAAAAATCCTTCTGGAACAATATTTACATAGGACATGCCCGCATGATAGGAGTGCCACAGTGGGGAGTCCCTCCAGGCACACCCTACAACTTAAAAGCCTTGCAGGGATATTTTCCTCGTCTTCAGGGTCCTCCACTCCGATGATTCGCTGAAGATCGTCTCCGACCGAAACAAGGAGTGTCTCCAGCGACTCCCTGACGTCATCCAACACCGCCGGGGCAAGACGAACCATATCCAGGATCGAAGTGTCCTCCAGAAAATGGTTCACCAACCACAGGATGTCCCGAAGCTCCGTTCTGACGGTCTCTGCTATGAGAAGAACCTCCACCAGTTCGGGCCTCTTGACACCACTCCATCTCTGCAATAAATATCGAAACTGTAAACATATTGTATTCTAATTATTCAACTAAAACATTATTACACGAGAACTCTGTAAGCAAAACCATACCACCAAAATAAAACATTCAATTAGCAATCGTGTCCGTTTAGACCTACCTGGAGAAACTGATCCAGCCTGTGTTCACGAAGTCGCTCCCTCCCGACTTCGATCTGGCACTGGACACAGCGGTTCGCATGCCGCACCTATCAACATAATCGTCATCTGTACTGGCAAAGTAGTAGGTTAACAAGTTAGTTATTTATATGGTAAAAAGTTATATATATATATATATATATATATATATATAGTATGTTATATGGTTATAGGGTATCCTTACCCCTGATGATGTTGAAGGCTCTGAAGAGGGCTGTGCTGCGTACGAGGCTGATGAATTAGGTCTCGGAGTGGACGGTGTTGGGCAGGGTCGGACCGGCGTAACCGTGATGGATGGTTGAGGTGCTCGCCGACTCTCCTCTGTGCGGGTGTGTACCGGAGAAATCGTCACAGAGGACGAGATTGGCCTGAAGACAGAGTTCTGCCTGGAGGTTGATGCCTGGAGTTGAATTAGCAATACGTGCTGGATTGTCGCCGCCCAGGGATTGAGATAGGGCTCTGAAAAATATACAACACAGGATTATAGTAACGGTGATGGTTATGAAGTGGCATTAAACACGGTAAAACAATGTTTAAAACACACCAAATCTTACAAACTTACACTCATGGGGGTGTTTGTACAGCCTCTAAATCTCCCGTCCGTCCAATATTCAGGATTGGAAGCCCCCTAAAATAAAAAAACAAAGTTTTAACAATACATCACGCTGAGAAAATTTAATAAAATACTAAAACACCGGTGAAATATAGAAAAACACTTAAATGTGGAATTACCCTTACCGAACGATCACCCTCTGTTGCAACGGACGCAGACGCCTCCTCAACCGCTTCTATCAGCGCAAGGTCAAGTGGTGAAAGTCGATCCTCTTCGACCTACGCAGTACACACACACACACACATATATATATATATATATATACATATATATGTACACCTGAAAAATCCTCAAATACCTACAACAACAGAAATGTTCAAATAAAATATTAATACCCACCGCTAAAGTAACCGTTGAAGCGCGGTAATTGTTCATAAAGGTAGTCCTTGTCACGATGTGTTCCTCATCTTCAGTAAATCCCCCATACAAATCATCCTGTAAGGAAAGTTATCTGTATATCATATATCGAAAAGAGAAAACACAGTATACGTATACTAACAACACAAAAGCTACTACTACTACTAACCTCGGTGTCAGTTGAATTATCTGTACCCTGGGGATCCCTAAAATTAAACGAAATAAATTAAAAATAAAATCGAATAAGATTAAAATTGGTATTAATTATCTCAATCGCCTATAAACTCACATCAAGGTTCATACGGAGTCGTTTAGGAGGAGTGGCCTCGGCTGTCATTAGCATCAACAGGATTAGGAGGGGAGACATTCTGTTCGTGGCAAGTATTCTCTCCAAATCTAATTCGAGCTCCAGGAGGGTGATTCCCACTACAAACACCTGAAAAAACACATTATTACATTCACTCTTGATCTGGGATGGAGCGCAGTATGTGTCTAGTTAAATTCTGGTACTATCCAATTTTTTCCAACTTCATGTGTTGTGTAAAGTGTAACGGACTGTTAATTAGTGGTGTTGAGGAAGAATATGGTTGGACGCTTAAGAGAACTATCGAATTGGACTTTGAAAAATTCAAGTGTTTTGTATGTGGTGAATACCTCCCAGTAGTTTGGAAATTAAAATAGGTACGTATGGCTCACGTTTCCACACCACGGTAAGCCGTTAAGCTATGCCGTAGGAGCCTCAGTGCGTTCTTTTTGGTTACCCAGAGCATCCCCAGGAGCCCTAAACCTCTGGGGTGAGAGGCCCCAACCATCGCCTCTCACTGTGGTAGCCACTCCATAACAAAATGCTGCCTCCTTTTTGTATTCTCTGTCAATCCATTAATTGTGTATGAGGAGGGCGGTCATTTATTTACTAAGACAAAATCAGTTCATTTCAACCGCTTTCAACTCTACATTTACTAAGATAAACAGAGAATTTTACTTTTATTTTTAGTAAAGTCACAGCCCCTCCACCGCCATGACTCGTGCAGACCTTCCAAAAACAAACTAGTTGTCTCCTCCGTTTACATATTTTTTATTTTATTTTTACTTTTATACTTTTTTTCACCACCGTACGGACTGTTCCAAGGAGTAGCAAGGGTGTTAGCCATGCTCCTCAATGTACAAAGTCCTTTATCTTCCATTCACACATGGGTTGTTCGAAGGAGTAGCAGGGGTGTTAACCCAGCGCCTCAATCTACTAAACCCCTTTTCAGGTTTACGGGGCTTTTCGTCACCCAAGCCAGTGACCTTCATTCACACACACACACACACACGCAAGTGACGAGCACTTCCGAAACCAGCGAGAATTTTCTAATAATAATTATCTTTATTGATGTACGTTTTATGTTCATCTAAGAATCTACTACTTACATTCTGATACAAAACTATAAAATTCCAATCTACTTTACTAGCAAAATCATGAATAAACACTTCGGATAATGTTTGGTATTTACATAATGTACCCCAACACCCTTCAAAATTGGGAGCCATCTCTCTTAGAAACTCTTCTGTAAAGCGGATACGTTTCAGGATGCGACACCAATTAACTCTGTGAAAGTAAATCCTCAACATGTCCAAACTGAAATCGTAATGCTCAGACATGAGATTCCAATCCAAGTACTTATCGAATTTCATAATGAACCGGTCAGTCAGAACCCCGTGGGGCGACTTGGGTTCACGCGAGAGAATAGTCCAGATGTTCTCCATTACCAATACTGACTGAACTAGACGTCTTCCCCTTTTTTATACATTCAAACATGGTACACGCCCTACGCAGAGCGCACTTGTCATGGGTGATTCCATGCGCAGGAAGCAGGCACCGGACACTACTATTGATCGTAACGTTCAACGATAAATCTCTAACATCGGGGTGAAAATGTTGCAAAAATCCGGCTTTTTCGTACCCTTTTCTACGCATTTTATCATTTAGCCGTTCATAGGCGTAAGGAGGTTTAAATATCAGTTGAGACTGGAACGAATCACCGACAATAGCCAACTCTTTTACGATAAATCTATTATTGTTATCTTTAAAACCTTGAAACTCAACTACCGCCTCCATGAGGGTGGCGTTTGTACAGCAAGACGTCCTCGAGCAAACGTTTGCCGAACCAATTCTCGATTACTCCCTCCTCAGAGTTTAATATTCTTTGAACATTTTCTTTAATTACACTTTCAAAAAGCGCTAGCTCTCCGAGATGCATGTAAATCGCAGGGAGACTGCTGATGAACTGAGTCCACTCGCCGCTGTTTAGTGCTAAAGTATGTTCCCCATCGTAAAGGAAAACGTGTTGTTTCCCAAATACATTTACAACTTTAATATCTTCCCCGCTGCTCAAACCGAAATAGTACTTTTGCCGTCCCTCCAGAGTTAGTGTTACATTATTAAAGTGCTCAAAAAATTGGTTAAGAACATTCAATTGCCAATACACACTCCCTTTTTTACCCTTAACCAATACACCGAGACTGTCCCCGCGATTCCTAAAAACACCGGCAATTACACATTTTGTCAATTCCGAATCTAGAAAATATACGTTCTTTAAAAAAATTCCCGTTATAACGTTTATCGGCTCTATTGAATATTAAAACACTTAAAGAATGAACTCATCTCACATTTATTATATTTCACAAACTAAAGTCAAACGTAAACATAAACATTCAACATATGAAAAATGCCACAGCTGATTATAACTAATATGACTTAATACACAACAGTTCTTCCCCCCTTGCAATCAGGAAAGCTCATTTGTGACTAGTGATGCTTTGTGATCAGTGATGGTACCGCTTATCTGATCTATATGTCTTCTCCAGATAACTCCTGGTTCTATTTCGACATGATACATGAGGCGCCCTTCTCTCTTGATTATTTTACCTTTTTTCCATTTAACTCCACCTTGGTAATTTCGAACTAAAACTTCATCTCCGATGTTCAGCTCTCTTATTGTTTTTGCTTGATTTTCAAGGAAAGGTTTTTGACTCCAGCTAACTGTTCTTTTAATATCTGGTTTTAATAAATCTACTCTGGTCCTAAGGTTTCTTCCAAGTAGAAACATGGCTGGAGAGTAGCTTGTGAGGCTGTGAGGTGTAATTCTGTATGACAAAAGAAAATTGCATATTTTGAGATTTAAATCATCTTTTGGCCCCATTGCCAACATGGCTTTCTTGAATGTCTGCACAAATCTCTCTGCCTGTCCATTGGTTTGTGGATGATATGGAGCAGTTCGAATGTGCATAATCCCATTTACTTTCATGAAAGTTTGAAATTCCTTTGAAGTGAAAGAAGTGCCATTGTCTGATACAAGTTGCTCTGGTATACCGTATCTTGCAAATAGACAACGTAACCTTTGGATCGCTAAGTTGGATGAATTAGAACTTACTTCAAAAACCTCCGGCCATTTACTATGTCCGTCAACAATAATCAAAAACTGTTTTCCCAAAAATGGCCCGGCAAAGTCCACATGGATCCTATACCAAGGTTTTTCTGGCCATTCCCAAATGTGTGTGGGTACCTTATTAAAAACAGTAAAATAGAACCAACTGGCATAATGCTGAAGACTTACACAGGTGAACAAGTTGAAACTTTGGGAAAAGCCAGGGTAAAAGTCGAATACGAGTCAAGAAAATATGTTTTGGATCTTTATGTCGTTAAGAATGGTCAAAACCCACTTTTTGGGCGGGAATGGATGAAAACAGTTCCATTGAACTGGAACAACATAAATTCGATGGTCAAGGACAATATAGATGACGCCAAGAAATCCTTCAATAAAGAAGTAAAACAGCTCTTAGATGAATTCCCAAACGTGTTTGATGGA
Source organism: Allygus modestus (assembly GCA_963675035.1). NCBI lineage: Eukaryota > Metazoa > Arthropoda > Insecta > Hemiptera > Cicadellidae > Allygus > Allygus modestus. Next base: position 378,686,531 of record OY776112.1, read on the forward strand.
AAACTGGGTCAAATAAGAGGTGTTGAGGCTAAACTCAGTATCAAATCAAATGCAAAGCCTGTCTATAAAAAAGCCAGGCCAGTTCCTTACGCTCATAAACCAAGTATCGAAAAAGAACTGGAGAGATTAGAAAAAGAGGGAATAATATCGAAAGTGCAACATTCTGAATGGGCAACCGCAATAGTGCCTATAATCAAAGACAATGGGAAAATAAGAATTTGTGGTGATTACAAACTAACTGTGAATCCTTCTCTAAATGTTGATGAATACCCTCTTCCTAAAATCGAAGATATATTTGCTAGTTTGGGAGGAGGTGAACGATTTTCTAAAATAGATCTGAAGAATGCTTACTTACAGATGACTGTGGATGAGAAAAGTAAGAACTACTTAACATTGAACACTCATAGAGGACTTTATAAATGTAACAGACTAATGTTTGGAATTGCGTCAGCTCCTGCTATCTGGAAACGAACCATGGAACAAGTTCTTCATGGAATCCCAATGACACAATGTTTTCTCGATGACATCATAATAACTGGGAGGAGTAATGAAGAACATTACAAAAATCTACGAATGGTTCTGGAAAGACTGAACACTTATGGGTTGAAAGCAAATGTCGAAAAATCATATTTCTTTCAAGAAAAAATCGAGTATTGTGGGCATGTAATCGACGCCGAAGGTCTACATAAGTCAGAAAAGAAAATCGAGGCAGTGTCTAAAATACGAACCCCTACTAATGCCACAGCTGATTATAACTAATATGACTTAATACACAACAGTTCTTCCCCCCTTGCAATCAGGAAAGCTCATTTGTGACTAGTGATGCTTTGTGATCAGTGATGGTACCGTAGACATATTTAAACACTTGCTCGTCGCCAATATTGAATATTAAAACACTTAAAGAATGAACTCATCTCACATTTATTATATTTCACAAACTAAAGTCAAACGTAAACATAAACATTCAACATATGAAAAATGCCACAGCTGATTATAACTAATATGACTTAATACACAACAGTCTCCTTACGTCTGGGAATAGGTATTGGCTCAGCACATACGTCAGCCCCGGTCGATTCCATCTCTGTTAATGATCACTGCTGCACCCAGAGTTATCCCCCTCCCCTTCATCCATAGAGGAATATTCCTCATCTGAAGAATCCATACACCTCAATTTAACCAACATATGGTGGACGTCCTCTTTATTGAATTCATCAAAACCCGTGAGGTCTATGCAGGGGCGATCGTCCAGTTCACCCCATTCATCATCTAACACAAACGAATCATTTTGACATCTCAGGTTCTTTTCACCGTTATCAAAGTATATGTTAAAATCTAATTCATCGTACTTGGAGAATGAAGCTACTTTTTTCATTACTTGCTCCATTGAAAATCCACTATTAAGCATCGACCGACCGCTAAGAAATTCAACTTCTATTCTGTCAAAAGTAGACTTAACTTCCAACTTTAATGGTTTTCCATCAAAATCGATTTTCCTGACCGGTCTTCCTTCATTTAACAGATTTATAAAAATCCAACCCACTTGCTCCAGAGGGGAGACATCCTCACTGATTGGATCCATGTTGAATACTGAATAGTGTCTTGATCGTGTTGTCCTTACCTTACCCTTACCCCCACCACCGGAAATTACGAGGACTTACGATACCTTAGAGTCCACAGTCTTTCCAGTACTGTCGAAAGTCGTTTACCAGTCTCTGCTATACGGTTTTGAAACCTAACTCTGTCCCTTGCCAATTGTTCCCAGTTTGATTTCCTATCTTCATTCGGTATCTCGTAATATCGCACCTGTTCGGAGAATGTTACACTTTTCTTCATTTTAGATGGTCACTTTACTAACGGACCCTGTTAGTAATGTGTATGCAATATGACAATCGTGCAGAATCAGGCAATACGCTGTAGTATTCTCATTAATGTTATTTTCAGTCTCAAAATCCACACGAACGTCAACGGGTCCCGACTTGACCGTATCGTTCTGTTTTGAGCAATCAATCACGTACAGAGGAACATTGTTTTTATATTTGTCTAGATCTACTACTGTAGAACATGGTCTCCCATAGTAGGTGTTTTGGAATCGAAAAAACATTTCATAAAATATAGCCATGTCACCGTGAATGTTATCGTATGGAAAGTATTAAGAATTCAAGTACAACTTTACATTCTGTAATCCGCATTGATCAAACGAGGACATATCTTTCTTTACATTATTCTTCCTTCCAGTTTGGAAGGTCAGTATAACATACCTAGGTTTTTTGAGCTGCGAAGAGGTTTTAATCGTCCATGAAAAGTTTTTTGACTGAGGTAGTATAGGATACTCGTGCAACTCCCACGACCGGAACGGTAAATGTATCTTTGTATCACGTTCAATCATCTTCAACAGCTTAAGTCTGTACGTGTCGGAAACGGTGATATGAGGTACTCTCCAGTATACGTTATTAATTGTTAAAGTGATATCGAGAGCATCCTCGCTTATTACGGCATTTTTATCGGTGGCAGAACGTAAAAGAATCAACTCCTGTCTCGCGTTTACAACGATACGTTTGTAGTCCTCGGCAAAACCCAATAAATTTTTTAGAGGTATAGAAAAAGAAAATGTATCCTTTTTAATCGTTTTACCTGCTCCTAACCAACAGGCGTTGTTTAAACTGTTGACCTCGTCAGGGTGAACAGATAACAGATTCTTAATAGTAGTTGCGATGCCTACATTTTTCACTCTATCTACCTCCACCCCTCCAATTTCATACCTTATATCGTCAAACAAAAATGCGATGGCATTATTGACAAATTTTACATCAGCGTCCAGTCCACCAGTCTTTTTGCCTTCCAACTTTCTGGAAATGTAAATGTAGCTTTCGAATGGTGCAGTAATAATATCCTGTTGGCTAATAGGTATGCGTATCTCATCGTTATTTTTAAACGTCGATGATGCGTACGGTTTGTGGGTATGAAACTCTATTCCGGTAATCACATCACTGTACTCGGCGTTGTGTTCAATGTCCAACATTATTATACACTTTGAACCCCAGAGAGCGTAAAAACTTTACACTGATCGATGTTAACTTGCTCACGTTCGCTCTCTTACTGTCAGGTACCACTAACGTAGTCTCTCTAAATACAAGACCCATTTTTCTCCCTTATATGCAGCCTGATGGACAGCCTTTCCCCTCTTAGATTAATAGGATTCCCGTCTTGATCCTGGAGACTAATCGAGACGTTGCTTATCCTCTTGACGTTCACAGGTAAATAAACTATCGTGTTTGGTACCTCTACTATTTTATACCCTGGACCTACGTTTGGATAGAACTCGTGTATCACGTGACCTTCTGCACCGTTGTCATACGACCCTCGTACAATGTTACACGCTACACGGATAACGTTTACGTTTAAAATATTGACAGTGTCATCGGAAACATGTTTTACATTCGCGGGTAGTTTTTTATTTTTAAATCCCAGAAGAGATGCGACTGAATCTTTAGGCGTAAAGTCTACAGGTTGTGCACAAAATAGTTCCAAATTTCAGAGTACTATTATTTGCTGTTAATTTAAAGTCAATGGTTGTGCCCAACTTGGACTTTATAGCCCCCTCCAAATCCTCAATTTCGTACGCACCCTCATCTATTTCTACAATTTTACCGTCACCGTAGTAAAACTTGTTGTTTCGAGTTTTTTCAATGTTTGGTATTGAATTAAATGTCATTAAATCGATAAGCCCAATCTCCCACTCACCCTTACTCACATCTAAGGGTGGAAAATAGTCGGTATTTATATACGAACCTATACCGTTAAGACTCAGCATTGCTTAGGAACTTTAAGCACAAATGTCCACATACGACTGAGTTGAATGTTTGTTCTCTACGGTAGTTATAGTATATAACACAGTCTCCAAAGTACCGCAAGAGCTCTAATGGGGGTTTGAGGTTTCCGAAACTGTCAAAGTAGTATACTTTGTTTTTTACTTTCTTGTAACACACCCAATGTGTACCAGACCCTAAACTTGAATCTAGATTCACTATAGCCGATTCGTACACCATAGGTTTTGTGGGCAGTGAATCTCTCATGTACACACCTCGGAAATTGGGTATTTTAAACTTGTCTGCGTAATATATAAGATCGTAATTAGTAAGAGGTCTTAGCGGGATCGAACTTTTTTTTAATACCTCTGGCCTTTCGTTTAGTTCTTTTTCCTGCACCCTGTTTAGGGTACGGTCTTAGATAAAGCCCCTTACCCTTTTGGACTCCCTTACCCTTTTTTCCCCCTTTACGTTTTCTTTTACCTCCACCAAATTTTGCTTTCGTTTTCATAGCTGTGGTCACTGCCCAAGCAGCTGCCTTCTCGCCTAAAGAAGCGTCCGATGCTTTGAATCTACGCCAAGCACGCTCAGCCAACTCCTTGTCCGCTTGGCTCCTCCGTTCGGAATCTTTGTATTTTGAGTACGCAATGTCGTGGGTCTTACACGCTTCGTCAAGACCGTTTATTCCTTTATCCCCTCTAGCCAATCTCTTCTGTAATTTCGTGCCAGGACCACAAAATTGATATCTTCCGGGTAGGTGGGCCTCAAAAGGTAGAATATCTACAGCTCTGTTGATGATGGAAGATATAATACCTCCTCCCTGTACGGTCGCTCGCTTCCGTCTGACCGGTGTTCTCTTTCGCCTGGGCATTTTATTACTGACTCATCATCGAATACAGTAAGGTCTTATATAGATACACCCTGGGTCGCTTCGGTAGGTGTACCGAATAGCTGATCCCATGTAGACGTTCCTTGCACCACCTGTATTTTCCAATCTCCCTCACTAGTCGTAATAGCTCTTTTACCCTGATTAAGGTGTTTGTATAAAGCGTACGACATCTCGGCAATAACTTCTTTCACGTACCGTTTGTTTACAGCATCACCCATACCTAAGGGCTTTCCGAGGTTTTTTAAACGTTTTTCTCCGGCGTTCCAATTCTTCTCCTTTTTATTCTTTTCTAAATCTAGTTTAATAGTGTTATCCTGTAAATACTTCAGTGTTACAACATCGTATATATGTGTTGGGGCAGCAACCTGACCTAACCTTTTGTTTCTAAAGTTCCACGCTAGATTACCAGGTATGGGGAGGCGATTGTCTAAATACGCCTTGTTAATAGCGTCGCCATCTTTTGTCGGTGGAGCAAGGTTTTGTATTATAGTGTTGTTTACATCGAAAGCTCCGTTAGCATTTTTTAATATTGTGTGAGATTTGAGATACGAAAGGTTAACCACCTCCGTATCGTTTAATGGAGAAGCTACGTTTTGTATCGAAATACCCCCAGCGTCAAAATGCCCATCTTGGGATTTAGATAAAGTATTGTTTTTAATATACGATAGGTTGACTACATCTCCATCGTTTATTGGTTCTGCCACGTCTTGCATGCGATACTGGTGTATTGAGTATGCTTTTATATCAGGGGTATCAAATCTTAATGGTGTATGTGATTCCATATATTTTTTTGTCACCGTATCCAGATCCTCTACAGGATGAGCTACGTTACATATACGTATGTTTTGGGCATCAAATTGTCCGTTCTGTATACTGATGCAGTTTTTAAACGCTTTGGTATGCGTTTCGTAATTTACAGCATCGAAGTTATCAGATGGGTTCCCAAACGTTTCGCAAACGTTTTCGTTGTATGTCATAATCTCCCTCGGGTGTGAGTTTGAAGCCCTCCCCTTTAGGCCCTACTAGACCCTTGTCTTTCTTTTTAGAGTAACGTCCAAACTTGTCCACGCTCATTGTAAAAGTGATTTGAATTTACTGTTTCCTCCGCCTTTTATATACCTTGCCTCCCTTAGCTCCTCTATGATGTTTAGAATCTCGTTTCCGTGTGACGTATTCCCAGTTTCTGTAGACATTACGAGCAGTTTTAGTCTACTCACCAGCTCATTTGGGTCGTCCCAGTGTTTTATATCGGGGGAATTTACATTTTTCCACGCAAATCCTCGACCTCTGGTCGTAAACAAATTTGTAATAATCTTCGTATATTTAGTACTTTTATTTCCTTTAAGTTTCCCAGTTGGTGTGAACCCTTCCCTATGGGCATTAGTAGCAAACAGTATGCTCTTGTAGGCTTTAAGATCACTCTCTTTATACGTACTTCTGTCAGGGAATCTTTTAAATATAAGGTCGTAAAGCCCTTCAGACGCCCCGTAGTTGATACCTCCTATGAGAATGTTTCCTTCACTGTCAAAAATCATTTGCTCATTACCGATCATTAATACTCCACTATCCGTGAGATATGGTCCAAAAACATAATCAATTACCTTCTTATCACTCGAATCTTTTAGAAACAAATTAATGTACTCTCGGGTTAAGGGGTTCTGGAAATATTTCTCTTCGTATTGGGTTGTAGAAGACTGGTTCAACGGCGTAGACAAAAAATCTGAAAGTTCCTTCGTTTTAGGTGTTGATACATTCGGTGGATTAAATTTACCTTTTTCTTCATCACTTTCTTCGTCTGTTGAATTGTAGTCTATCGGTTCTTCCTTAATGGTCTCGGTTTTGGTTTTTATCGAAGGTTGAGTCGTTTTACGAAGTTCTTTTATAATCGGTTTATACTGTTTTTCCAGAATCTTTTCACTCTCTATAGTTCCGTCCTTGAACAATCTGTATTTTCGTTTTATAGCCTCTTTGAGAGCGGCGATACGTAAAGTCAACTGTTTATCATCCGGCTTCGTGATTAATACTGGTACATCGTTTGATTATAACTGCTCTTTATGGCAGCTCGACCTGTCTGATAAACAGCGCACGCCTCTTGTATTTCCGTACATACTTTATAATTTCCGACAGTGAAACACCCGCACTAAAGTCCATTCCTCTGTAATAACGTTGTTCTCTAGCATCGAACCTGGGGATTACATAACGTCTCGTTAGGCTTTTAAAAACAAAAGTTCGTTTCCACCCGTCCCTCCATTGAGGTATTTCGGCCACAGTATATTTATCGCTTTCGATAGTTTCCTCCATGAATCGTCTGAGTAATGCCATAGGTCTAGGTTCGTCAAAGTTCTGTAATAGGTACGAATTCAGAAGCCAGAATTCACTCGGGTTTGCACCTGTAAAGGCTCTCCATTGATCAAAAAGTACTCTGTTTGTTGCACTATAAACACCGTTGTTCAGAGTTATACAAAATTTTTCACACTGTATCGGAAGTGTGGGTAAAGCTTTTTTGAGAAATTCTACAGAGTACAAGCCCTGACAGAGATTATTAACTCCGATGTATGGTTTATTTCTATACCCCCTTGGGACACTGTCAGGTACTTTTGCGTACCCTATATTATAACTAATATCGATGTGACATTTAGACTGTATTGGTCGTTTATAGACTGTTAAAGGCGATCTTATAGGAATACTGCGTTCTGTCAGAAGTATACACCGTGAAGCAAATGGGATCTTACATCCGTATTTCAACATCTCGTTACATATTTGAGTAAAATTAACACTACCGTGAAGGTTACGTAAAGGCAATACTTGCCCAAAAAACTCGGGGAACGGCCTGAATCTAGATATCATGTTTTGAGGGTCTCGCACTGTACAATTGAACATATCTTCATGATAAATCACTAGTTCCAAGGTAATGAACCTCTCTTCGCACTTGTTTATGAAATTCAACCAGCTTTCGCGATTAAACGTCCTTTCACTAGCTGATATCATTAAGAGGATAACTGGTGGTGTCATTGGTGAACTTTCAGGTTTACCGTGTCGCCAACATCGTTTGTTAAACCTACGGCCGTGGGGAGATTTCCTACTGCAGTAATTTCCACAGAATCGTTTCTTATCTTTATAGTAATACGAGCATAAGTTTGACTTTACATTGTGCAGTTTAGTGTTGTAACCTCGGAGATCGTTGTAAGCGTAGATGCGCACCATTACAACTCAGTTACAAAACTATCAAATTTTACCCTATACCTACCTTTATCAGGGTCACGGGTCTTGTCAATCACCAGGAACCCGTGGTTGTCTTTCCAAGCTCGAGCGCACAGTTCTTTGAATTTATCAAAACTCATATCAGTAGTAACATGATCATTATATATATGCCTAAGGTTCTTGTCATCTTGTTTGAATAAAATAAGAAAATTACTATTATCCCTCACCAACTGCTTAGGTATAGCGCTATATGTTTGTCCTAAATAAAAAATATCGATATTTCTATGTCTTCCCATGATAAAATAACTACGTATACTATTGTGTTTTTCGCACGATATATCGTCGAATATCATAATGGAGTTTTCTTTAGCGTTATTTGGGTGGATTACTTGACTGTTGTCATCAAAGCTAAAGTAACCAATTTCCTTAGGTAAAATCTTTTTCAGGAACTGATACTTTGGCTGGTATAGAGATTTGGAAAAAACGTAGATATTTTCAAACCTTAGTCCATTAGGATCAAACAGTAAATTAAATAAAACGTTAGTTTTACCGGAATTTGAAGGTCCCAAAACTATGCAACGAATAGAGCCTGGTAGTAATGGTCCATGTTTAGAGATAGGAGTCACACCGGAACCAATATATTCGTCAAAGTTTTTTATAACAAGTGGGGGACTCTGTGTTGTCACATGCATCGTTTAAGGCCTACTGGATCTGGCGCATATGTTGGCGCGTATATTAATAGCATCACCCCTCGCATCGGCCCTCGCGGCAGCCTCATGCCGTGCTGCTACTTAAATTAAAACATCGTTTTTATCGAGCCAACTGTCATGTTCCCGAGCAAAGCCCAGCCATCTAACTTTAACCTTGTCTCCTTTCCGCTGTAGAATTTTTTCAACTAAATAAACGTCACCTGTTTTTGACTTGCTAATTTCTTCAGCATAAAATCCACCTTTTAGTATATGACCATTATGATCCTGTAATATATATGTTACAGGTATTGTTCGTTTGATTGCGATTATTTTAAACGTTTCATTTGTCCAACTGGGAAGGTACGATTTAGCGAAAACCTTTTTATATTTACTTACCCTAACGTAATCTCCCAATTTAAATTTTTTTTTAAAGGTTTTATTTTTATATTTGGCTTTTAATCTCTTTAAAATAGCTTTGACAGGTTTATTTCTTACATCCGTCGGTTTCATACGGATTGCCCCGTGCACTGAATTATTATATTTGTTAACAATATTAGGGAGTATGGTTAACCATTCGTAAGTTCCTCTCGCAGTGAACTCTTTCCACATTTGTTGTTTAAGCGTCCTGTTTAATCTCTCTACTATACTAGCTTTAAGTTCAGAGTACGTATGATAATGATTAATATTGCACTTTTTCATTAAAGCGTTTATATGTTTATTAAACCAGTCTGTCCCTTGGTCGGTCTGGAAATGTTTCATTTTATGTTTTGCTAGTATGGGTTCTAATGCCCTGGCCACTTCAGGTCCAGACTTGTTTTTCAACGGTACCGCAAACGCTACTTTGGATAAGCAGTTTATCATAGTCAGTATGTACTTGTATCCTTTGTTGATTTTTGTATAAGGTTTCATCTCAACTAAATCGGCTTGATAAAGATCCGCTATGCCCTTAAGAGTCACTCTACGCCTGGAGTACTTTTTCCGAGCCGGTTTATGTAGCTCATTAGCTATAGCACGCCTGACATTCATTTTTACATTAACGTTTGTCTGACAGGTCTTTTATTTTATACCCCCTGATTCCGCTGCCCCTCCACCGCAGCGGATAGCGTGGTGACCACCAAAACAAACTAGTTGTCACCTCCGCCCCCCTGGTATTCTGCAGGGGCCGTAAGCTACCATCGTGGCCTACGACCCGTTTTTTTTCTACTCTACAGAATACCCGTACAGCACCAACCTCGCTGTACGCCGTGGTAAGCGGACTGAAGGCCCCTTACCTCCCTTCCGACCTTGAGGCTACGATCACTACAGATGTAGTGATCGTTACCTCAGAATCGGGGAATTCCATTTTTTTTGTTCCAGTAAGAACTACAAACACAAGATCGTCTACACCATTTGTATAGACGAGCTGCACAGATGGTGCATCTATCTTTTGGAAAATTTAATTTTAGAAACATACCTTGCGTTCCACGCTAACGGTTATTACTGTTAAGATTAGCCGCTTGCCCACAAGCTAAACAAAATTTTGTACTGTGTCCGAGATCCCAGTAGTCAATTTCCAAGTACCCGCAATTTTCTCTATGGTAATTTATAATATGCGTTTTTATTATAACCGGTAAATTTGTTTGATGAATCTGGGATAAAATAAGGGGAGATTCACAGATTATTCTAGTGGCTAGTTCAAACAGGGTCGTCATCGTAATGAGCTGTTACGCTGCGCTACAACACGTGTGACATATGCTCCCCCCACCACTCCTACAGCACTCTGTATTAGGGTCAATAGTAACCTTTGGACCTGCAGGAGCAAGTAGTTAATCTTTCTCTCCACGTGTGTAGAGGGACTGCACAGATGGTACATCTATCTCGCGGAACTTTAAATTTAGGAAACAAACCCTGACTTCCTATGCTACAATCACCGATACGACCAGCTGCTTTTCCGCAATCAAAACAAAGGGTCGAACCATCATCGAGAAAGAAAATATACCATTCCAATACACCACAATTTTTGCTATGGTAATTGTGAAGGTGTTCTTTTATTGATGGAGGTATTTCGGTGTACCTCGTTACACGTGATAAAAGAAAAATATCCCCGCAAATTGTTCTGGCTGCGATCTCAAACAAGGTTGACATTGTGAGAATGCTGCGCTGCGCTGCAACGTGTGGGCCATATGCTCTCCCCCACCACCACCACCACCACTACGACAGTTATGGAAGACCCTCTCAGTGATTCAACTTCATATTTAATTTTAAACAATGAACCATTCATGGTTTACGGGCTTTTTAGGGCCGCGCCAGTGACCATCACTCACTCTGGACTGCTCCAAGGAGTAGCAGGGGTGTTAGCCATGCTCCTCAATGTACAAAGTCCTTTATCTTCCATTCACACATGGGCCGTTCCAAGGAATGGTCTAAGCCCTCCTCGGGTTCAGACCACTCAATTTACTAAGCCCTTTCTCAGTGTATTTTAATCACTATCATCGGAATCGAGGTACACTATAGGTTTACGTTTACGAGACGCTCGTATGATGGGGCGTAACGCAAAGTATAAATCTCTAATGTCTTTTAACTTGAATTTTTGTATCAAATCATTAGTTATAATTTCAGGGAGATTCAACGACTTCAAATCTCCAACGGTCTTTACACAATCTACAATCACGTAGGCTGATAAATTATACAATGGTAGTGGTTGCTCCATGATTGTACTGAGAGGGAGTAAAATGTCCAAAAATAATTAGAAGGGAGGGGGAAACATATATTCCCAGACGCGCGTGCAACAATCCATTTTTACTCCTCCATCAATCAGTCAAAGATGAACTGCGGGTTTAGCTGTTTTCTATGTTTCAATTGCTGGTGCACTTTCGAACCCCGGAACCCAGTGCAGCCGCCTCAGCGTGCTGAACGAGTTTTCAGGAGGCCCGTGCACCTGTATGAGAAACTGCAGCCACGACCCTTGGCTCCGCCACCACCTCTACCGAGGAACAACCCTGTATATATTGAGCTGGAACATAACCGTAAGTAATATTTTAAAATCTTTGAATATTAGACCCTCGGGGTCCGTAATTAAAATATTTGAATATTAGATCGTGGGAAAGAAACTGTGAGCGATGGGGACGCGCGCGCTGAATAGTGGGGGCTTCCGCTCCAGGGGGCCACATGTGTGTGTGTGTTCAGTCAGTCAGTGAGTCAGTCAGTCGCAATAATGCTCTCGCTGCTCGTGGTTGTGAACGATTTTGTGTCAAATTATTTATGTGAACGTGTTAGGTCTTTCCTTAAGCTAAATTTTTACGATTCGGACAGCGATTCTGAGTGGGAGTTCCGTTTAGGAGGGGGTGGTTGGAACGGGTGGAATGAGATAGACATCGATGATTGGGAAGATGTGCTAATTTTAAGTGATAGTGGAAGTGAAAGTGAAAGTAACGATTCGGGGATTAGTGACGCTGGATGGGAGGAATGGGGGGTTTAGGTAAGTTTTTGAACTTTGTATCCGTAAGGTAGTGTATCATAGTTGTTGTTAATTTTTCTTTTAGGGCCAGTTATTTTAAATTTCTTTGTTTCACGAACTGTTACGATGTCTCTATCGTTTGTACGTCTGATTCTAGTTTCTTCAATTGCCATAGTTTCTGTAGACTCGCCTAGTACCATTTTTTTTTAAGTTTCAAAACTAATTTTTTTAGAGGTTTTCATGTTAAGGGTGAGGCCTTTTATTTTACATACCTATACGTTTTTCTGCTTTTTTGTGGACCATACAAGATACGCGTAAGTCTTAGGTCCTCCAGAAACAAACTCTACGATATAAGACCCCAGCCCGTACTCTGTCAGCTCATTGGTCATTTCCCCCATGTAATCCCCTGTAGGTACCTTGTACAAACCCCCCTTATAAATGTAAATAACAGAATCAGTATCATAATACAAAACTTGACCCCCGAGGGAATCTAGATACTCGTAAAGCTTAAGTCGGGCCTGAGCTGTGGTGTAAGCCGCGATAACAACGTTAACGTTTCTTAGAGGTTCGCCTACTTCCTCTATGTGCTCCCAGTTAACTACCAAGACCTCTTCATTTACTTCTTGGATTCTGTTAACCTGTATCTCGGGATTTGTCAAAATTTTAAAAAGCGAGCTAGGGTCCCTGATAATTGCTGCTTTTGTTTGGTTTTCACGTTGACCGAATTTACCCCAAAAGGAGTTTAACATTAATTTGCCCAGTGATCTCAACCCGCTATCCTTGGAAATTTTATTTTTATCCAGCATTACACCTTCGTGTTTGAAATAATCTTGAATGTATTTATCTCGATCCAGATCATTTTTACACCATTCAGGGTAGCCCGATGCCTCCTGTTTTAACTTTAGAAATTTGTTTATAAAATCTGTAAAAAGACCACCGTTCTGGAATGTAGCGACTTTGTATTCCCAGAGTTCGTACATGTCGAGGATAATGTATCCTTTGTCCACCGCTTTCCTGATCTCATCCATAGTCCAAGTACCTGTGAGGGCTCTATTCTCGCTATCGTGATCGCAATCCCTCTGATTCAGCGTTTCCCCGCACGATTTACAGAGAATAAACATTAGTTTATCGTTCATTTTTGTAGGGAGAACCGGGTGGTACAAGTCCCGTGGAGGTAATATTTTACATTTTAATAACCCCTCTACATTCAACCCCCTCTGCCGACACTCCTTGTCTCCTACATAAATTTTTGGATGTCCCAAAGGATACTCACCGTATTTACAAACAAATGGATAGAGGGAACATACGTCGACATACTGAATAATTTCGTCACCTTCACACTTGTGATAAGTTTTAGCATTACCGGTTCTACCTCCAAAAAACGCTTGCCTAGGGTCAAGAGGGAGCGTATTAAGTATAGGATGCGAGTTTAGTTGTGAGAGATTTTGATCTTTTTTAATTTTTCTGAATTCGCATTCCCACATCTGTACGATATCAAACCGTGTGCGCGAGAGTCTTTCAATTTTGGATTTTGTTCTCTCATATCGTAAATGTAAGGTATCTGAGGGATCCTCTTTCAGAGGTTCCTCTCTATTAAAAGGAAAACATTTAGGGCATCCGTGCCAGTAACAACCGTGGAATTCGTAAATTGTCTCACCGTCAAACCCATCAACTTTCATTCCTTTAATTTTGACTTCTTTACCCCTGCCGACATGTTGAATCCTTACATCTTGCTTCTCTTCCTCCCAGCTTAGCCATTGTAGCGCGATAGCTGATTGCACATTTACCATACGGTAACCTGCTTTTGGTATAAGACCAATCGTTCTCGGTTTTAAAAAATTACGTCTGAATGCCAAATTGCACGCGCTCGCAATTGTAACAGCCTCCATAAAGGGTCTACATTACATTCCTGGAGAAACATAGTTCTAAATTTGATACAAGCCTGAGCTAAAATCTCTACGTCAGAGATACAATATTCCAGTAATTCCTTTTGAAAGTCAAACACGTAATTGTTCGTTACTTGTTCGTCGTACCATTCTTCAAACTCTTTGAAAGACTCTTTAAACATACTTTCGGAACAGTAGTACTCCTTAGCAGGCATTGGACCTATATAATTTTGATTGGCCAGAGTATTGAAAAGGTGTGGAAAGTAACCCTTCTTTCTCTCCGGAGGTAAGTCAAAAGATTTAGGCAAATCGGAAAGCGGCATTGGAAAGTAGCTGAGGGAATCAATAAATCTAACATTATCAATTTCCATTAATATAACCTTTGTTCCTCTCATGATTAGTTCAGGCGTGAATTTTGTTTCCTCCATTATATATTTTAAGAGAAATTGAAAGTCAAAGCCCTGACCATTGTGAGCGATTACGCAGACTTGTGAAAAGTTTTTGCGTACCTCCATAACATAATTCAAAAAAATGTTTACCGGATTATTTTTGAAAATTCGCATAGGATGTTTACATTTATCGCACGGGTGATTTTCTACACATTTCCAGCACAACGTTTTCGAAACGCATAAGTTTACTTTATGCACCTGCTTTTCAGGTTCTGTTGGGTGGGACTCATCCTGGCGCGTTTCTAAATCAAAAAATATGAAAATAAAGTTGTCTTTTGGGGGTATTTTCGTATTGGGTTTCATGTAGCATTTATGGTTCGGGTGTTTATAGCTGTTACAAATTTTACAGAATACTTCTTCACAAAAATGTGCCGACCTCCTATATCTGAGAAGAATTAATTTTGCACAGTCGGGACATTTCTTGACACTCTTACACCGTTCGCTTTGGTGTGCAGTAAAGCACAGTCTATTCTTGTACGTTAAATTACATTTAGGACAAAGGATACCTCCATTTTCCACTTCACAAGGTGGTGAAATAGTTTGACTTGCTGGGCATATATTGGAGCATCTGTGACGTGACTTGTGATCGTACGGTAGATGACAGGCCTCGCAAAAGTAAACACAAGCAAACGCTGCAGTAAGACTGATTATTACATTGTAGTGACCATTGTTAAAGAGAAGGTTTATTTTAAATTTAGCATTTTCTACACAGCCGTCAAAATATACTTCACGGCCTTTGGTGTTGTAATTGTAAACTGTGATTTTAAAATCTTTTAACAATTCTTGACATTTTTCGAGTTCAGAAATGCCTGCTCGGGGATCTCTACCCTCGCCTTTTGCATCAGTATTTGCGCTCTAACGGTCTGTCGTTTTCCCTTGTCCTGACGTATTGCTTTATACTCGCGGTCATTTTTCACTTTAGCCATGGCCACCACTAGAGCTCGAGGGAGACATAAGTTGTCTTTATTATTTATTACTACGATCCCCTTCCTAGTTTTACATTCCTCATTAAAATTATTAAAAATCCCTGGGCGTACTCTCCCTTTACCTACAGGTAAGTTTACACGGGTGCATTCCACTTTAAAAGTGTCGGTGGATTTAATAGATTCAGAATTACTTTGAACGATTCCCCCAAAAACCTGCCATAATATATCCTCATCTATATCCTTGGCGTAACGGAAAGAAATATATCCAGGGTTTTTAGTTTTTAAATTTAGTGATTGAAGAGTAAACCCCAGTTGGTCATTTTCAGAACACTTTTCTTTCATATCGTTAACAATATTTGCAAAACCTTGTCTGAGCCAGTCAATCTCGTTTGTTTCGGGTTTGTGAATTTAAAGACAGTTTTGGTACCGTAAAGTCGGAACTTTGTAACGTAGGTTTCATCCTTACTAATAAATTCAACCGGATGACGTTTCATTATTCCTCTATGTAACCAAACTCACATATACGGTACAATAATCATAAACAAACTATATAATATCTAAGACACACTTAGTAGTAGTAGTAAAATATTTACAATACCCTGGATAAAGCTGTAAACATGCATGTAAAATATAAAATATCTAAGACACACAAATATAACAAGTTACAAACCCTATATCTAAGATACAAATATTACGCAATGTCGGGAGCACGGGCAGAGCAGAGAAGATGAGCTCGGCCCAGCGCTGAAAGCATACTGAATTTTGTGAGTCGATGTTTCATGAGGTAAACGAATCCACCAATCAGGTCGCATCTTAAAATTATTGACCAATAGAGTGCATCTTAAAAATATTAACCAATAGCGTGCGTTCTTATTCTGACTATATTTTTAAAATAATTACAGGATGTATAGCTAATTCGGTACGAGGGGAGCGCACGTGTGGTGTCTGTATTATTTCAGTACCGGATGAGGGTGAGCTATTTACTTTGGGTGATTTGTCAGAGGGAAGTGAAGTCGGATGTAGTCCCTATAATAATTCTAATAATATCTCTTTGTTACAGCAAATACACAGTGAAGACAATTAAATAATACATAGATAAATAAATAGCTGAAAAAGAATTCTTCTAAAATATTCAACGGTATGTATATTTTTGCAAAATAAAAATTGTTATAGATATGTAAAGTATTATTACTAACCTGGGTCAGCACTGCAGCACTAGCTCACTAGACTCACAGTAGGTGGAGCTCCTGAGCTGAGGTCTAACTGATGTGACTACCAGGCGATAGGATCATTTATACCTGTGCTGATAATAGACAGTTGACGGGGTAATGAAGGTAACAGAATCACAATAATTGCAGGGAACAGTGTTTGACGGAATATAGTCAATTACCTAATCTGTGCTGAGTGGATACTTAAGACCCTAATTGTATAGTGCGATACAGATAATAAATTGGCAAAGAATTACCGAGTACAGTTGTTGCTGAAATATAATAATAAATTGGTAGGTTCTCAAGTAGAACCAGGTAGGTAATTGTCAAGACCTAGATGTAAGCAACCAAAGGTTAAAGATGATAGTAGGTATTCCAGGTTGGCGAACAGAGTAACCCGCGGAAATTGGCAGAGGAATCAAGATAAATACAGGGTAAAGTTTTTGGCAAAATTTAATAATAGTGAGGAAGGGGAAGTTTCTGCCCTTTCATTAAATTGGTATGGCTCGTAATCGAGGCCGACGTGTGCGCGAGATAATTGTAGGTCGTGATCCAAACAGTTGTTATCCTCTGAGGGCGCAGAATCCCAGCCTGTGTTGTCTGCCGCGGCTCTGAGTGAATTTGAAATCCCCGGTGAACTTAGTGATGTAAATATATGTAAACGAATTACCGAGTATTTCTTACTCCCTGTCAAAAAGTGAGGTTAGGAAGTCATGGCCGCCATCTTGGAAAAACCCAAATTTGAATTTCCCGCCATTTTGGAGGGGGGCGGGGCTCTGGTCAGCTCTTGACCAATCAGAGGCCAGCATTTTGGTCACGTGGTCAGCTCTCGACCAATCAGAGGCCGGGGTTAAAGTACCGTCATGTCTACTACTTGGCCAACGATTTGAGTAGCTGAACATCAAATCAAATCATCGAGAGGTTACTGACTATAGTGGATCACTTAATCATAGTGGTTCAAAGAGCGGATTTATGTGGGATATTTAACTCCAATCATCGATTTAAGATGCTCATTACAGAGTTAATCCTTACCGATAACTTAGATTATTCGATTATAAATATTGATTTTTCAGTACATGTATTGATGTAAGATTAATTGGTAGTCTTATGTTCCTAATCTGAATATGCGATTTGATTAAAATCCAATAAACATTAGCTATTTAGTTGTTCTTTTTAATCAAACCTTTTCAATGTTTCAACGGTTTCATTTAATTAATTTAACATTTTGTTTCTAAGTGTTGATTTCTGAAACATTTAAATTTGAGTATAACTGTGTATTATTATAATTAACAGTATATATTTAAGGTAATATTAGATACTCATTGTTTTACTTGGTTACGTTGTTGGATAAGTTGCTTAGGTAAACTAAAGTAATTTGGGCTATTTTTTTATTCATTATCTATTATAAGTAAACGTTTAGTAAACAAATATAGTAATATTCATTTCGGTAACTTAAACAAGGGATCGGAAAGCAAAGAGAGAGACGATAAAAATAAAACAACACCCATAGCAATGGGGACTTCACTAGCAAAGCCCTAAATCAAGAAAAGAAATTCAAGTCACCAAAAAAGAATTAAACTTTTTTAAACATCCGATTCTAATACATAAACACACCGAGATCCAATCAAAATAATAATGGCACTCATAAACCTATGAGACTGATCCGCAATATTATAGAACTTTACTAGACAGAATGGAATGGCTTGTCTAGTATCATGTGATCTTATTCAAAAGCCTGTTCGTCCAGTAGTGTTTGTGTCTTATGAGTATTCGTGTATTTAAACTCAGACAACTGGATCATACACTGATAACTGCGGAGAGTGTTGCCCAGATAAACCTGAAATAATATTACCTTACCAAGAAATCATGTCATTCAGAATGAAAAATAAACATATCATTAACGTGACAAATTGATTAAAGAAAAATAGAGATCCCCTTCTAAAGCAGCAAAGTTGTAGAAAGAAAACAAATATTTACTTAAAACCCAGAATAAGGCTCTTACAAATATGCATGAAATATCAGAACCATTTATTTATTTATTTGTTAATGTCGTAAACAGAGTAGTAATTCCAAATTAAAATAATAAAACAGAGCCTTTCTCCATACAATTGTACTACAATTCTAAGACAACGTACTGTGTTTAGCCGATACACATTTTCTTTAATAACTCGGTAAATATTTATGCTAGAATGACGAGAGAGAGCTTAAAACTTTCGCCTTTCTAATTCCCATCTTTTAAAATGCATTAATTCTACATCTGGGGCTTTTCTGACCCTTTTTGGGCCCGAAAACTCGAAATTTGAAAGATTAATCCCCAAAAAATGGGTTTAGGGTTTTCCGATTGTTTTGCCCAACGAACTTGTCCAACAGGTTATAGAAAGGAACGTCCCTACCAAATTTGAAGTAAATCGGACAAACAATGCGACCACTAGAGTGCATATATATATATATATATATATATATATATATATATATATATATATAAATTAAATAAAAACAATAACCAGAGTACCCTCTTTTTTTTATTGTTTTTATTTAATTTTTATAATAAAAGTAGCCCTAATTTATGAACTTAAATTTGAATATATATATATATATATATATGTCTATATATATATAAACAATTTTGAACGACCCCCCAAAACGTGTTCAGGGGGTCACGTTAGGAACGTCTATGGTGGTCCCGAGCTTATGTTTCACCGTGCGGGTCATGCTAATAGTTCACTTTCCAATGGAAATTCACTAATAATTACAAATACATCAAACATAATAGAACTATACATAACAAATATAAAGTGACAAAATAAACCACAAATAATACATTATAAATGATTTTAGCATTGAGATAAATAGACATATTAACATTTAATTATTCTCATTCGTAATTAGATATAAGATTAATTCTCATACGAAAGATTTGATTCTTCTCACTTTATTGTTCGTATTCATTAATTTATTAATTCGAAATATTTAACACCCAGTTACAGCAAACAGCAATATTTTGTAATAACCAAGAAAGATACATATTAATGAACTGTTATCACTGGCCCAAGAGATTGGCAAATTTATAAAAGACCTGAGCAGCCAGCGGAATCATGATTTCCTTACATCATTAGTCATATGCAAAGCCCGTGAATCATTTTTCACAATAAGCTTAAAATCTTTATATGACAATCCCAACATCTACGGAGGTTTTAAAATGATTAATATGTTTTTATCACATTTTTTAACGTAAACTCGTGAGAATAAAATCGTGAGAATTCAAAAAAAATGCAGTGTTGCATTCGAACTTGTCTATAGAAATAAATACCAAACCCTAGGTCGTCCATTCTAAATTGAGTCAGAACTGTTAATCATACTATCTAGGAAAATTCCGGAACTTTCACAAATTATTATCACCCGCAGGTTAGGGATAAAGATGAATCTATGGTTTTAAATCGGGATGGTAATATAAGGTTCTAAAGAAGTGTGCCGACTAATTAAAATTTCAGTAGAGAGTTTTAATTTTATATAAGTACCTCTTTGGTAATCCAGTAGGTTTTAATGATTCCAAATGCAAAAACCAAAACATAATGTATGCTGAGAAAATAATGTTCATGTCTCGAGCCAACTACTTTTCATCTCCGAGTTCTTTATGTGACGAGTAGTGTTTATTTTGTAATTATGTGTTTCTGTTATTTAAATATGATGATTGTACAATGCATCTTCTGCAGATGAACCCTACTAATCCGTCGAAAACGGACCAAGAGCATAGTTGGAACACAAAGAAGGTCGGATTATCAGTGGAGCATTACATTAAACGTGACCTTATGATGAAATATTGAAATGCCCTACAGTTTTACGAATTTAGGACTGTAAACCATAAATAAAGGATAATGCTATAAAAACTGTAAACGATCACCGGATTTACATCGTCAATAATAAGTCATTGACAGGAGAGAGCTTTACTTAAAATTTGGTAGTGACATTCCTTTTCATAAATGGCTGAACACGTTCGTTGGGCAAAACAATCGGAAACCTCTAACCCCTCCCTATTTTGTAAATTTTAATTTTTCCAATTTTGAAGTTTTTGAGCACCTGTCAGAAAAAGCCCAGGTTTAAAGCCAATGCTTATAAATTGATGGGATGAGAAAATCAAAACATTGTAGCCCGCATTGTTACCAAGTTATTAAAGGAAATGTACATTGACTAAACACAGAATGTTGATTTATGGGCATTTTACATTGGAAAAGGCTGTTTTCCATATATTTATGAGATTTTATTTGCCCCCAATAATCCCATACCAACTTTTTATCCTGAGGGAACCTCCTCAGAACCTTATAGTGTGCCAACTTATATCCCAATATTTTATTTAAATAGAACCAGAAACATCAGAACCGCCAAATAAACTTTTTTAAATTTTCCAGGAAGTGGCACAAGCGTTTGTTTAAACCCGTTAATCGAATTGTTTTCATTTGGAATGCGGAAATTTGCTTCCCTCACGTCAGCGTGCTGCGTCTGAACTTGTTTTAAATTTAAGTTTCACAAAATATTAGTTTAAAACGATCACAATTTGTTATTATAGCTAACCTTTTAGATGTAATAAATTATATGTACACTTTACTTTTATTGCTGACCTTAAATTCGTCTCTATTCAGGAGTAAATTTAGTTCAACGGGTAAAATCGACTATTCTAATTTAATGGTAAAAGCTAAGCGTAATAAACTCTATGGAGAGACACGCCGCCGCTGGTAACATTTACAACCCTGACACGACGTTAAGGGACATGAGGGTCCCAGACATCCGTCGACTGGACTTAAATCACACAGGAATAAATGGGTTTTGTACCCACCCAATGTAAATTCCAAGAGCAAAGTTTGATTCAAAACTATATCTTTTAAGATGTTTATTTCATTACTATCTTCGTATATACAGTATTTTAAATCAACAGGAATAAATGAATAAATTAATCAGTAATTGAGATATGATTTTTTAACTGTGAATACAAAATATATTTAATTATTAAATCGAATTGAATTAACTTTATTAAGATTTTGTTTATCCCTTTTTTTCTTGTTAATCCTCATATTTGTTGTATCTTATTTTATTAAGTTATATACTCTAATATGAGTAAAGTTTGCTTCCTTGCCTGAGTGCTTGTTTGCAACTCTGATCTCAAAAACGGCTCCAACGATTTCCTTTAAATGTTGGAAATAACTAATTTGTGGGATAAAATTTAGTTCCACGCAGTTAGATTTCATCCCCGGGAAAAATCAAATAATGTGAACAAAATAAAATGAAAAGTTAAAAGAATTAACATTGGGCTTATAGAGTTTAAAATCAAAACACAAGAATTGAAATAGCTGTTCATAATGAACCAGGGAACTGTCAAAGTAATATTCGTGTTGTTTAAATTAACATGTGGTTTCCTAAAAGCAGTGACTAAAACCGTTGGCTGAAGATTGCATAGATAGAAATTGGTCATATCCAAAATAAATCAAAGGGACATTGAGCTAAATAACTTCTGCAGTGACCTTCAAAATGCAGAAAAGAGGAAAACGAGCTATAAAAATCCGATAATCAATAGAGGGAAGTAGTGAAATATTACTCCAAGCCATCTAAATAAATTGAATGGCCTTCCCCCAGTAAAACTCAGCCCCAAGTACTTATTAGTTAGTTGATTAGTCATGGCGTTTTAGTTCGTTAATTTTATTTATCTGTTTATTCTGTTGATAAGAGTGTAGGAGGGGTTGGGCGCGATGGGCGGTAGAGTAATTTGCCCCAAACTCCTTCCGCTTCACTAAATAGCAAACTGTCTCTAACCAACAAACTCCGACTGAAACTCGAACTGTTTCCATCCCAAAATATTTAAATTTGCTCAATACATTTATACCACTGGGATTTTTATGTTAGAATTGACGAAAACCCTCTATATTATAATCAGATTGATGAATTAGTATGTAATTGTAGTTTTGTAATTATAACTGTAATGTATACCCTGCTATTAAGCCCAATTTCCCTAAACATCCTAAAATATAATGTGTTAAAAAATATATATATATAAACACACATACGGAAAATGGTTCCAAACAGCAAAAAATTAAATAACAAAATAATAAATAGGTTTATACGAAACTTTTGTTTGTTTTTTCACTCAAGCCTGATGTATTTTCCACAGGGAATTTGGAAACACAATGTAACAAAAGGCGATTTTTACGGAGGTTTATTACGAAACAGATAAGAATGCTATGATCATTTATGAGTTCCATGAAAGCTCAAAACTTAAAATTCTATGGATCAGAAGTTTTTAGAGGGTATAAAGTTAATAGTAAAACCTCAAAATATAAACTGTCCTGTTCAAACATACTTAGCATGCCTATTTCGCTCATGTAGACTTTTTAAAATTCATTATCGTGCAATAATAATAATTTAAAGTATGTCTTGAATTATATAAACACCCGTAAAGAAAGGCAACTACTTTCTCAATCTATATTTGTACAACAGTAATAGATGTAAATTCAAAAAAATATATACACCCGTAAAGAAAGGTGTTGTATTTTGAGCCGAATTATTCTTTGAAATCTCTTAGTGAACATATCTTTTAAGTAATCATCTGATGTAAACAATCATCCTCTTTAAGGACATTGGATATCTAAAAGCCATTGAGGCAAAGCCCATTGAAGATATGTTAGTTCGATATGTGATGATGTATGTAGGCATAATTACCTATCAATAAAAAAAATAATAATGAAAATTGACCCAGTATAACGGCCTGACAGATTGTCCAAATTCTTCCAATTATTTTTAAATCATACTAGAGAACCAGCACTGATCTGCAGCATCACTCAGTGTTATAAATTGAATTTACGAGCATCGCCTAATCAAGTGAAAATATTGTTGAGATTTGTACATCTCGTATAGTAGACTATACAAATGATTTCCAGTCCCCACTAGCAATAATTAATAGTACTAATACTAAACTGTACTAATACTAAACAGTAATTAATAAATTTAATGATAAAGAGGATCTAACATTTTTCTTCAGATTCCCAATTTATATTCACCAGACAGCAGTTTAGGACCGTTAAACGGGTTCGGCGACACAAAGGCCATTGTTATGCGTTCCTTTATACAAACATTTGTTTTTTACTTCCAGTGGGAAGAACCCTCCATATGCTAGAATTTAAATAGGTATTATTAACAGGATGTAAGTTACAATTTTATTTTCTCCTTTTCTTACCCAGGTTTATGTTTTAACATTTATTGATTGCAAACGTAACTTAAATGTCACTTAAAACGTTATAAAAAAGAATGTAAATAATAAATGTTCGCTGATTATGTGTAAATAAAACAACAATCAATTGAATTTTGTTCTTATGTTGAATCAACATTTATTGTTGAAGGCAATTAAGATATTTCTGTTTTTGGTTGAGACTCAGAACCACTGAACAACAAAAGAAACAACATCGAAGGGTTGAACTACATTTTTGTGCCGACAAAGATTTTTTAAACTAAGATATTGTACAAGAATTATAGATATTAAAAGAATGTTAGTACGGAACTTTTAGTGATACTATCAAACTATATCATCCTGTATTTCCGTTTTCAACTCAGTTTATTCGTGGATTATACCAGAGAGCCAATAATATACAATTACAAACTTTACTTGGCCATTAGCACGGCAACTGCCCATTCCCGTACTAAACTCTCCTCGAGGCGGTTGTGTTACAACTTATATAAAATTAAATACTCTTAGTACAAACCGGATTATAATATAAGTTTTAAAAACATATAGTTTAATTACTCAAAAATGTGTTATAGGAGATCCTATGTGAAGTAAGTCACCTATGAAGTGCATGAAATTGTGTTTTTGTGTTGGATACATATTCAAACGAAAGGATAAAGAGAGGTATATTTCATATGGGTGAATGTTGCGCGCAGAGCTAGACACCACGGAACGAGATGGACACCTCATCCTGCTCCTCCCCTCGCCTTCACTACGGCTGCTAGACACTCTTCAGTACACTATGGAATGTTCCCTTTGACTTTTTTCCCTGCAATATATTTAAAACTATTTGAGTGTCATGTTTAACATTAAATTAATTGTGTGGCCAAAATTAATAATTGAGTAATGGTAATAAATCATTAAGTGTGTAGCCAAAAGGACGCTTATTAACATTCACAAAAATGACTCGTCCTCATTTATAATCTTTCAGTTGAGAGGAAGTATTCAATACTTCAGGTGTGGAGTGATATATAAAGCTGGACTTTTAGTTCACACGATGGAAATAATACTTTTACACCAGTGTTTGGCTGAAAGGGTTTTGATTGATAACTATTATTTATAAGACTATAGAGACCTACTCACCGCACTGACCACTATAGGTATGTCGTGTATTTATAAGTATATATATTACCATAACAATCTGTAACTATTACCAAATTCCTTATTTGTAAACACCCAAGCTCTTATAAGCTGGACGACAACTATATATTTAGTGCCACTTACTGTTTCTTAACCTAACCTACCCACTTATCTTACTAATTAAAACTCTACCGAAACATTTCTAAATTTGAAATACATACAACAAACGTGCTAATTTGAAGGTTGTATTGTAGTGCTATTTACGTTTTACCCAGTCAGAGAGCGTGCTTTCACTTTTTTATACGTTTTAAGTTGGAATAGAAAAATATGCCGTGTAGTTCTAAAGAGAATTAATTAATGTAATATTTTAAACATGCGTTTTTCCCAAAAGAGACGCTACAAAACAGCCACCCGGAGGCTGGTTATAATCATCTCTGTTGACTCAGCTGTCGTTCTTTCATTTTTGTAATTATTCGCCCTAAATGACTACAAAGTACAGAAAATGAAGCTTTAAATTTAATAATGCGTTGAGTTAAATTTGTTGGCACGATATTTAAAAATAAAAATGATGGTTCCTAGTGAAACTAGAGTGCTTTATTATGATTCATGTAAAACTTAAAGGTTCGGTCACAAAGTTGAGCTTTTTAAATATAATACTTAAAACAGCAAAACACAGTTTACCAGGGAGACTATAAATTACAATAGAGAAATGTAAAAATATACTGAAATAGTAATACAAGATCCAAATAGTTGGGGGCCATTGGCTAAAGGCCCTTTATGAGCGAATGTCTACAAAATAGTGAGGCAGAAGTATTGTGATAGCGGGAGTCAAGTATTAAAGTAAATTAAAATGGAGAGTTAGATAAATAAATCTTATATTTCACAGAAAAATCTTGTAAGCTCCATTAACAGGAATTGATCAGTCAAAACTGAATGTTTAAAAAGATTGTATCAGAGCCCTTAAAAGTTATTTTTCTTTCTGTTTTTTTAATACTTTAAAACATTAATTCGAATGTGCTACCAAACAATTATTTAGTGTCTCACTTGTGTAGTTTATGTGAACTTGTCAAAAACTGATTAAGACGGGTGACAGTATAATTTAATGTTTGAAAGGAATAACAAAAGCCACCAATCTGTCATCTTTTGGAAAATGGTAACAAAGAGCTGACAACTGATTGGCGTTTGTTATTGCATTGTGTAGTCTTTAGACTGGGTTGACGTTTGTAATCTTTTAATTTCCAATTCATGTCGTTAAAGATGTTTCTGCCTAAAGGTAGAATTGCTCTTCAGCACAGGAATAAGGTTTTCTTCAATTTTTATTGTTTTTTTTTATTATTAGCCCTCGATATTGAAACAAAAAGGTTTTTAGTGTACTAACCTTTTTTAAGGTAATTGAGGATGTTACCCTATTCTATTTTTACAGCAGACTAACAAAAATTTGAAGTTTTTGTGTAAAAATATAGTTTCCCATAATTATCACACAATTGTGTTGGTCCTTTCATAAAATATCCAAAATAAATATTTAAAATATTCCAATTCGCATCACTAGCTGTAGAAGCAGAAGTATCAGACGTTTAATTAGTCGATCCTGAATAAACCATAGGGTTCAATTTTGTCTAAAGGTGATTAACATCACCTGAGGATACAGATAAGCTAGGCTAACATAATTCTAGCGAAGATAATATTGTTTATGATATTTATAGAGCGACTTCCATTACTACGAATAGCTTACATTCTCCTCTAAATTGAACGATCTGAATAATGTTTATTTGTAATCTTTTCCTTTTCCTATCTCGACTGGGAAATGCGTTCTATGTTTTTTTTTATAACCCATAAACAACCAAAAACAATAAATATGGTTGATGCTGTGTTGTTTAATAACTTGTTCAATATAAAAATCTAAGGTAACTCAAGATAGAGCTCTTGAAATTGAAAAAAGACTTAACTAACCTAAAGAGAAGAAAAAAACGTGTACAACTTAACTGCGTGTTTATTTATTTTATGATGTTTACTTTTACTTGTTTACTGTTAGTTTATTTATTGATGTCTTCAATTACCCAAAGTATAACTGCTTAATAGCACTGTAAATTTATATTTATTTGCAAAAGTATTTTTTATAATCTTTATAAAGATTTTGATTGTCTAACCACAATAATTATGTTCATAAACTAATGTATACAGTTTCAAATATTTTCTGTTTGTATACATTCCATTTTGAAATAATTTGATTGATTATATTCTAATAAACTGTCGTTTTATCGTAGAGAAGAAACAGGACAACATTTTGAAGATAAATAATAATAGCTAATGTAGGGAAAACCACAAAACAGCTTAGTTTATAACCTTAACGTGTCCAATTTGACAGCATAATGAGTGTCTTAATGGCGATTCGATGTTTAATTAGTTAACTCGACGTCAGTTTTGTTTTCACGTCTTATATTTATTCATTGTTGGATATTTAAAATATAAGTGGGTTTACCGGGTTGTCAATAACCATAGATTTACAACAAGATGTGTTACAAATCCGCTTAAAATATCGAGAGCTTATTGATGAGTTATTGATGTTCAACACAGTTAAAAGAGATTTTTCACATTAATCTCATCCTATTCAATTTCAGCTGAAACGTCACGAGAATCATTTTCCTTCGTGTGATATACTTATCCAGAGCGACAGTTAAACCAGCCTCTGATATAATCTTATTAAAATATTAACAACACTCATTTTTTGATGTAGGTTTTGAACATCCGGTATATGCAGTGAAAAATAAACTTCAAAGACAATTATAAACGCTGAGTGAACCTTTTATACTACACCAATAAGTTCCATATAATTTCAAGCATCAATCGTCTATAAACGACTTAAGAATTTCGTTCTGGTGATTTAAACCTTGATTTAAAGACCGTGGGTACTTGTAATTATGCTTAGTTAAAGTAAACTAATCCTTTGATTTTGACGGCCTAGGATGTTTCACCATAGATTAAGCATACTCCTAAGGAGTATGCTTAATCTATGGTTTCACCTACTGAATGTCTAAGGAAAGTATAAAGGTGTCTCACAAATAAAAACTACATACAATCTGCAAATATACTCGATAAAAGAATTTTTAAGATCATTAATGTTGAGTTTGAAGATTATAAAGCGTGCAGAAGGTGAAGAGAGAAATAATCGTGCACTGTATTGATGTTATTTTTCTAAGATAATAGTAAGTGCAACATAGATTTATAAAGGCACTCCAAAATAAAATGGAAATCTAGGCGATTTTATTGCCACAAAGTCCAACTTGTATAATATATAGTTCTTTTATGGACTAAAATAGCAGTTTATTTTTTGATTTATTTGGACTTTACTTATCGCTTCTAGTGTTTAAAACTACACTACGTTTCGCGAGGTAAGGAAAATCCTACCGTTATCAAATAAACCCTACTTACATCTAAATATCAAATTCTTAAACCTAACTTACCTACATTTTTTGGATTTTTTAAAATCTTTTTCTTTTACATTTTAATTTACACTAACACAAAGATAACAAATATATATACAAAAAATCAAATACAATACACTAACACAACATTTATATATACGAACAAACGGAAAACTGACAATACATTACCTGTTCTGCGTCGTAGCCTCCAAGCTGACGGCAAACACGGGAAACTTAACTCTGGATGGACGTGAGAGTTAAGTTTCCCGTGTTTGCCGTCAGCTGGGAGGCTACGATGCAGAACAACATAAGTAGGGTTCACTTGATAACGGGAGGAGTTTCCTTACCTCTCGAAACGTAGTGTAGTTTTAAACACTAAAAGCGATAGGTAAAGTCCAAATAAATCAAAAAATAAATTCAAATCCATTGCTATTATGAGTTTCAAAAATAGCAGTGTAACAATTTGCATAAATCTCGTTTGGAGCGAAAAATAACAGAATGAGAGAGCGGGAGCTGAGTCAACAGAGATGGTAATAATCTGCCTCCAGGTCGCCGTATTTGGCGGGTCTTGCGAGGAAAACTCACGTTTAAACCACATTATATATATTTTGGGCCACTTGAACTTATATATATTCCGATGTTGCACAAAACACTATTTTCAATTGTATTATTAGTGAATTTCCTTTGGAAAGTGAGCTATTAGCATGTCCCGCACGGTGAAACTTAAGCCCGGGACCACCTTAGAAGTTCCTAACGTGACCCCCTGAACACGTTTTGGGGGTCGTTCAAAATTGTATATATATATTTATATATATATATATATATATATATATATATATATATATATATATATATATATATATATATATATATGTGTGTGTGTGTGTGTTTGCACTCTAGCGGTCGCATTTTTTGTCCGATTTACTTCAAATTTGGTAGAGACGTTCCTTTCTGTAATCAGTTGGACAGGTTTGTTGGGCTAAACAATCGGAAAACTCTAAACCCTTTTATTGGGGATTAATCTTTCAAATTTTGAGTTTTTGGGCCCAAAAAGGGTCAGAAAAGCCCCAGATGTAAAATCAATGCATGTAAAAAGATGGAAATTAGTGAGACGAAAGTTTTAAGCCCTCTCTCGTCATTCTAGCATAAATGTTTACCGAGTTATTAAAGAAAATGTGTATCGACTAAACACAGTACGTTGTCTTATGGGGGTTTTACACTAGAAAAGCCTGTTATTCCTTTGTCAGAGTACTTTTATCATCCCCAGCAACCTCACGCCTACTTTCAAGCCTGTCTGGACCTTCTCCTAACCTTATAATGCGCAAAATTGTATTCCCAGCTTTGCAAGTAAATGAAACCAGGAGTATCAGAACAGCCAAAAAATCAATGTTTTCAGATTTCAATAAAAATTGGACAAATGTATGTTTTTACACTTATTTTGAGTTTTACAAGTTTTATGTGGAAATTCAACTTATTGAACTTATCTCTAACGGAGTCAAGAACAGTTATTAGTACTATATTACTTTTAAATTTGGACGTCATTGATTGAATATTTTAAATTAGTAAAGCTTATGTAAAACAATTCATTTCGTCAAATTATAAACATTTCGTTGTAGATAGGTATATATCGAATTCCTACCTAGGTTTTCTTTGTATATTAAATAATTTCTTTATGACCTTTCTGTGGTTTTTGACCTCATAAACTATTTATTTGTATGTGTTTGGTAACAATAAACGCTCTCACTCTGCAGGACTCCACCCCACGGGCTGTCAAAGTTAATAAATTTAGTAAAGTTAATAATGTTAATGATGTTAATCTCATGGAATTACTACATCTAGTTAGATTGCACTTTTTCAAAACATCTGGCTCTACACCTGCTAGATGTCTGTATGGATAACGGCACAATTCTTTGCTATTTATATACTATCTTACCTATATTGAATGTACGCAAATTCAATAGTAAATGACATTCGCTTTTTAAAAGTGTATCGCATTAAGAAGGTCTTCATTCCTAGCATAATTGAAGAATTTTATATTAAAATAATTCGGTTTGTAAATCTTAGTTTTAGTATGTTTGATATTCACTCGTTTTTTGTCGGGTGGATGCATCTTACTAAGACTTGGGCAGTGAATATTTTTGTCTACCACAATAACGAAGATTTCATAAACACAGTATGAGAAATGTCTTGATGTTTTGAAGTAGACTGCATCCAATAAAACGTCGAGCTCGGACATTCATAACCTTTAGGTTTACAGAAACTCCTTTGTTTCCTCACTGCGTGCTGCTCGATAAACAAATTTCATGAATTTAAAACTACACCTCAGTGTGGATTACGGTAAACTTTTTACTTTTAAGAGTGCAAACTATTTATGGTACACACGCAACACCAACATTGTGTTCTATATTAGATTGTTGTTTCGCGTGTCTCATAAGTAGATTCCACTCTTAAAAGTAAAAAGTCTACCGTAATCCACATATAGATTTAGTTTTCATTTCAGACAAATTTTTAAAATAGCAATATATTTGTCCTACTATCTTAATGAAACCCGATCGGTATAGTATGTAGTCAGGGGTATCTTGTTATGTTATTGGTGGACAACATCAAATTGATTAAGTGGTAAACAGGTATCCCGCGTTAGTAGTAACACTTTGATCTTTTAGCGAATTTCCCCTTTAGGGAAAAAGCTATTTCCGTAGGTCTCATGGTAAGACTTAAGCCCGAGACCATGAACTTTTTGTTTTGTGGTCCTCAGATTCCAAAAACACCAGTTGTTCAAATTTGTATATATTTATATACATATATATATCTAATATATATATATATATATATATATGTGTGTGTGTGTGTGTGTGTGTGTGTGTGTGTGTGTGTGTGTGTGTGTGTGTGTGTGTGTGTGTGTGTGTGTGTGTGTGTGTGTGTGTCTGTGAGTGTATGTCCGTAAGCACGGTAACTCTCGTAAAAGAGGTCCGATCTAAATTAAATTTGGTACAAATGCATAAAGTACTATTTATTTGAATAAGATCGAAAACCAGAGGAATCGCGCTATCCAAAGAGGGGTTTGAGGGGGGATTTGTACCCCAAAATTTTTTTGGGTTTTCACATGTAATTTTTTTAATCAAATTGTAATTTTTAACATTGAATTAAACTTAAAGAAACAATCAATTTGGTATTTTGATCATTGGTCTACGTCAATTGGTTACTGAGATATTGCAAGTGTTAGACACAAGATGCTAACACAAGATCTAATGCTATTGTTATGGATAAAAATACAAATTTTTATCTCGCTTATTTATGAATATAAACTGACGAAACTTAGTTTATGGCTTCACCTGGTTGTGGTTTTTTGTTTGCACAAAAAATATTCTCGTATAGTTTCCGTAGCAGCAAACCTAGGTACTCGCTCCCCATGTTATTCTTAAGGATAATAATTAATTATATTTGCATGAACACCCATTATTTTGGGTTCTTTGTTTCAGCAAACCTGCGTACTTATCCCCAATGTTATTCTTATGGAATATAATTAAAACCGTATTTATCGCTTATTTGTGAATATATTTTTATGGAACTTGGTATGCGGCTTTATGTGGTATTAAGACATTGAAAATTCGCTGAGTACGCAGGTTTGCTGTGACGGGGGTTTTTTGGAACACTTTATTATTTACCGTATAACATAACATTCTATGACATAATTTTGTTAGGCCTATATTAAAACTAGCAGTTATTAGCCCATCAAAAATGACGGGCTTTAAAGACGAATCAAATATTTTTCATTAGTAATCAAATAAATGTAATTAATGGCTTCAAAATTCTTCTTTACAAATATATAACTAAATATCTGTTAGTTATTTAAAGCGCTAATTTTTAAATGCATGTAATCAAATGGGTAATTACTGTGCGAAATTGTAAGATGCTATTGTAACAAAGCATATTGCATATTAAAATATTTATTAGAATGTGTCAAGATTCTTTTTACGAAAGACTTATTATGTCTGCACAAAAAATAGCCCAAAAGAAGAATTTGATGGTTTAGTTTAAACTTTGACGTAGTTTTGGATATCCAATCAGAAGCGGATTTATGTAACTTCAAGCCAAATTCTGTTCCTTAAAACTGGGTTAAATTTTATTAAATGTTTTTTATTTGGGCTCAAATATGCAATACAAATTTGCCTAACTGCTTTCCTTGTTTTTATAACCAAAAGATAAACATGGTCTACATATTTACCAACAATTAATTGTATTTCGTCTGCTAACATAAAACTATCTAAAAATAAACACTTAATTAGCTAAACTTAATAAACTATTGCATAATAGTGGTAATAGTGGTATAGGTCTACAGTCCTTAGTTTTCTAATCCCTTTTATCACAATTTCTTACCAGATTTTCATCTACCTTCACCCAATTATCCAATATAGCAAAGAAGGTATAGTATATAGCAGAGAACGACTCTGTGAAATAAAACTGAATTTGGACTTAAAAATAGTTTATTGAACCATAAAAATTGCCTTAAATTTTACCTTTGTATTTTATCATCAGCATAACAAATAACCCCCCCATTTACGTTTTGTTGAATCGTGTATTTGTGTCTTTAATCATGGTTTTTTATACTCATATTCAAATTGCACTTTAGAAAGAATAATGGCTATCATCATCGTAGTTTACAAAAAGCTTTTGACTGTTCATATTTATACAAAACAATAAAAACTGCATCAATAAAGACTACAATTCCAGATGTGAACTGCTATAATGCCGCTTTGTCGTAATAATTTCCGTGACCCAGGATTAAACAACGGACAAAATTTATCTTTAGTTATACATTATCTTCTTCTTATATCTATAAAAGGCAAAGCCCTGGCTGACTGACTGACTGACTCACTCATAAATAATTCTCCACCTTCCCATGTAGGTAGACAGCTGTAATTTTGGACACTGATTCTTTAGGCATAAAATAGGGAAACCAAATGGGTTTCATCCTGATCTGACCTTAGGGCTCCACCAGAGATCCCGAAAAAGTCCCCATGTATTCCTTATGGTCAATCAATTTTGTTTGAGCTGATTAAAATACAAACAGTTGATCTTAATTTGTAGTAGTTCCACGGGCTAACCACAGAATGCAGCACTCACAACTGTAATAGTTTTTATAAATCATTTGCAGGGCAAATCCTGCGGCTATCAGCTAGTCAGTAATAAAACACAATTATTACTGCAACAGGAAATTAATTAGAAGTTTAAATAGAGAATATAGAATACTTAAATCTGTGTTGTAATTACAATTAATTTTTTTGCCATTTTTATACAGTACTATAAACTCTATTTTCACTCAGCATATCATTTTTGTTGCTTATTGCCTTCCAATTTCAATAAAAAATATCTAAATTTAATTAAGAATAGTTGTCTGCTTTGTTTACAAAACCAACTTGCTAACTTTACTCAGCTGTTGCATTTAATTTGGATGCAAAGAAGGGAAAGTGAACACATGGCACGGTAAACAAAATGAATGATGAAAAATTGTCAAAAATATGTGTTTTTCGCCAATTGCAAACTTATTATGATTAAATTTAGGATATCGTATTTTTTCATCATCCTTGACCTAAGGGAAATCTATTGACACCAACCTGTCCTATCTAAGGTTAGTAGTTTACTCGGAATAGGTGGTTACAAGTTGCCTTGTACACGCTATTATTATATAGGATACTACTCGTAAATATGCTCATATAATTAATTTTACAAGCATCATTTTGCTAGTTCAGACGTTCAAACTATGTAAAACTAAAATAAGCTGTGGCGCA
This sequence comes from Allygus modestus, assembly GCA_963675035.1. Classification (NCBI taxonomy): domain Eukaryota; kingdom Metazoa; phylum Arthropoda; class Insecta; order Hemiptera; family Cicadellidae; genus Allygus; species Allygus modestus. Next base: position 378,720,579 of record OY776112.1, read on the forward strand.
ATGTTGGCTGAACATTATTTTTCGATAACAAACGTATCTTTCAAATAGAGTCGACCGTACGGAGAGCCTTGGAACGCTCTTGGCGTTTTCTTTATATTGTTAAATCAAAATCAAAACAACTTTCCCGAGTTTTATCTCGGTATAAACTGTATATCGATGAATGACACACGCGTTCACTCTCGTGTTTGGTGTTGCGTCCCTCGGAGAACTTTGTATTTTATTCCTGTAACAATCGAACTCAAACTTACAATTAAAACTGATAACAAAACTACCAGTATCACTTGGTGTAGGTCGTAATAATGTGTCAGTGACTCTGATCTAGTTTATATTACAGCATGTAGTATTAAATATTACAACCATGCCGGAACCTTAAGTTCGTTCCTCTGTTTGGTTCGACAGTTCGACGGTCAGACCACATTCAGCAGTCACATCAAAGGCAACTATACAGCCAAAGGGCTTTGCGCTATCCGAAACAACATTATTCTGAATTTTGTTTCTTTTTTATTTTATTGACAAGATCAAAATACACCTTTCCAACCAAAAATACTTTCGCAGTGTTTTCGATTTAAAAAAGGAAATTTCTTTTGCATAATTGTGCGTTTAAAGTAATAGTTTAACAGAAGTCCCACGCTCGAACTAAACGCCATATATTATTGACAGACATTCCTCTAGTCCGATATAAATACGATCTAATACACTAACTGGCAGACATAGCCTATTTTATTACAATAAGCACGAGTCTCAAATGCGCGACGTCAGGCTGTGGTTTGGGCCCCTTGCGCCACACATGTGTGACGTCGGTCTATTGCTAAAACCAGATCGGCATCAATACGTGACGTCGATCTGTACTGAAAGTCCAATTTTTGAGTTTGTAGCGAACGTGATGGTTGTGAGATGTGGGATAACTTTTTAGAGAGAACGATGCTTGATAAAGAAAACATACCGTGCCGATGAATTTCCTACTTCGTATCTAGGTCAGTAGAGTGCTGTGAAGTACAACTGTCTGGTGAGTTGATGTTATTCGTTATAACCGATGGTATGTTAGTGTGTTAGTGCGCTATCGATTGATTTGAAACGTATTTTAGTTTGATATAACTTTACTTGGTGAAGCGTTAAAAGTAAAGTTCGTGTATCCTCCTGGCCGATGTATGTTGTAAGAGTTTTCAGGTCACACTGTTGCCTCTGACAAGCGTGACGTATCAACTACTTTACAGTAGCCGGGACCTTCCAAAGCTTGGTGGCGTATCAACTACTTTACTGTAGCCGGGACCTTCCAAAGCTTGGTGACAGTTCGAGTTTAAAAAGTGAGATGGATTTCACCCAAGCTTCGTAGAGCTTTAGCACAGGTATGCACATTTCCATAAGAGTAATGTTCGCAGCAAAGATGTCTTGGGATTTTGTCCAGCTGATGCATAAATCAACAACGTAGTATATTGCCAACCTTACAGGGGATAATAATGGTGCAGCTATTTATAAATTGTCACTGGACATGCAGAAAGAAAGTTTAAACCCATAATCCATTAATCTAATAATACAAATAAATAAAAAAAAATAGTTTCATAAAATAACAGCTGATAAAATTATGTAATTAGTTAAACAATGTTTATTTTAATTACAATGATGATGAGGAAAAATGGTTCGCGTAGTATAAATATCATGTTTCTAGCAACACTTCAGATTGGATTGGTGATCACGAGACCTTACAGTATTTTTTTTACGATGTCTCTTTCTGTTACCTATAAAACCTTCAATATACTGACTGCACATACCTTACAAAGTTACTATGGACCTTGGATTTCACCGGGGATTGAACCGGGTCTCTTTGTTAGTTGGCCAGTCCCAACCCACACAGCTAAAACAGTGGAGTTAAAATTGATGTTTCGAAGTGAATTGAGAGGATTAATCCTAAGATCATAAGCTACCTTCCGGACATTTCATTGCTTAAAAGGTTAAAAGTTTTTTTTTCAAGAGGTCAAAAGTGTACTTCTTTTTCCAAATAATTTAATTTAACCAGATTTATTTAGATTAAATTAAACACCTGGTGTTTTAATCTAGTAATCCTGATTTTTACTGGGTTGAGAATTTGTGACTGTTATTTTTAAAGCATTAAAGGTAAAATTGTGATTTCTTACGGTTTTTTTTTTAGTGTCCATTGTAATTTTTAAATGTCAAAGGTATGTCCCAATATAATGATTAACCAATGATCTATATTTCTTTAAATTCAGTTTAATTTTCCCAAAATTTTAATTGAATGACTCTCTTACAATAATTTGACATTATTTACTTGGAATATGTCCTTATCGAAACAAGTTACTAAACAAAGGATCTGCCATTTCAACTTAATCACGATGATTAGCTGTATGCAAAATAATGAAGGTAACTAGTCAATTAACCCAAAGTATCAGAGAAAGATTAGCCAATATAAAAATATAAAAACTGATCTTGTTTAGTTCATTAAAAATTTAGTTCTACAACCTCTCTAAGTAGGCCTACATCACTTTCTGGGATTCAAAAAGCTACACACGAATGATGGTCAAAAATGTATCTTTTTAATTTCCTGACTTGTAACACAGCATTTTACAATTTAAATAATAAATTATGAAAAAAACATTTTTGACAATGAATCAAATTAAAATTACATCTTGGGACTAGCTGACAAATTTATACCATAAACGTCGTTTCTACGTAAATTATAGGCTAAGTCTAAATAATATTTTTTAGGCGAAAAACTGAACTTTTGTTCGTAAAATAACGTTGGCGTGAGTGTCGGTAAAGCAATACAAGTGCGGGAATATATGAACTATTAGCGTCATGTGGCTAGTGGGTTTACGCCGAGGGGAGCTAGTTTAATATCATACTGTACTAGGCTTATACTCGGGAAAACTATTGCTAAGATATTGTTTCTTTAAAATCCCTTAATGTTGTGTTGTGAACGATTACACTTTGCACTTTGATAATAGCCAAACTTCTAAAGAGAAACACAGTAATTAATTTAAGTCAGTGGAAATAGATAAAAATACTTGACTTAATATTGGAAATGTTTAAAATATTTTAGGTAAAAATCTACGTAAAAAGCAGTCTTCATTATGTATGACACTTGAGTAACGTGACATGGACACATTATGACGTGGAAATGTAATACATTATCAAACGTTTCTTATATTGCCATGAGTTTACCCGTTTTGACCTAGAAATATGTTTGAAATATATTTATTAAACAAACATGTTACAATATAAACAGATAATAGCTATTTTGGAAAAAATGACTCGTACTTTATTTCATTTTAAGCCCTACTAATCATCGCAAACGGCCTTATTTACTCTGTTTTTCCTGTATAAGCTTGGGTTATCAGAATTTTTGTATTTTCGGAATGAGTCACCTAGCTCATTAGTCTTTATAAACAATGGACCGAATTCGTTGACCTAATATGCCTTTTCCATGTACGGAGCGAATTCACTTAGCTCGTGAACTGTGAACAACCATGAAAATAGGTAAACCGACCATTAAAACAACCATTAATCATCAATCCGGATAGAGATTTGAACCCGAGACCCACCGAGTGTGAGGCACAAGCGCTACTGCTGAGCTATCTCACGAGTTTGATATTATCAACTTTGAATCACCTATATCATTTACTCGGTAGAACCTTTACAAATGTATTCTAAACTGAAACAAAACAATTAAGAAAATGGTTGGGATTAAAGAGAATATTCTAGGTGTAAATGATGGTTTATTAAATATACAGGGTGGCACATGAGTCAGTTGTCACTAGCAATTATTCAAAATGTGTATTGATAAGTGTAGTTGTAATAAAGTATTGGTCAGATGCAGATCTCCAGATCTGACACCGATGGATTTTTTCAGTCTGGAGACCTAAAATTGAAGTTTTTCTGTCAAGATTCATTGAAAATTTAAAGGAGAGTCAAATCAGAATTTAAAAACCCAATCAGGGAATATTTTTGTCAGAACTCGTACAACAGTGTTTAAAAGATGCAAAACATGCATGGTGTAAAGCATGCATGCAGTGTGAACACCACGTTGAGCACATTTTGGAAAAAACTGAACACTACTTGAAAGATACTTATAATTTTGCATTGGGTTTTTGTATTAATAATATTTTTGTTATACTATTTAATTCATGTTTGTCAACTGACTAAGACCACCATGTAGTGCATGATTGTATGTATATTATAAGGAAGGATATGTTTTACTACAAAGATACATAATAAAAAAACCTTGGTAAAAAAATATGGTGACAATAGTAAATAATGAAGTCTTAATTTAAAATCACTATTGGTCCACTGTGCAAAAATAATATTTTCATAGAATTTGGAATTTGTATACCAAATTTTACTTATTGACGACAGCATAGTTATTGTTTAAACGGTATCGCATGTTTTACTACTTTAGGCCTTCAACCGTAACAGGGTCCTATATTTACCAGATGGGCCAGGTGCATGTGGTTGCCGAACATGGCGATAGGTGGCGTTAGTGGCTTGTGGAATTGGATCAATCTGTTACTGGCAATGAAACACACACACACACACACACACACACACACACACACACACACACACACACACACACACACACACACACACACACACCGGCATTTCCTACTACTGTATTACTATTAAAACACCCCCGACGCACCAACCCTGCATATCCAGTGAATTTTCAATGCATATATGTAACTAACAACGACATAAATCCACCAACCAAGTTTCATGAAAATATATTCATAAATAATCGAGACATAACCAACATAGATTCAAATATTCATTTGACAACAAATAAACGTTCGACATATAAAACTAATGTCAAATTCAAATGTTGGTATTTATTTAACGCTGTTTTAAACATGATAAATTGTATATATTTATTTATATATATTCAAAAGCCAAAAGCAAACCTATCTTCAAATTTATTTCTTTTATAAATGTTCACGAATGCCAAAAATGTTATATTTTCTTTTAGAGAGTTTAGAATAAGTGTTTTATAGTGTCGTAAACAAATGTTTTTCACGTTCGTTATTTGTTCCTTTATTATCATCCTTCGCTTATTCCCTGCTCACTGAACTGAATATATGGAAGTAGAATTCGTTATAGCCTACATTCTGTTTTATACACGGCGGTAAAACTCTGCATTGCTCACATCTGAATTTTAGAAATCATTTTATTTTATTTTGTGGTTTGTTAAGTCCCCTTCCCTCACTCAAGTTTAAATTATGGAGGTTTAATCCAATTTGATTTTTATACTTACTTTATTATGTGGCGGAGGATCAGACTTGCTCATTTGTCTTTTCACTTGCTTTCCTTTGGTGCTGGCTAGTTCTGCTTTACTCACTTGACTGACTTATAGGGTGAATGTGACTGAGACATTCACTCCCCTAAAATTGCATCTTCCTTATGGAAGTATTTGTTTATAAATAGTTCTAAACAATGGTTAGAATGTTTTCTAAACTTGAAGAAATAATCTTGTTCCACTATGGCTGACAATTTGTAGTTTGTAAAAATTAAGAACATTCTACTCAACAATGAACGGTGCAGTGGCGGATCCAAGGCCCCCCCTCAAGCTCAAAAATGTTTGTAATATACTGTACAAAAATAGTGCAGTTATTTAATTTGCAGCTGGTTAAACGTGTTGCGATTAATTCTTTATCGCCAATCAAATTTATGATTGCCTATCATAGGTTATTTTTCTAAACGGTCTGTAAGCATAATAAAGTTGTGGAATCAAGAATAAACAGTTAGTGGGAGTGATAATTTCGTTCTGGTGACACCTGACAGTTTGCTGCACTGACGCGACGTCGCGACTGCCCTTACCTTAACTTACCTTGACCTGTTTCTTTTTTTACCCGCGAAACCACCGTCGCGTTATTTGGGATGTTTGTGGGCGCCGGCAAACTGGTAAACGTCAAGATTAACGTTTTGTTGTGTGCATTCTGTTGTGAGTGTCAATGTGTCAATCAGATCTCAGATACACCAGCGGTAGCTCCAGTGAGCGGGGCGGTGAGGTGCACGGGTGCAGGCAGAGTGGTGCGTACGTGACGTTACCTGACAACGAGAGTTTGACCGCGCATCCACTCTGTCCACGTGATATTATTGTAGTCATCACACCCTTACACTTCGCATGCACGCTATTCTGCCTTTTCTCTCTTAGTTCATTTTATTGCATGTTGGGTTTAACTGTTGTTTTTAATATTTGGTTACTTTTTGATATAACAATTATTATTTGTAAAAATAAAAATCGGGGGGGGGAAGTATTCCACCACTAAGTTTGCCCCCCCCCTGAATCTAAAGCTGGATTCGTCACTGGAACGGTGGCGGTTCATAGTCATTATCTAACGTCACTTCGACAAACTGGCTTGTTTTGAGTTTGAGTCATTTAAAAGTCACCTCAAAATAAATTTTTAAAATGTAGCCTACTATAATCGGATTGCTGCATTGTGTTTGGCGTGAGTAAAAAAAAATTAAATAATGGGTTACAAAACCACTTTTACATTTTAAAAAAATTGAATCCAGTATGGCCGGCCCAGGATAAGTGCTGACAACTTTATTTCATATCAAAACAAAGTACTTACTACTCAACAATGATCAGCAGTGGTCCAGGTTTTTATATTTTAACAAAAGTAGTAAAAAAGTAAGGGGAGATATTTAAAAAGTATCCTGTATGACAGTTATAATGTAAAATGTAGATTTTTATGATTTTGAAATTATTTATAAATTTATTCATATTAAAATAATTACAATTTACGGACTTGGAAAATGATTGGTCTAAGTGTTATTTAATAGATAAATTTTCAGTTTTCAACTGTTGCCTCACAAAATTATCGTGTTTTTATAATTTTTGTGACGAGAACGGCTGCATACCATAACTATCTTGATCTTAATGGGTGTAAAGTATCAATACAAATTTATAAAAATAATAAAAAAATAAATAAAAAAATAAAAAATTGGTAAAATTGGTGGTAAACTATTCGTATATTTCACTTTATACAGTAACATTACATGTAAGTAAACAATAAACAAATATATAAAAAAGGTGTAAGTAAACTTAGAGGAAATTCTATGTCTAATTGTATATTACCTTGTACGAACTTAGCATCATGTTTCAGTTGATATAGCGTAGCAATTATGTTTGTAATGAAAACTGAACAGAAGGTATAATGATGATAAGAATGGAATCCCATGCGTAAACCCCCCGGCCACCTACTATAAGTTGAGTTACATTTCGTTAATGAGTTTTGTAATAATGCATTCCTGCTCAAAACTTCGAGGCTCTAACATGTCTTGGATTTTTTTTACTTAATTTCAGCTTATACGAGAGGAAAATTAGTTTTTTTTCGAAAGGGAAAATTGCTCAGACAAAAGTCAGGTGCAAAAAACTGTCATTAATACAGCAGATGCTCCTTCGGCGTTAAAAATTCTTTTTGAATCGCAAGCGTATACGTCATATCCGCACCAGAGGCAGTTTTAATCACACTTCTGTATCCTTTTTAGTCGTATTTTCATTTTACTGGGATAACTTTGATCACAGAATGAGAGGAAACACAAAACATAAACGATTCTGGCAGTCACCTTCCTGAACACACCATGGATTTCATAAAGACTCTAATTACTTTAGTTTCTATTGTTGAAAGTAAAAACCTACTTTATTGGACCAAACTCAATTGCAACTATAAAATTACGTTATCTACTTTATTAATTTTATATATTACAATTGCAAACTGACGTTAGTCTTTGATATTTTATAGATAGGTGTATTAGGTACAAAGCAGATCAATTCACTGCAGAATCAAAGGCTCTTAAAAAGTCCACTACTTGGTCATGTAGTTAGAGTATTTCCCTAGAATGCACTTAACAGATTTGTTTAGTGTTTTATGAGGCTATAGATGACCTATACTAAGCATTATACACTACAATGTACTACAGTTAAAACAAACTACTTAAATTATTTAAAATAAAACTCATAAATGCAAAATAATTTGTAGACAGTTTTCTTGGAACATAGAGGTGGATTCTCTATCAACAACTTTTATCCTAATTTCTATACCCATTCGTAAAGTACCTACTAATGATTCCTACCTTGGGTTCTGAGACTTTATTTATCGTTCTGTGTGTCTTATATGTTTATCTATAAAAGTTATATTGCAGGAAAAAATATTAATATACCCCCATCACAGCAAATCTGCGCACTCAGCGAATTTCCAATACATAATATATGGCTTAGTATCACATAAATCCGCATGCCAAGTTTCATAAAAGTATATTCACAAATAAGCAATATATACAATTGTAATTCTTATACATGAGAATAACATTGTGGATGAGTAGGTAGGTTTGCTGCAACAAGGAAAACAAAATATGGGTTTTCATGCAAAAATAAATATAACTTAACAAGGTGAAGCCACATACCAAGTTTTATTAAATTATGCTCGTAATTAAGGGATACATTACATTTTACTTATTCTCCATAACAATAAAATGGGGGCCTGAGTACGCAGGTTTGCTGCTACGAGAATAATCGGTTAAAATCTTTTTGGTGCAAATAAGAATACACCATAACAGATGAAGCCGTATACCAAGTTTCATTAGTATCCGTTCGAAAATAAGCGAGATATACAATTTTTCTTATTCTCCATGAGAATAACATTGGACATCGTACTTTGTTTAGCACTTTCAATATACCTGCAACCAATTGACGTAGACAAATAATCAAAACACTAAATTGTGTTTTTAAAGCTGAATACAATGGTGAACACTAAAGTTTGACTTTTTAAAATTTTACATGTAAAAACTTCAAAAACCCAACCCCCCAAATTATATTTGGGAGGGTGGGGTTTGATATACAACCCCACCCCCCCAAATACTACTTCGGATCGGGCGATCTGTCTGGTTTTCGATCATAAAGTCATAAATGGTGCTTTTACATGTTTTTACTAAATTTCATCAAAATCTGACCATTTTTACGAGAGTTATCGCACCAACGTACTCCACGTACCATATATGGTGTTTTTGGGGTCTGGGGACCTCAAAACGAAAAGTTATGATGGTCCGGGGCCTAGGTCTTACCATGCCAACTACTGTAATAACTTCTTCCCTATAGGGAAATTAGATAAAAATAATTTCAATAACAGTTATTAATTAGCATAAATCGCTGAAAAGTAGCAGGAGCTTTTATAACCGTTTATAAACAAATAGCATATAGCTCACTTAAATTAATTACTAGCAGCAAAAAATCACACGAACCACTGGAAGCGGAGACTTTGCCACCCGAAGGAAGCCGAACTTTTCCGATGACGAACGAACTATCCCAAACAGTGATGCTTTATTATGATAAAACAGTGAAATGTAGTATTTTCAAATGTAAACAGAGTAAACCTACTTATATTCCAGAAAAATAAGTTACATTTGCGAAAAAAATTATAGTAAAATAACCTAACCTAACTCCACACAGATCTGTATGGCGGCTCTTTCCTTTGTAACATATTAAAAAAGGGGTGGTGTAAAATATAACAAAAATTGGTACCTCAAAAATTAATCACGAAAAGAATTGAACATGGGACCACATGATCGGGACCCCAGTGCCATATCCATTAGTCTACCATAGCGTATTGAACAATGTAAAAGTTGCAATTCTTGATGGACAGATTGACAAAGAGACAGATAGATGTTCCCTCAAAAACCACTTTTTTGGGGATTGGGGAGCATCGAAACAAAAATATCCACCAATAACTCAAATTAAAAAATGTGTACGAAAACAATACTTAATTTACTACGGGAAGAAAATAATAATTTTGTTTTAACCGTTCATATCTACCACTCCAATTGACGTGTGTTTCAAGAAAAGTATTCTTGATGATAAAATCTAAGGCATTGTCAAGATATATAAAGATTACTAGCCACTTGTTATTATTTTTTATGGGTATCACACCATACTTTCTAACAAGAATGATCATCCTTACAGTTTCTGTTGTTTATAAATCAGAACTGATAATCATAAATGAATATGCATAAATAAAAGCACACAATGATTTGGAAAATATACATAAGATGGAATGTTGCCCTTTCTGTTAAACATGGATACTAAATTATTATTAGTTTCCTGCTGCAATATCGGATACGACATTTTAACGATAGATTGATTTAATTTAGTGCAAATTGTATTAGTAGAATACCCCCGTCGCAGCAAAACTGCATACACAGCGAATTTTCAATGGAGATATAAATGTCATAATATTACATAAAGCAACTTACCAAGTTTCATAAAAATATATAAAAAAATAAGTGATATATACAATTTTAATTCTCCATAAGAATAACATTGGGGCTGAGTACGCAGGTTTGCTGCAACAAGGAACACTATAAATGGGTTTTTACACTAATATCAATATAACTCAACTAGGTGAAGTCGTATACCAGTTTTTATTCATTTATGTTCATCATTAAGGGAGACAGAGCATTTAATTATTCTCCATAAGAATAACATGGGGGCTGAGTACGCAGGTTTGCTGCTACCGGATAATTTGGCAACGAATATTTTTTGAGCAAATATCGATAGACCACAACGAGATGAAGCTGTATACCAAGTTTCGTCAGTATACGGTCATAAATAAGCGAGATATAAAAAATTTCCTTTCCTCCTTAAGAATAACATTAGAAGGTGTTTAGTACTTTCAATATCTCGGTAATCAATTGACGTAGAGGAATGATCTAAATACCAAATTGTGTGTTTTTTTAAGCTGAAATGAGTGGTGAAAACTAAAATTTAGCAATTTCAAAAATTAGATGTAAAAAATTCAAAAAACGCATTTTTGGGGTACAAAACCCCCCCCAACATACCCCTTCGGATAAAGCGATCTGGTTGGTTTTCGAACTTAAAGTCATAAATGTTGCTTTACACGTTTAAACAAAGTTTCATCAAAATCGGATCATTTTTACGAGAGTCATCGTGCTCACGGACTTATATATATATATCTACAGTTTAAAACGAATGGAGTTTTTGGGGTCTGGGGACCTCAAAACGAAAAGTTATCATGGTCCCGGGCCTAGATCTTACCATGCCGACTACAGTAATAGCTTCTTCCCTATGGGGGAAATTCGCTAAAAAACTGATCAAAGCTTATAATTTTGTTTAACTTTAAATATGTTTTCTAAGTAAATAAATTGAAATCAAAGTAGCAACTGAGTTATGCTTCTGACAACGCGGCATTACGGGGAAGTCTCATCAGTATTAGCTTTGGGAACCGGAAGTTTCAAACTGCTAACAAACTCCATTTGTAATTTCACCTGTAACTCTTAAATACAGGGTTTCTCTAAAGGTTAATCCCAATGGTACAGTGCTACTGAACTTAATGTAGAAATAAATGTTCTGTCTATAGTATAAATACAGGATCATGGGTAGATATAGAGTAAGAGGAAGAGTCAATAAAAACAAGACTGCTTATAGAACAGCAGAACCGCTTGTAGATTTTATGAATTGAACCATAGATTAAAGATACATTGAACCATATTTTAAACCTGTTTACTCGAATTTCCAATGCCTATATGTCTCATTAATACATAAAGCCACTTACCAAGCCACAAAAATAAATTCAATTTAAATATTATCTTCTTGTAAAAACTTGATGGATGAATTTTTTGATGATCAGAATATACACTGAAGAGTATATATTTTGAACAATAAAATTATAATAAAAGAACAACATTAAGAAAATAATACAAATAAATATAGTTATAAGTAATAAGTTGTAATTCTGATGCAAAACTTTTCAAAGTATAAATTGTTATGTAATAAATTTATTTATCTATTCATTAATAAGTGATTTATAGCAATTTATTTCTTCTCCATAATAATTCAATTAGGACTGAGTCCTCAGGTTTACTGCAACGAGGAAGATAAGAAGTGTGTTTTTAGCGAGTTTCCCCTATAGGGAAGAAGTATTACCGAAGACTTAAGCCCGAGACTATGATAACTTTTTGTTTTGAGGTCCCCAGATGCCAATAACACTATTCCTTCAAATTTATATATATGTCCGTTGCCGCGATAACTTTTGAAATAAACGCCCGATTTTGATGTAATTTGGCACAACTGTGGAGAGTAACATTTATGACTTTAAGTTCGAAAACCAGATTGATCGGTCAATGAGAAGGGAGTTTTATGGGGTGTAAAATATCCGAAAATATTTTTTTTAACTTTTTACCCTACAATTTTAAAAACACCTGATTTTGGTTATAGCCATTTTATAGAGCTTAAAAAATATGTATTTTGAATCATTAAGCTAGGTTTAGTGTTGTGGAGAAAAGTCAAAAGATGTGTCCATAAAATTTCCCATGATAATCTTATGGGAATACGGATTTAGATTGTCCTCAGATAATTTCACTAAAAACTTCACATTTCTTTCTAACAATCAGTTTAGCTCTAAAAAACAATCATTTTGGTGTTTTAATTGTTGTTTTACGTCCAACCGTTGCAGTGATATTCAAAGTGCTAAACACAGTACGTTGTCCAATGTTATCCTTATGGAGAATAGATAACATGTTACATTTCGATTATTTATGTATGTATATTGATGAAACTTGGTATGTGGCTTCAACTAGTTGTGGTTGTGGTTTTGTTGTGTGTATATTAGCACAACAAAAATTTTTGAATGTCCCAGTGCGATGTTGGTCCTCGATTCCCCGTGGTCTCGTGTGGTGCTCGTGGTGGCCCCTCGTATGGTCCTCGTGGTCCCTTGCCGGTGACTCTCCTGAAGATTCTCTGGACACTCCCCAAGTCACAGACTCTGGCCGTGTGGACACCCTCTCCCTTCGCCGTTGGCCGCTTCTGAATTTCTTCTCGTGGATGCTGATTTCTGGCAGTCATCTCCACTCTCCTGCTCAACTGTACCCCAGTGTTATCGGGCAATGTAGACTATGAGGACTTGGACTCTACGTAGGTTTAAATTTAACCTATCCTCACATAACCCGGTCCTACTCGATCCAGCCCTTGTGTACTTTTCCTCTGTACCTCACAGAATGTCCCCCGTACCTTATTCTTTCCCCTTCCAAGTTTTCCCACCAGTTCGATATTTACCCCAATTTTGACGTATCATGCCGACTATAACTATAGTGCTATCTGTGAATTTTCGCCCCCGCTGATATTGGCCGCATTCCCGGTCAGCAGAATGACGCCATGATGGAGTTTTTGTGACTTCCAGACTGATTAGTGCATGACCGTTGGGTTGTTTTTCAAATTGTAATATTATGTTTTTCATTTATATTATGTTATTTAAGTGTTTGGTCTACGCACAATGACCTTTTGAATCGTCGAACTTCTAGTCAATTACCAATTTTATTTTGTAGGTTTGAATTTAAGTAAACTGTTTACAATTGCCAAATAAAATTAAACCAGAAAGAGGAATATATAACTAGAAGGTAACAAATTTCGGTTTCATTGAAAATTGGAAACAATGAGCTGACAATCAACCGGCGCCTTTATTTAAATTTGTCGAATGATACCCAAAGTTAAAATAAGTTTTACTCATTTTGACTTTTCATTTTTAAAATCATAAATATTTAACAGGGTTTTATAGGTTTATATATAGGTTTATATGTAGGTTTTCATATAGGTTTATATAGTTAGAGATGGGTAAATAGACAAACAGGCCAAAACTACTTTTTTGTGTTCGGGAAGCATCAAAACAATTGTATCCACCGATAACTCAAATTCGAAAATTGTGATATAAACGATACTTTCTCCATATACTATTACAATGGGAAGAATGTAAAAATTTGATTTAACCGTTTATATCCACCACTCCAATCACGAATTTTTCAAGAAGATAATATTCTTGATGATAAATTTTTAGGCGTTATCAAGGTATATGAAGATTAATAGTCACTTTTTATTATCTTTTAAAGGGATTACAACATCCTAGCTAGCAGGAATAATCACCCATCAAAGGTTTTGTTGATTATAAGTAAGAATTGGAAATCATAAATAATTATAGCTTTAGCGTGATTAGAAATACACAATGATTTGAAAAAATATACTTAAAATGGAATGCTGCTCTTTCTGTTAAACATGAATACTAAATTTGTATTAGTTTATTCCTGCTGAAGCAAAGAATAAAAAGTAAAACTAAATAAAGCATCTACTTTTTGTTCTAAGTAAATCAATTGAAAACAAAGTAGCAACTGAGTTATGCTTCTGACAACGCGGCATTACGGGGAAGTCTCATCAGTATTAGCTTTGGGGACCGGAAGTTTCAAACTGCTAACAAACTCCAGTTGTAATTTCACCCGTAACTCTTAAATACAGGGTTTCTCTGAAGGTTGATCCCAATTGTGTAGTGCTACTGAACTTAATGTAGAAATAAATGTTCTGTCTATAGTATAAATACAGGATCATGGGTAGATATAGAGTAAGAGTCAAAAGAAACAAGACTGCTTATGGAATATTGAACCATAGATTAAACTGTATTTAAAAGCGAGATTAAAATTAGGGATTGTAAAATATAAAAAATAAAGGCCATAAAACACAGAATGGCTTACATTTGCAAAGCTCTGCATACAAAATGTGTAGTTTTCTCTTATACTTTATCATATATAATAAAGTAATATAATATTATAATAAAGAACTAGATAAAATAAATTTTGTATACTTTAGTTAGGTTTATTTGAAGTTTAATAATTGAAAATTCTGAAGTTCAGACCCAATGATAAAAGTAAATATTTATTGTTAAAAATATGATAGTAAGGACAATTTTACTTTAAAATTTGTATTCTTCTAACACCTGAAGCACACCCTGTCCCTGTCACACACAAAAACTCTCTTTGTCACCTTTCTGGCGTTTTCTCCCCTCCTCCAGGGGTTCATTGCAGCCTAAAGTCTTCCCACCTGGATTCCTTATTTTTTATCATTAGCTTATTTCCAATAGAGCTTGTGGCTTGGACTAGAAGATGTTTTTGCAATTTTAGCGAATTTCCCCTATAGGGAAGAAGCTATTACCGTAGTCGCCATGGTAAGACCTAGGCCCGGAACCATGATAACTTTTCGTTTTAAGGTCCCCAGACCCCAAAAACACAATTCGTTTGAAACTGTATATATATACACATATATATATATATATATATATATATATATATGTGTGTGTGTGTGTGTGTGTGTGTGTGTGTGTGTCCGTGAGCACGATAACTCTCGTAAATATTATCCGATTTTGATGAAATTTGGTATAAACGTGTAAAGCAACATTTATGACTTTAAGTTCGAAAACCAGCCAGATCGCTCTATCCGAAGCGAAGTGATTTTGTGGGGGTTTTGTACCCCAAAAAATGTGGGGGGTCTTGTTTTTTTTTTAATTTGTTACATATAGTTTTGGAAATAGTCAAATTTTAGTTTTTCCCATTCGTTTCAGCTTAAAAAAACACACAATTTTGTATTTAGATCATTCCTGTACGTCAATTGGTTACCGAGATATTGAAAGTGCTAAACACAGTACGATGTCTAATGTTATTCTTAAGGAGGAAAGGAAATTTGTTATATCTCGCTTATTTATGATCGTATACTGACGAAACTTAGTATACGGCTTCGTCTGGTTGTGGACCATTGATTGATTTGCTCAACAAAAAAAATTTACCAAAGGCTCCCGTAGCAGCAAACCTGCGTACTCAGCCCCGTGTTATTCTTATGGAGAATAAGTAACGTGTTATCTGCCTTCATTATGAAAATAAATTAATGAAATTTGGTATGTGGCTTTACCTAAATGAGTTATATTGATATTTGTATAAAACCCCATTTTTTGTGTTCCTTATTTCAGCAAACCTGCATACTCAGCCGCCATGTTATTCTTATGGAGAATAATTAAAATGTCATAAATCGTTTATTTATGAATGTATATTGATGAAACTTGGTATGTGGCTTTATGTGGTATTAAGATACATATATATGCATTGGAAATTTGCTGAGTACGCAGGTTTGCTGCTACGGGGGTATTTTAAGCCAACCTTACCAGACTTTGCCTGGTTTGCATTAGCTGCAAAGGAGTTTTTCTTGTTTTTTTTACCGTTTATCAGTTAGCAAGTATCAATACAATAAATGAATGAATCAGTGTAATGGGAACGGAAATAACAATTTATTACGAAAGTTTAACAACTATTGTATTACCGTGCAGTGCAAATCAGTACCGATATATGGTATACAATTATAATGGTGAATATCCTATTAACCTACATTTGAATAATGGGTTATTCCTAGTGTAGTGTGTTCACGTTTACAGCGTCTATTAGTATTGTCGAAGTAGCTGTCATCATCAACAATAGGAGAGACTAATGTCTAGGCGGAAACTCTCACGCAACATTAGAGGCAAATGACGTCAGTGTTTCATATTTATTACATACAAAATCGCAATGGAAATTATCTTTGCTCATGACTTTAAAATTTCTATTCTGACCTCCAACATTTAGTTAAACTAATGTGAAACGAGAATTAAAACCCACTAATGTCAAGTGCATGGTTTAAATTCCCTTTGATTAGATTTTGTAATTGATTAAATAGTTTCTTAGTGGACCAATACAGTTTCTCATGAAAATCATAATGACTAAACATAATATAAGATAATATGGTTATTATAAAATATTACGGTTGGTCCAAACAACGGAGTGCAACAGAAGCGAAGCAAGCAGTGGATTTGAAACAAGTTTTTTTTAAATTGAATAGAAAAATAACACCACAACGTAATACTATTTATAACACATAAAATTAATCAAAATAAAATATTTAACGGGCTTTTTATCAACCGGACAGGAATCAAGTACTGCAAACGGAATTTATTTTATCTAAAATCAGTGTTTACAAAAAATGTTTTTCTCTGGAGCACACCCCTAGTAATTATGACCCGCACGTAAACAACTGATCTCTTTGAAGAGTTGTGAACCGTTTTATGACTTTGAAGTGCAGGGGAAGCCGATTTTAGGTCACATGTAAATTACTGTACAACTTTGCAAGAAGCGCGATATGTATGTCATGTTTTGCAAATGGTTTTTGGGAGAAATACTTTATTTAGAAAACAGTTTACTTTCGTAGATAAATATTGGAGATCTTTCTCTTTAGGTCCTCTTAATGTAACATCTTAAATTAAACCATAGTATGTTTTTTTCATTTTATTTCCATTTAAAGGTAATGTAACTCTCATTTTAAAAGTACAGTTCGGATTAAGAATTTTACTCCAATGAAATAGAGTTAATGTGGTATTTGTTAAATAAGAAACGATAACGATTGTAAGAATGTTGTATACAATTTAATTGAAATCGCTGATTTGCCGTGGCAAAATAACATAATATTACTGTATTGGACCTTTTCTTATGTATATGCCATGTTGTTTACCTGTAGTTACAGCACAAGTGAATGTCTGGGATCTTCCAGGAGTCCGAACCAGTAGAGGGGGTTATTAGCGGGTAAACTACGTCTGATCAGGGCCTCTTGCAACAGGCCAGCTGTAGGCATACACGTTGCTGCACTAACCCCCGACAAGAATTTTAATTATATTTTAAAATTTCGTCGGAAACAATTGATTAGCTACATCCTAAAGAGTAAGGGAAACAACATTCTACCCTTTTAATTGTTAATATACATCCTATGAATTGTTGTCTAATAGAAAATAGAACTACGAACCTTTTAAATACTCCGGTAAAATAACCGCAATTTTTACAATTAAAGTAGGATTCACAAAAGGGGTTGAACTAGTTTTAGTAACAATTGTTCAACAGTATCCAGTCATTGACAGGGTAACTGTGAATGGTAGTGTTTTTCGCTCATGTGATCGGGGCGGGAGCCTGGTTTCCGCTTTATCAGAATTTGATCATGAAGATATTTTATCTTTGCTAAGTGAGAGACATCTACTGAAAGTTAGGTCACAGGAACATATAATTCAAAAATTTTTTTTTTTGTACCATTGTATTTTCCTTTTATACGGTTTTTTGTAACTACAGGTTATGTAACTAAATGAGATTTATTGTGTTAGATTCGTAGTAAACACGTTTAAACTGTCTAATTAGTCAATTAGCTGATTTAAGTTGTTAAACAAAGTTGCAATAACAGCTGCCTTGCTATCCTAACAGTTATTATTTTTGACTTCCATTTAAGGGGTCACGGGTTCGATTCCTGGGTTGCTTGGAAATATTTGATTACGAAATTCCAATTTCAACATAAAGTAAAAATTATAAATCGATAATTTAACCTATTAAAACGAATGCAATATTATAACGTCCAATAAATCTTGAGTTTGTGGTGTAGGTTGTAAACCAAAATAAACGCACGTTTGCAAAGAAAGACGAATTAATCTTGTTCTGAGAAACTCCATTTTCATCCGAACTCAAGTCTGATGACGTGCATCGTTGGGTATATTACACGTTCGCGTATTATACCCAAATACGTCTATACGATTTCTAAAAAAAAAAATAGTTTTATAACTGATAGCTCTCATTAACATTATTAAATTGTTTATTTATAGAAGTAGGAACTACATTTAAATTGAATTAACTTCAGTTAAATCAGTTAATTTTTGGAAGAACATAAAATAATGTATACAGGGCTATAAACAAATTTGTCTTAATGACTAATCAATATGAATAAAATGTGTTAAAAAAGCTAAAAAGTTTCTTATTAATCCATTTTGGCTATGATAGATTCTGGCTTTTGCATAAAAAGTACATAAATCCATAAGGCGTAAAACAGTCTGTCTAGCTCAGTGTTCTTTTTTTATTTTAGTTTTTTAGGTATTCGTAATCCTAAATATTGATCAGAATATTATAATTTATATACAACTTATATTTTCCCTAATATTTCATGACGCCCTGTTATTTGCACAACTAAATAGTTTCATCACTATTAAATCTCACATTTTCCTACCCTAGATTATGAAAATACTTGAAACACATGAGTAAGTGTAATATAAGGACGAAGTTAAAAAATATCCGTTTTCCCTTATTAAATTGCATTGAATATTCCCTATATATCCAGGTTTGGTTCTACGAGGATAATCTACATTTTTGTTGGTACAACTTAATTTTCTGAACTGTAGCTAGATCAGATAAACTTGATAAATACACTATTATAGGACAATGTTAAGTACAATTTAAGGAATTATTAGCTGCTTTGATAATATTCGCAAGAAATAGAAACATTTACTTATCAAAACCGTTAGCCAAATAATGATGTTAAAGTAAATCTAGTGTAATAAGAAAGGTAAATACAATGACATACCATTATAAAGCGATTTCCGTTTACATGAAGAACGAAAGCGCTTTATTTAAAGATTTAATTGATTCGGAAAATCAAAAGTCTTGACGCCTGAACCAGTCAGCAGTTACGAGACAAATGAGGTTCATTGTTAACTGCATTGGCTTGTAGAACCGCACATCTTAAGTTTTTTTTTATTTTCCAAAGATTTATTTTATACATTTTTATCAAAGTGTTGAACTATACTTTTAATCTAGTTTATATCTGGTGAACTATGTGTATGTTTATTATACAAAATCACTTAAAATTACTTATTAGCAACGTTTCTTGCACGCTGTAGTCACATCAACCTGATTTCACAGTCTATGAATTATTTATGCTTCAACCTAATTTATTGCTTAAATAACGAGTCATCATCGACAGTCTTGTTTAGATAACATTGTTGACGGTAATTTCCCAATTCATCGTAGAATACGCTCAAGCCATAACGTAAGCTACCTATATGGATAATATTTATTGGGGGATTTCCACACTATCTACTTATTTGTAAAAGGATGAATCCTGCAGATTAAAATGTGTCTATAAACAGGTAATTCTAAATCTTTAAACTGTAATCATTGAATACATGAAACAACTCTCTCTTAAAATGCGTAACTCATAAGTCTTTAATTATATATCCTATTCACATTTGACTCTAGAGTCACAGTTTAAACCAAGGCAATCTTCTATTCTAAGCATTTCGCAATATATGACCATTATGATCAAACAGATCAGATTTGTTAGTTGTATTTCCGTGTTACTTTTTTTTTGTTTTTAATCCAAACATTTAGTTATAATTGTGGCAAATACCATTGGGGAATCGTAAAATATATTTTGATGTTAAATTTCATATTTGTAAAAAATTTAGTGTGTTTTAGAAAAGTAAAGATAAATGAAACATTAACAACCAGTGTTAGGTGTTAAAGTTACCAAACAAGTTTAAAGAAGAAGAAGTGGCTCGCAGAGTGTTATAAACAACTATTGGACAACTAGTTGAAGCTAATGGATATACAGTTAACATTATAACTTTGGTAAGGTGGTTTACAGAGAATACAATTGCCACTTATAAGAGTTTTATCTTCCTGTACACTCACGACATATTAGTAATGACACTACCAAGAATACTTTTCAACATAAAATAAACTAGCTCTTTTAAATACTACGTTGTTGTTTACAATCAAAAGCTCAGGAGTATTTTATCCTTACGGAAGAATGTAGGCTTCATATGAGTTGTAAACATCTCAATGGCGAATAACTTAAGTCACGTCATAGGCAACCTGGGGGTCTTGTCAAACAACCTAAAAGATTAAAAGCATTCACGCAAATTATGTCCATGGTTATTAGTTTCCCGCTACTTTTTCCCTGTATGTTCTTTTGATAACAAATGTTGTTTAACTTTGTTTCAGGTCAAGGTTATGTTCAAGGTTATATACACAGCTCTAGCACTATTCATAGAGAAAGTCAACTAATCCCAAGATGCTCCTAGCTTTTTCACCTACAAGTTTAAACTTTTACTCTATAATACCAGTTTAACTCTCAAACTCACAAATATGGAATAGTATCACCAAAACGATTCTAGGGTTTAATCATTCCATTATCTTTTCTCATAGAAATTGTTAACACGATTTCCTAGATTTTTCCAATAAAATCGTATATTAATTGTATCTTACTAGTGTCAAAACTAACTAACTAGTTTGCAGCTTTAGCTAATTAATTCCTAAACATGATTTCCCATTACTTAAAGTTAAGTATCTAAATAAGGAAAACGGTAGAAGTCCATAGAGGTTGGCGCTCTATTTCATTGACATTACATTTAACGAAGAAAATCATTCATCAAGAAACAAGCTGAGGCTGCAAAAATTTTAATCAACGTAACCCTAGAACAGGAGGTCCGTAATTTAAAGCTTTTAATTACTTGAACGGATCTAAATAAATTTGCATTTAATAAAATTAATTATTTGCTATATAAAATTTTAATGTTAATGCTTAAGGATTATCTGTGCGTTAATAGTATATTTAATTAGTGTATTCAGCAATAAAATGACATATGTGACAGACATAACTCCGAAATATATCTTTATAAGATTGAAGCCCATGAAGGATCAGGGGTTATTATAGTAAGACATATTTCAGAATCATTTTGGGGACTAACGCTAAAGTTCTATATACAACTGCTTTGCCCCGTTTTACCAACCAATGAATGCTGGTGTCCACCACCATACCATCATAATGCTTAACTATGTCTATCTTTATAAGGCCACAAGTTCTATAAGTCAAACCCATATGTTTCCCCATATGACGAGTGTATAATGGGTGAAATGCTTGCGTGGCCTTGTTATTGACTACGGCCGACTGATTCTTTTGCCAGGACCATTAATTAATAGCCCAAAGACCAATGTGTACTGTGTAATTTGTTTCTATTTAGTGTGATGTTACATCAAATATAGTGTTCATTACATCACAAGATTTACTGTGTAGGAATTAATGTAATATTTTATGACAGTTTTTTTTTAAGATATGTATATAAATACCATTGTATTTTTGTCTGAACATTGCTTGGAATTATTAAATATTTGCATATTTTCACATTTTACACACTAGGGAAGCCAAACAATTCTTATCTCAATGTCTGTCTGTCTGTCTATTTGTCTGTCTGTTTGTCGGTAACTCTCAAAGACGAGCTTTTGTTCGTGTTTCACCGGAAAACGGGTACACTGACATTGATGAAACTTTGTTTCTTTATTCTATGCATACGTGAGACGGTTGTAGGCCACTTTAACTGGCATACGCCTTTTGAAAGAAGAATGGTGGCTGCTCAAAAACGTGATTTCGTGCGATTTTGGTCACTTTTGTTTGCTTTTCACAGAGAAATGTGTGCACTGATTTCAATGAAACTTTTTTTCTATGTTCTATATGTGCGTTAAAAGGTTTTAGGTTAATTGGATTTTTGGAAATAACCTCAGGAATCTTCCCCACGGGGTTTTACAGATCCTATGTTATTCCTCTCGACAGAGTATTTATTTATATTGAACCAGATGATTACTTAAGAATAGTTATACTATAAACAGGTGATGTAGTTATTATTTAAAACGTTGGGTGAAGATTGGTAATAAATGATATAACTATACAGAGAGGTTATCTATATTATAAATTATTGGTTTGTCTGTACATTGAATTGAATTATGACATTTTTCATATTTTCGCGTTTTACACCCTAGGGGGGCCAAAACAAGTTTTACCTCAATTTCTGTCCGTCTGTCTGTCCTTCGGTAACGCTCAAGAAAGTGTTTTTGTTTGCTATTCTCGGGAAAACGGCTGCACTGATTTAGATGAAACTTTGTTTCTCTGTTCTATACGTACGTTAGAAGATTAGAAGCTATTTAAAACTTTTTGAATTCACCACTGGCTACTCCCCACGGAATTTTCAAGATATTATCTTAATGGTTATGGACAAAGCATTTATTTATACTGAACTAGTTGATGACTTAAGAATATTTATTCCATAATCAGCTGTTGTAGTTCTTGTTTTAAACGTTGAATGAAGATTGGTAATAAATAACAGAAGTGTACAGAGTAGACATATTATCTAAATCTATATTTTTCATACACTTTTACTCGCTCACATTGTGATCACTGTAACTAAAAAACTACAATGTTTAAGAAGGTGAAATTTTGCATAGCGGTTCCCCTTATTTTGCAGATGTACAAAAAGGCTAGGTTTGAAACAAAATCGTACCCGGCTCTGTCCTAGTTTACTTTTATTACTGGAAATCTTATGAGCATTAATTCGGACCTTTCAAGTTCAATTCGGTAGGAGCATACCTAATATATCAGAATAAACACTAGCCTATTCCGGTTAAGAATGTGTTTTAGCCCCTCCCCAACCTTCAGAATACTTATTTTAAAAATCTTGCACCTGCTACTGGAGTGATGGAGATTAAATTCTGTAGCAAAAACAAAAACAAAAAAACAGATAACAATACTTAAGAGATCTGTCCCACTGACCTTTAATATAATCACCACAAACTACTCAACCAATAGAGCTGAAATTTTGAACTTTAAAGGACATCAGCAACAACAAAAGACATAATGCGTAGTCATGGTGTTGTTCTCTCTAGAGATTTTATACAGACACTTTGTGTGCTTGAGTCATATGGGACGAGATATATGCCTGTATAAATAGATATTTTATGTAGCCAACTACTGAGTGTCTCAACTTAAATTTGAAAATTATTTTTCGATAAGATTAAAGGGTTGAGAAGTTGTATTAGGTCCTTTTAAAATTTGGGAACAGGACATTGGAAAACAGGTGGTCTCATTAACATCCCTCCTTCACTCTATTCAATCGATGAATAACAAGAACCACTGATCGACAGTTTTTTGATAAATTTAGGTTCATAAACAGATTGGTTTCGAAAGTGACTTGTGCCATCCTCACTTCCATCAATGAACAAGCAACAGAGATCAACATAAAAGTAATATATCTCTTCCAAAGCGAGGAACGGGTGTGTCAATTTGTTAACACCGTCCTTTTAACCAGGGCCAAGCCATTCACTATCCGACAGGGTTCCTCAACTCAGTAACAGAACCTGAATTATCTGTCAGTATATTTCGTTAGTTTTTATTTAATTGTACTTAACAAATGTAACATATAATTTATACATGTAAAATTAATTCGGTTGGTATTCTGTTCAAATTTATCTATTATTTAGACATACAACCCGTACGAAGGACGGGTACACATCTATTTAGTAAATAAATATCTATAAGCTTAGGGTCATCAGCACAATTTATGGAAATCCAAGATGGGATAGGGATACACCAATTCTGTTATCCTAAAGCCATGTAGCTGGACATTTAACAGCAAAATAGTCCATTTGTTAATGTGTTCTCTCTCAAGAAGGTTGGCAGGTCTACTCTATGTCAACAGAGCTGGTCTTAATTGGATGAGGAAGTTTGAATAGGCTATGTAAATGAGATATCCATCTTATCTTTTAAAAACTAACGACAATGTTTAATACCGTTGACATAAATATAGCCAATGTACCGTACAATAACAAGGCAAAAATAGTCCAGATGGACGATTTGGAACC
This sequence comes from Allygus modestus, assembly GCA_963675035.1. NCBI lineage: Eukaryota > Metazoa > Arthropoda > Insecta > Hemiptera > Cicadellidae > Allygus > Allygus modestus. The sequence goes on from OY776112.1 coordinate 378,744,933, forward strand.
ATAATAGGGTACAACACATTTATAACGAAAACAAAATAATTATAAAAAAACTATTAAGTATCAATTATCTTCGCTGTAAAAATTGAAAAGGAAATACCTTTATCATTAAAATTATACATAAAACACTAAAATTAACGGAAACTCGTAGGTAAGAACCGTAATGTATATAAACAACTGTTTACATGTGAACATTCAATATTCCAAAAGTTGAGGTAATCATACTTGAGTTGTGTTGCATATAGAGTTTACCACGAACAAAATTACTTCATATTGTTTCTTGGCAGATCAACAGAATGGACCTGGATATAAATCAATATGACTCCAACGTTTGGAAATTACCTTGGGAACTGGACACTCGTCCTGTTACCGTGTTTACCTAAACACTTTGTGTTAACCTTTTACTCCTTAATGTGTTTTTATTAGTGAATTTACTTTGGAAAGTGAACTATTAGCATGACCCGCACGGTGAAACTTAAGCCCGGGACCACCATAGAAGTTCCTAACGTGACCCCCTGAACACGTTTGTCTGATTAACTTCAAATTTGGTAGGGACGTTCCTTTCTGTAATCAGTTGGACAAGTTCGTTGGGCAAAACAAGCGGAAAACGCTAAACCCTTTTTTGGGGATTAATCTTTCAAATTTCGAGTTTTTGGGCCCAAAAAGGGTCAGAAAAGCCCCGGTGTAAAATGAATGCATGTAAAAACATGGGAATTAGTGAGGCGAAAGTTTTAAGCCCTCTCTCGTTATTCTAGCATAAATATTTACCGAGTTATTAAAGAAAATGTGTTTTCAATAAACACAGTACGTTGTCTTATGGGGGTTATACACTAGAAAAGCCTGTTATTCCTTTGTTAGAGTACTTTTATCATCCCAAGAAACTCACGCCTACTTTCAAGCCTGCCTGGACCTTCTCCTAACATTATAATGCGCAAAATTGTATTCCCAGCTTTGGAGGTAAATGAAACCAGGAGCATCAGAACAGCCAACAAATTAATGTTTTCAGATTACAATGAAAATTGTTATAAATGTATGTTATTACACAGATTTTGAGTTTTAAAAGTTTTTTTGTGGAAATTCACTTCCCTCACGTCAGCGTGCTGCGTGCGAACTCGTTTTACATTTATTTTACCTTAACACAAACGTTTACATATAAATATCAATGGAGTGAAGAGGCAAGCTTTACTGTTTAACATACTAGTTCAAATTGTTGTCATGACAATATAATGATAAATAGTTTTACAACCTTAACAATCCTTAAGCATTCATCGCTATTTTGCTACAACATCCATTTATTACTAGATTAGTAGCAACACTCTAGGCAGAGCTGTATAGACACATTTTATAAGTTAACAAATGTATTATTAACGCGTTATGAATAGATTTTAAATATTTAAGTGGTTGTGGCATAATACATCTAATAAACAATTTAGATATTTAAATAATATTTCTATTATTCGTAATAAGTAATACGGTATGTTTTTTCATCGAAAATATTACAGCGCAATATATCATAACTATTTAATTACAGGAAATTTTAATCAAACAAGAACAGCGCCTTGAATGTGGGATTGCTACGTTAACTTAAAGGAAACTAAGGGAACAAAAACTCAACAACACCAATCAACCAACAAATAGTAGAAGATATTAGGCAGAGCTTTATAGATACATTTTATAAGTTAACAAATACATTATTGACGCTTTATGAATAGATTTTAAATATTAAAATTTGTTATGGCACAATTTATTTAAATAAACAATTTTAAAATGGTAATGATTAGTTCTAATGTTTGTAACATAATTGTTTTGTATTGAAGTAATTTAATAATAGGGTTTTTAATCAAACAATAATAACACCTTAAAAGTGGTAGGCCTACAATAACTAAAAGGAAACTAAATGAACATAGGAGGAATACTTTTACTAATTATGTATCGTTAGGGGTTTGGAATACATGCCGCCTATATATAATATTTCTAATTTTTATTGTGAAATGTTTTGTTTTACGAATGCAGTTTTTCTTCCACGCGTTACTTAAAAAGCATAACAGTCAGATCCGTATGCGATTTTTGGTGTTGTACAGTAATTTGCATATAACATCAAAGCGGCTCTGTTGCTGCGGGCAAAACCTGCCGTGGGACTCACAACTCTTCAAAGAGAGCATTGTTGTCATGCTGTGTGAACTACTGTGAATTACTGTGTGAACCACATGCAGTTTTTGAAAAAAAAAACAAAGATTCACGGTAAAATGAAAAGTCTGAATCTTTTAGCTGAAAACCTTGGGGCAACATGAAACATACCTTTTGAATATAGCTGTAAAACACATTCCGTATTAAAATTTAGTTTGATGTATAATACGAATATACTTTGGATTTGTTATTATGCAGCTAAACCTAAAGTCTCAAGACCGAGGAATGAAAAAAATGTTTTATGTGGTATTACAAATGTTATTATCAGAAGAGAATGACAGTTATTATACTCGTATTATAAGGTGAGAATGTTCATGTAAATACGTTAGTCTCTCCTATTGTTTATGTGACATCTAATCCGTCAATACTACCAGGTGCTGCATGCATTACATAGCATGTTCAAAGATATTGATACCATATTTTGCAAAGAAAGGTGAAAACAATTGTTACGTTGGTGCAGGATAAAGAGAAATATAAATAAAGGAAAGAAATATATCTTCATAAAACTATTCAAACAAAGATGGGATTGTTTCGTAACCGATCTCACTGTGGAAAATGAAACGATATAAGAACGCTTCGAATGTAATGGTTAGTAAAGAGAAAATATTCGGGTAAATTTTATAAGTTTTTATTTTATTTCATTAAATGTATCATAGTTAAATCTTCTTAAAACAGCAAGGATATGGTTTGTGTATGGCTGAATAAAATTAAACAAGGAAGAAGAATATATAACTAGAAAGTAATCAATTTTGGTTTCATTGAAAATTGGAAACAAAGAGGTGACAATCAACCGGCACGGCAGCTTTATTTAAATTCTTCAAATGACCCAAAGAGTTACTCATTTTACCAATTTATTTTTTAATTTTTCAATATTTAATAAATAATTTTTATATATCCTAAAATTATGATATTTTTATGATTACATTATTTTATATTATTGGGTTGTCTAAAAAGCAATCGTAATGTTACATCAGTTTATGCTTTATCTCACTTATTGTAAAATTATAAAGTTGAAACAACAATACTTGAGTAATGAGGTGACATTTTCATAAATCAATTTCAACTATGCGGAAAAAATAATAATGTTGTTTTAACCGTTTATATCTACCACTGTAATTGACGTATGTTTCCAGAAAAGTATTCTTGATGATAAAATCTAAGGCTTTATCAAGGTATACACATTACAGATTACAGATGTATATAGATTACTAGCCACTCGTTATAATTGTTTATGGGGATCACACCATCCTTTCAAACAAGAATGATTATCCTCACAGGTTCTGTTGTTTATAAATCAGAACTGATAATCATAAATGAATATGCATAAATAAAAGCACACAATGATTTGAAAAATATACATAAGATGGAATGTTGCCCTTTCTGTTAAACATGGTTACTAAATTATTATTACTTTCCTGCTGCAACATAGGATACGACATTTTAATGATCGATTTATTTAATTTAGTGCAAAATGTATTAGTAAAAAAAGAAAACTGATCAAAGCTTATAACTTTTGTTTAACTTTAAACATGTTATCTAAGTAAATAAATTGAAATCAAAGTAGCAACTGAGTTATACTTCTGACAACGCGGCGTTACGGGGATGTCTCATCAGTATTAGCTTTGGGAACCGGACGTTTCAAACAGCTAACAAACTCCAGTTGTAATTTCACCCGTAACTCTTAAATACAGGGTTTCTCTCAAGGTTAATCCCAATGGTATAGTGTCATTAGTATGGAAATAAATGTTCTGTCTCCAGTATAAATACAGGACCATCGTTAGATATAGAGTAAGAGAAAGAGACAAGAGAAATAAGATTGCTATAGATTTATGAATTGAACCACAAATTAAATATACATTGAACAATATTTTAAAAAAGAAGAATAATATTAGGGATGTACAGTTACAAAATCAAGGCTATAAAAAACAGAAGAGCTTACATACACAAGGAACTGCGTACAAAAGGTGTTGTTTGCTTTTTTAATTTTAAATGTGATAAAGGCTAGATCAAAATAATTGAGTTAACTTTAGATTTATTATTGAAAGTTAAATAATTGAAACTACCATTCTGAAGTTCAGACACAAACTATAAGAAGGTAAATTTACATGATTGAAAATACGATAGCATGGATAATTTAAATTTAAAATTAGTATTCTTGTAACACCCGAAGAAAACCCTGTCCCTGGGACACACAACCACTATTCTTATAAACTCTCTGGTGTCTTCTCCTCTCCTCCAGGGTTTCCTCGCAGCCTAAAGTGTTCCCCCTGGAGTTCTTATTTGTCTCCTCACTGGCTGATTTCCAATAGAACTTGTGGCATAGAGGACTAGTTGCCATCTTTGGAAGCCAACCCTACCAGACATTGCTTGGTTTGCATTGGCTGAAAAGGGTTATTATCGTTTATCAGTTATCAAGTCTTTGTTAACACTAAATGAATCAATCAGTTATAGCATTTAATTGTCATTGCCACGATTGCGGCATTTTAGTACATTTCTGGTGTCGGAAGTTTGCCGCTAGTCTACCCAATGAGACGTGAATTTCTTCAGATTGGAAGGTACAAAAATTTGTGTTTAAATTTAGAGTCTTAATACAAATCATTGCTCCATGTCTCATTTGGTTGTTTTTAATAAAAGGGGATCAGTCTGTAAAACAATTATTTCTTTTTCAGGATTCGAAGCGTTTCTATAATTGGTTTGAAGATAAACTAAGACCAGACTGATAAAGTGCAGAAAGAAGATTTATATTATTAAAGCTTAGTAAAATCGAAAATTGAACAGTTTACTTTTATTTTGAAATATTGAAGTGATAAGCAAAACCAAGTTTTAATTTAATTTTGAATTTTAAATTATTTTATTTTACAACAAAGACTTTTAATTTGCTTGTTTAAATAGATACAAGAAGATTTTATTTTATTTATTTTTAATTTGAAAGACCACTTCTTAACCTCAAGAAATATTATGACCTACTAGTACGCGCTATACAGTGTAATGTGAACGGAAAGACTAAAACACTATATGAAACTTCTGAGTAACTACAGCATTGTAATGGCGTTTGTTTTCATGTTCAGATTGTGAGGGATGTTCAAATTAATAACTTAAAGATTTGCTAATAGTGGTTTAAATACCTGGTTGTTGGTAATCCAAATTGTTGCAATGGCAACTAGTTTCACCTTCCTACGAAGTCAAAGATGTGGGTGAAATGCAAGTTTAACATATTAGTTTAGTTTATAATAAAATACAGTTATAGGGGAATAGATTATTTATTGGAGTAATTTTTTGTATATACATATTTCTTCATTACTTCAGTTAGTATAACGTAAAGAATTGTTAGATTGTTTACTAACTATTGTATTAACGCCCAGGGTAAAATAGTACCGAAACAGTATTGGTGTATAGAATTATAATGGTATCCTATAATGGTTTATTCCTAGTGTAGGGTGTTCAAGTTTACAACGTCTATTACTATTGTCGGAGTAGCTGTCGTCATCGACAATAGCAGAGACTAATGTCTAGCCGGAAACTCTCACGCAACATTAGGGATAAACGACGTAGGCATTTTCATATTATAATTTTTGTTTATTACATACAAAATCGCAATGGAAATTATCTTTGATTATTAATTTAACATTTATATGTTGACCTCCAACAAACGCCACTAATGTCAGGTGTTTAGTTTAAATTCCCTTTGATTAGATTTTGTAATTGGTTAAAAAGTGTTTTAGTGGAACAATACAGTTTCTCATGAAAATCATAATAACTAAACGTAATATAACATAATATGGTTATTGTAACATGTTATGGTTAGTCCAAACAACGGAGTGGAACAGAAGCGAAGCAAGCAGTGGATTGGAAACAAGCTTTTTTTACATTGACTATAAAAATAACACCACAATGTAATACTATTTATAACACACTGTTAAATATAAAATTAATAAAAATTAAATATTTAACGGGGTTTTATTAAGCAGACAGTAATCAAGTGCTGCAAACGAAATTGATTTAATCTAAAATCAGTGTTTACAAAGTATGTTTTTTTCTGGAGCACACCCCTAGTAATTATGACCCGCATGTAAACAACTAATCTCTTTGAAGAGTTGTGAACCGTTCTATGACTTTGACCCGCAGGGAGATCCGCTCTTATGTCACATGTAAATTACTGTACAACTTTGCAAAAAGCATGATATGTATGTAATGTTTTGCAAATAGTTTTTGGGAGAAACATTTTATTTGCAAAATATTTTCCTTTTGTAGATAGGTTGATAAACAAATATTTGAGACGTTTCTCCTTAGGTCCTCTTAATGTAACATCTTAAAGGAAAATACCGTATGCTTTTTCATTTTATTTCCATTTAGAGGTAATGTAACTCTCATTTTCAAAATACAGTTCAGGTTTACAATTTTAATCCAATGAAATAAAGTTAATGTGGTATTTGTTGAATAAGAAACGATAACGTTTGTAAGAATATTGTATACAATTTAATTGAAGTCGCTGGTTTGTCGAAATAACATAATATTACTGTATTGGACCTTTTCTTATGTATATGCCATGTTGTTTGTCAGTAGTTACAGCACAACTGAATGTGTGAGAACTTCCAGGAGTCCGAACCAGTAGAGGGGGTTATCAGCGGGTAAACTGCATCTGATCGGGGCCCCTTGCAACAGGCCAGCTGTAGGCATACACATTGCTACACTAACCCCCAACAAGAATTTTAATTATATTTGAAAATTTCGTCGGAAATAATTGATTAGCTACATCCTGAGAAGTAAGGGAAACAACATTCTAACCTAGTAATTGTTAATATACATTCAATGAATTGATATCTAATAGAAAATAGACCTAAGAACCTTTTAAATTCACCGGTAAAGAACCCGCGCAAAAGGTGCTGAACGAGTTTTAGTAACACTTGTTCTACAGTATGTTATTGTTTGGGTAACTGTGAATGGTAGTGTTTTTCTCTCATGTGATCGGGGCGGAAGCCTGGTTTCCGCTTTCTCAGAATTTTATGATGAAGACATTTTAGCTTTTCTAAGTGAGAGACATTTACTGAAGGTTAAGTCACAGAAACATATAATTCAACATTTTAGTTGTTTTGTACCAATTTATTTTCGTTTCATACGGTTTTGTTGTAACTTCAGGTTATGTAACTACATGAGATTTATTGTGTTAGATGAACCAATAAAAACAACAAATTAAACACAAATAATTTAACGCCAATATTAAAATACACCAGTTAAATCCGGCCCACAAGAATATGTATTGTATGTATATGTATTGTATTTAATTGGTTTTTGTCCGCTTTTAGTTTGGCGGTCTTAGTTAGGTTATGGTTTGATTTGAAATAACAAACAATGAATATCTATATAGCTTTTTTTTACTTAAAATGAAACGTGATATAATTTAGTTGAGCTACAATAAGGATATGAAATCAAAATAAAAAAAAATATTTACACCTATACTTTACTTACATTCAGGTCGGTATATATACATATGTATACTTACATACGTATATGGTGGCGTATTTAGGTAAACGCGTTTTAAACCGTCTAATTATTCAATTAGCTAAATTAAGGTATTAAACAAAGTTGCAATAACAGCCACCTCGCTACCCTAACAGTTAGTATCTTTCACTTTAATTTAAGGGGCACTGGTTTAATTCCTGGGTTGCCAGGAAATAAATTTCAGTGAAATTAAAATTTCAATATAGAGTAAAAATTATAAATGGTTAATTTAACTTATTAAAATCATTGCAATATTATAACATCCAATAAAGCTTGAGTATTTGCTGTAGGTAGAAAACCAAAATAAACCCAAGTTTGCAAAGAAAGACGAGTTAATCTTGTTCTGGGAAACTCTATTTTCATCCGAACTCAAGGCTGATGACGTGCATTGCTGGGAATATTACACCCTCGCATATTATACCCCAGTCCGTCTTTATGATTATAAAAAATAGAGCTTTATAATTGATAGCTCCCATTAATACTATTACATTGTTTATTTATATATGTATTTATTAATGTATGGACTACATTTAAATTTAACTATCTTCAGATAAAGTAGTTAATTTTTGGAAGAACATAAAATAATGTATACAGGGCTATGAAGAGAAACGGTCTTATTAATTATTAGGTAAAACGTTTCTTATTAATCCATAAGGAGTAAACCAATCCTAGGTGGCGGTATCTAGCTCAGTGTATTTTATTTTTTGAGAAATTTGTAATCTTAAATTCTTATCAAAATATAAAATGTTATAAACAACTGCATCAAATAAACTTTCCTTAATATTTCTTGATGCATCGTTTGCATATAATTACACAACTAAATAGCTTCACTATCAAATCTCACATTTTCCTGCCCTGCATTATGAAAGCACTTGAAACACTTAAGTTGGTGTAATATAAGGACGAAGTTAAAAAATGTCCGTTTCCCTTATTAAATTGCATTGGCAATTCCCTAAATTAATATCAAGGTTGCTACGATTATTTTTGTTGGTATATCTTACTTTTCTGAACTGTAAATAGACCAGCTAAACTTGATAAATACACTATTTATAGGCCTAATGTAAGTAACATTTACTGAATCATCAGCTGCTTCGATAATAATTATTGCAAGAAATAAATAATTTACCTATCAAATCCGTTAGCGAAATAATGATAATAATGTAAATATAGTTTAATAAGAAAGGTAAATAATAAGATATACCATTATAAAGCGATTTCCGTTTAGGTTAAGAACGAAAACTTGTTATTTAAAGATTTAGTTGATTCGGAAGATCAAGAGTTTTGAAGCCTCAACCAGTCAGCAGTTTTGAGACAAATGAGGTTCATTGTTAAATGCGTTGGCTTGTAGAACCGCACATCTTCAGTTTCCTCAGTTTTCCAAAGATTTATTTTATTCATTTTTATTCAAAGTGATGAACTATACTTTTATTATATCACTTTATATATATATATATATATATATATATATATATATATATATATATATACATATAAACAGGCAAATGGGTTTAAGTATTTAAATAAGAAAAAAATATTTATATTTTTGTTAAATATATTTTTAACATTTTAAATACAAATCTCTGATAATTTTTCTTAACAAGCAGGTTTTAAATTTGAAGTGTTTAAAAATAAACTTTTTCGTTGCATTAAAAAGTGTAAAAGCTGGGAATAAACAGTTTACTTTTAAAAGTAGAAGCCAAGAACCTTTATATACTAGTCCCACGACGCCCAAACCTGCTAGCCACGTGACGTTAATGGCTCATATATTCTCGCGCACATATTGTGTTACCAACATTCATATTTGCATAACCTTTCACAAAAAGTTTTGATGATATTATACTTTTATTTTTTGTTGACTTTGGTAAAAACTATGATTATATTTATACTTTTACGTTTACATATAGGATCTGCAAAATGAGGAAAGCTGAAAAGGAAGAGTAATAGGACAAAGGGGGAAACCTTCCAAATAGTTTGAAAGTGTGTTACTAAATGGATATTTTAACATACAGAATAATATTAATTACGCATCATAGAAGGATAACAAATTTTAAGTTGACTGTATAAATTGATTTAATTTCATAAATGGATTATTATACGCTATTAAAATAAAAATACCCTGGGGTCTATACAAATATAGCAAATGTTATTAAGCTTAATACGTAACGTAAATATAATGTTATAGAGTTTTGAAATAGTTTTAGTTCAGAAAAGAAATAACTATGATTGTTTTAACATATTTGAAAAATAAAGTTTTTGTAGCCTCAGCCAGTCTGATTTTTGGATAAAACATAATGTTCATAGAGGTTGTGGTTAGCAGAACGCAGACATCCAGTTTCAAAGACTGTCGATTAATTTGACAATGTGCTTAAACAAAGGTTTCCTGTATAATCATGTAAAATAAAAATTAAGGATAAAAATGTAAGATTTGAAATAACAAACAATGAATATCTATATAGCTTTTTTTTACTTGAAATGAAACGTGATATAATTTAGTTGAGCTACAATAAGGATATGAAATCAAAATAAAAAAAAATATTTACACCTATACTTTACTTACATTCAGGTCGGTATATATACATATGTATACTTACATACATTTATGAATACATACACATACACATATATATATATGAGTATATATATTAAGAATGGTACAAGGCGATCGATTTCAACCATTCACACCAGACAATAGGTCCAATCAGAGAATGAGCGTCATTATTATTGCCATTGTCGTTTTGTTAACACACGATGCGATTTATTGTTATGCTGTAAGTTAGTCATATTATGGTCTCTTATTATGTTCATGTGTCATAATTGTTGGCTGATAAAATATTGTAAAATATTGAACAATATGCATACATATGGCACAGTAAAATTTGGGATGGAACTCTAAAGGCGTAAGATGATTTTTAATACGCGAAAATCTCTCATTTTCTCCAAATGACAAGAAGGAAAGTATGTTCATATCCTGCTATCTGTTATTTGTTGAAAACACAACAAACAAATAAGGTTAATGAAATTAACGGATAAATAGACAGACATTTATAACTTTAATTTAATTGTATCCTATGCAAGTGTGGTAAAATAATCAGCGTGTCTTTTGTTTTGTTAAAATATATTCTATGTGGGAATTTAGGCAGTTTCCATGGTGGTATTTGGCACCAGTTTTGTTTTGCGTATGCGCAGTATTGACCTTACGCTCCACGCGTTTCAGAACAGACAGCCTACCAACCTTTTTTTATATTTATCAAAACATTTGTTATATTTATTTTACCAATGACTTTACAAACGGTTTAAATTGACCCAAACCTTTGGGGGGTGATCCTGGGGGGGGGGGTATTCCCCATTCCTTTCACGCAGTACCTCCCATACACTCCAAGTACTGCGAAATATCCTCTATACCAAGGGACATTAAGTCACGACAACTAATGTTTAGGTAAAGTATACGAGTGTAATGCTGACAAAATATATTTAATGTACGTTTATTATGTATTCATGCAATGGCCATGGTTTAATTCAATCCACTATGTATTTTTACAGTCTAATAAGCAGAGAAAAGCAGCTGAGAAAACTGAAACCCCCGAGTAATAGGAACATTAGTGTGATGGATGCCATTAGTAAATAGATGCATTACCCTCAACACTGTTGGGACCTTAAAACTCTAAGTCCAACAGAGTATAATAATTAAATAGCTTTAAAAGCTATAATATGAAAGCCCTTAGCAATATGGTGGTCGTACATTTTATTTTTATTTATCTAGATAGCAGTTCCCAGAACATTTTCTGTTAATACTTTCTAAATGTGTATATTCATTACAAAAGTCAACCTACTTGTCAACATCGAACAATTATTGTATCGTCAATTTATTTGCCATCGTTTGTGTATATTTTACCCTGTTGTATGTAAGTACAGTATAAGTGTAAATATAATTTGTAGTTTTGTAAGACGTATTTTATTTATCCTGTTTAATTTATTTGCCTAAAATATAGATCGATGTTTTTAAAATTTAGCTAATCAACAATCCCTCCAGGAATAAGACATAAGATATATATGTGTCTCTTTTGTGCATACAAACGCTACTATCATCTTGATCACTCAAAATTAGTATTTGCAGTTTCAAATCCGTGTAGCAAAATGAGATTTATTATCATTATTATAATATTTTTTTAAGAGGGAGGGGTAGAAGATCTTTCAAGCTAATTTATCGGGTCCTTGTCATATTAAAGTTTAACGTTATAGACTATATTGCCATGTATAAGTTATAAAAGTTATGTACGCACTTTACTTTGATCAATGTAACACAATATTCCAAATATTTAAAACTTTGCTAGTGATAAAATAAATAAATCACCCAACTGCAACATTTAATGATGATTCACATTTAAGAAAGTCCCTGCAGGAAATAAGACGGACACAATATTGCTCGTGTATCAATAGTTTTGCCAGGTCAAGGTGAAGGTTATAAGGGAATTTAACTATAGTATACTTCATGGCTAGTTCAAAAAGAGGTATTTTACGGCATACAATAATTTTGTTTTCCATTCGAGATGACAGCCCATATTTCCCATCACATTTTAAATAAAAATAATGATGAAACTTATTTTTTTGACATATTTACCAGGTTTGCCAAGTAATATTTCTCACAACATAATCAAAAAATTAGTGAAGGGTACAGGAAATAAAGGAGCTTAGTCACATTTTCATAAATTTGAAGAATCTCGTATTTTAGATTCAAAATGCTATCTCAATACACGGACTGGGTGATTTCCCAAGCTTTATCATCATGGACATACCTCTTTCATTCCACAAACGAATAACGCATTAGATTCAGCATCAACACTACAAGTTACCGTTGATAGCTAAAAAAAATTGTTTGGACTCATCCCATTTATTCCCTGTGCTCATCTGGTGGTTAAATTGTGTTTACGTTAGTTTATAAATAGATTAATAAGAACAGCTGATTTCGAGTGCACCATTTTTATTAATACTGCTAACTAAATGAATAAGATCAACTGATTTAGAAGCATTGGTACATGAATGAATGAATGAATGAATGATTGGTAATTGGTACAGAACAGGCTACTAGCGCTACTGGTGTTGGACTATCTAATTACCGAGCGGCAAATATTACCAGCTGTTTTTACGGCACTAGGGTGGAAAATTACCACTTTCGGTACTCACAGGTGATATAGAAAGTAGCTACTTTCGACACAGTGTAGTGTGATGGAAAATATTTCACGGTCTTAATGTACCTACACGTACCACACTAGAATTACTCGTAATTTTACTTACAGATCTTGTGAATGTTGCTAGTGGAATATAACAGACACATCGACCACAAATCCAGCCCTTGATGTGACCACTACAATTGAGTCTTACCAATGCCCCATACTACTGTAGTCTAGTTAATTCCTGCTCCTACTCTCAAACTGTTGAATAAAACAGGAAGTTTCCTTAACTAGAACATATGAAAGCAAACCTTTAAGTTTATTAAACAACTCCGTGGATGTATGTGAGAAAATATTAAATTTAAACAATTGATTTTATTTTATATTAAATTGTTAAATATTCCGGTGTAATATAATGGAGTCAAATATAATCAGTTTAACCCTAACAAATAATTAACTGCAAATTCATTGTTTTAATTAAATGGGCACAAACCTCTTTCAAATCTAAAGTAGAAATCATTAAAACTTTATAAAACTCTTAGTGTTGTAGGACATGTCTGTTGAAATCCCTCATATTTACCTTAATACAACTTTACTTTTCTATCCAGTAGATTTTTCCTATTTATATGACTATACTTCAAAGCCATTTTGTACTTATCACATATTAAACGGAAATACAAATTCAATAACCATGTAACTTGACTGTATTCAATCACTAATATTCAGCTTCGAAGAAGTACTGTATTTAGTACTATGATTCAAGTAATAATTTAAGTTCAGTTTTCGTTGTCTTAAATCCCCTTAGTTTCTAAACAGAAATATAATGAGTGTTGTCCCGAATTTGAACGTTGCAGCTAATATATCGGAATGTATTGACGGAATCAGTGAGGGTAAACAGAAATCGGTATATTTGACAGGATCTGAAGAAATTGTAGTATGAACCATTCTTGCAAAAGGTCAATTGAAAGAAACGTGATATTTAGTATATTGTACTGGTTGTTATTCTCGTTTTAACATTGTTTTTAATAGGGACTCAGAGGCTAAACCCTCGGCCTAGAACAGACGATGCCATATTTTATTCAACTAGTTAGGCCTTTCAGCAATACAGCCCTTTGTCCCACAATCCTACCTCAGCCCTCGGCCTAGAACAGACGATGCCATCTTTTATTCAACTAGTTAGGCCTTTCACCAACTCAGCCCTTTGTCCCACAGTCCTACCTCAGCCATCGGCCTAAGAACCGTTTAATTTTGCATTAAAAAGTTAAATCATCTTACAAATAAACATTTAATTACCAAAGATAATATTTGTTCTTTCATTCAAAATGTTAAATATCTTAGGGCCAAGAGTCAATTTTGGAACAGTATTCTTACAAGAGCCATAGAAAATGTAACTGAAAAAACTAAAATTTAGTTATAATAATTATGCAAGTAGGAATTTGTTTTGTGATTTTAAAATTCCACTGCTCAGAATGACAAATGTATATGATTGAAGTTATTGATATCCTAGCTAATTTATGCTAGCATAGGTGTTTTATGAGATAAAACGTTTGGATATAAAAAACAAAAAAATAATGGAAGGAATATAAAAGGGGACTGAGTGAGTCTTAAAATACTTCAGAATAAATTTAGAGTTGACGGGGTTGACCTAAAAATTTAATATAATCGTTCCATTATGAATACCTTGTCAGTAGATATCGGAAAATATTTTTTTAAATCTCCAAGGCACCCGGCGTCGTTTAAAAATACAGTAAATTGATCATTAATGCAATACGAAGCTTGTACTATCACCAACTAAATTTGTATCTATTCCGAACGTTTTATAAGTTATGTTATTTGATCACAGATCCATATATTAAGCCACTAAAAAACCTTGTAAAAATAACCTAAAGCACAAAACAGCATAACAAAAACGTAAACATCACACCTACCTAAACAACCTAATGCATCTATAAAAATAGTAAACAAAACAAATTTGTTTAACACAAATTTAGAAATATAGTAACGTCCATTTCATTATATAAATACCCTACACAATACCCTACACAATAAATGAACAAATAGTCCGACCAACAGTTCTCACTTTGACAGCAGTTCTGTTTTGAGGGCTCACTTTTTACAATTAGTAATCAACCAAGAACCAGTCGTGCGAACACTGTTACTGGTTTAGTAACTAACGATCCTTTATTGGATCAGCTTTGTCGACATTATTACACCTAAAAAATATTCCCTCAATATTCTATAATAGTAGATATTATGTAAAAACATAGCTCTAACCTGCGCAAAACTATATGTTTATCTATAAACAGGTTTTTTCGGGGGGAATTTATTTTATTTTTATTTGGTACAACTAAGATTAAATAGATCTCTTAAATAACAACAAAAACTGGTTAAGGGCAAGGCTAAAATATTGAACAAATAATCCGACTTAAATTGTAATGCCCCATAGTGTTGAATTGATCTCTAATATCTTACAAATACTAGGTAAGTGTAAAAATCATACAGGCTAAATAGGTGGTGGATTACTAACAACTATATTTATTGGATTTCTTCCAGTGCTAAGTCTCTTCAAGAATCCACCCCAAGTATTTAAAGTAAACTTTATTAGTTAAATCACATATGCACATATATTAAATAAAGTAGTCAACAAATGTTACAAACCAAGCAGTATTTATGTGACTGTTTTTGTTTTGTCGTAGTCATAGTGGTCAAGACAACGGTATCTTAAACTATGAAAGTGGTCCTTTCATGATTTCTTTGCTGCATTGGTCCTGTGACCAGTGACATAATCCATTATTGTTTGACACTTACAGAATACGTTTTATTTTGTCATTATGGATTTTTTTGGGACAAATGAGAATTTGCAAGCATGGCAAACAAGAAAGAACGATCACAATTCACTTAATTGTGTATGCAAGCTTCCCCATAATAAAGCAAAAAATACTCAAGGTCTATTACATTAGGCATAATATGTATGTTCTGATGCTCCTGGCACTGTACATTGTGTACTGGGTATAAAACAATTGTGGCCACAGGGATAGGTGGCAGCATGTAGAGGTGTGTAAAACCCTATTTGAGAAGTCATTATAAAGTAAGTACTTTCGTAACATAAAGTATGTCGAGTATGCCTACAACCAAAACGAATTAATATAAGCGATCTTTAAATAGTAAAACAAAATATATTTATTTTTATAACTTGGGGAGGTTTCCATACTTTTACTATTAAGATATAATTGTAGTTATGTCTTTGTAATTATATCTTTAAGGATATAAAAATGTATATTAAAATTGTTGTGGCGGACACACCTGATCGGCATGAATATGGGCCTACCACCTAAACGACCCAGGTTAAACACCCGGTGAAATCCATGTGACTTTGAAACTCAGGCTGTCGCGATGCTTTGGAAGGTATCACAAATGGATACATAAACAGTCGTCAGATTACGTCAGAAGCACTAGTGTGATTGAAAACCTTTACAACATACCTTGGCTCCAGGTTACTCGATAATTTATAATATAGAAAACTAATTTAGTTGTATGTAAAATCTGCTCATTTGCATGTACATTCAAATCTCAAAAATATCTAATCAATAATGTTTAGTGCTCAAATTAAATGTTTGTGTTCAGAGTTTCATGAAGTAAACCACTCATATGTAATACGTAATTAAAATGATTTTATTTAAACAGAAAACAAAGTTCCATTTTGACTAATTATATAATTTGTTTTATTTATTAATTTAACCGCAAAAACCATATGCATTAAATCTTTTGTAAATTATTTCATGAAATATTTGCGTTGACTGTATTTTGCTTATTAGTGAATTTCCTATAGAAAGTGAACTATTATAATGATCCGCACTGTGAAACTTAAGCCCGAGACCATTATAGAAGTTCCTAATGTGACCCCCTGAACACCTCAAAATTATATATAGATATATGTGTGTGTTTGCATTCTAGTAGTAGGATTTTTGTCCGATTTACTTTAATTTAGTAGGATGTTCCTTTCAATAATCAGTTGGACAAATTCGTTGGGAAAAACAATCAGAAAACTCAAAACCTTTTTTTGGGGATTAATCTTTAAAAACTTTAGTTTTGGGGCCCAAAAAGGGTGAGAAAAGCCCCAGGTATATTAATTAATCTAAAAAGATGTAAATTAGTGAGGCGAAACTTTTAAGCCGTCTCCCGTCATTCTAGCATAACTATTTACCAAGTTATTGAAGAAAATGTGTATTGACCAAACACAGTACGTTGTCTTATGGTGATTCTATATTAGAAAAGCCTGTCTTTCATTTGTTGGTGTACTTTTATCATCCCCAGCAACCTCACGCTTACTATCAAGCCTGACTGGACCTTCTTTTAACCTTATAATGTGCAAATTTGTAATCCCATCATTGCAGGTAAACCAAGGACGCCAAAAAATCTATGTTTTAAGGTGTCAATTAAAATTTGAATAAATGTAGCTTTTACACTCATTTTGAGTTTTAAAAGTTTGTTATGTGGAAATTCACTTCCCTCACGTTAGCGTGCTGCGTGCGAACTCGTTTTTTACACTCATCCTTGTGGCAACTAAGGATGAGGGGTTGCGCTCGTTGCGGGACTTAACCCAACATCTCACGTCACGAGCTGACGGTAGCAAAGGGTCAAAATCTGAAGTTTGGTACGGTTGTTGGCTTAGATAAGGATAACTTAATCAAGATTTAAAAAAATATTTTTAACGGGTTGTTAAAAATAAAAATACATTGAAAATAAAAAACACAACGTATTATTAACTCAAGGACCTGGGAGACTGATCCATACTCGGTGATATCTGATTCGTTCCATGGGTGAAATATATGTCAACTCTTTAAATATTATTAATAGTTCTAGACACTGATCTCATGAAATCACTTGTTTACGTTTACCATGTGTAAGTGCTATTTTGACAGTTCACTCATTATTTATTCGCAGCTATTACAATTATCGAACTAAGCACAGTGTTACATTTTAAACTGTTAAATTGGTAAAAAAGTGAATTTTCCTTGGGTTGAGGTTGTTATTAATTTAATTTTTATATCCAAAAGCCCCTAATTTAAAATTTTTAATAAAATCCTTCCGCTGTATTCTGAAATAAAATTTGACAGGCAGACACTGATCGAATAGAGTATAGGATTACAATGGTTTAAACTAAATAAGTGTTAGCCCTAATATTAATAGTAAATTTCGTCAATAGACATTTGCTTTGTTGTTATATATAATACAAATTTTTCTATGACACCCATTAATAATTACATTAGTACCATAAGCTGTTTCCTGAATGTAGCTGATTAAAAGCTGTATTGCCTCGTCTGAGCGTGACCCAAGATTGGGGCCACAAACAGGAAAGATCAAGAGAAAGCAATAAAAGGGATCAGTCCTCCACCATTGTTGACGCGTCCAAAGGCTCTAAGAACCCGGAGTGATAGAAGCCTTTGTACTGTATCTCTCTCCTATATCATTCATTGTGAAATGAGCTATTATAATTAATTATAGTCTTTACTTTTCGAGCCTTTTTCAAATTCCTTTACCAATTAAACCATCTTAGATTAACTGTCATATTTTAATAAATCCAATTCAATTTATAAACAGGAAAAATGTGAAAATGATCAATAGGGCAGCGATAAAATCGTGTTTCCTAAATGTTGGATTTTGAATAAATTCAATGTTCGAAGTTATTCCTATGTTTAGATTCTGTTAAGAGTGTGTTGTAGGTTTAAAGTACTTGATTAATAATGTACGATGAGACACTAATAGTCTAATATTTAAAGTTATATAGTTAAGATGATGGTGCATGAAACCAAGTATGGTTGCGCATATGGAAAAAAATATAATTATGCTAAATATGGTTTTATGCGTTTAGTGTTATGATTGATACATCCGTTAAAATAATAACTTTTAACATTTGAATCAAAAAACATATTTCATTGGGTGTTTGTTCTTTCATATACTCATTTAGTTTCATGATTATGAAGTACCGCAAACATGACAAAAAATTAAAAAAAATAACGAAGTAAATTATTAGACTTTATTTAAGGAAATTTCAAATCAATATACAGTCGTAGCTCTTTACATTCTCTACCATGATAACTAGAACATTTAGGTACTTCGAAATTTTTCTTTTAATTACGTTTCCAAAAATAGGCTATTATAATGAGAGTCGTAACTATGGTTGTAATGTTATGCAGCGATGCAAATTTGACATAAAACCTGCTTTATCTCAGCAAGTCAAAATTAATTGCCATTCGGGTTGAAACTATTCAAAGAGAATATTGTTAGCGGGAGATTATTATTGGCTTTGCGTTCTATAATGGGAGTGTCCCTGCCAAGAATATGTATTCCTACAGCATTTTTAAATTGTATTTCAATATTATATATCAAATTATTTACTATTTGATTGATACAATTTTAACTTTATTTACTATTGGGATTTGAATACTGAACTTATTGTAATTACTGTTTTTAATAAAATGAAGTAATATATTTTCAATACAAATTTAAAAATAGGAGAAACTATCTAACATATCAAATTACAAGCGAATATATGTTTGCAGTTTTCTTATTTAAAGCCACATCGTCAAATCAAAGTATTCAAGGTAAAAATTCGCAAATATCTATTAAGAAAGTATGTTGAGAGAGATATTGTTTGTTGACATTTTTCAGAGAGGATTGTTGCCCTCCAACATCGTTAATAACAAAAAAATACTCTGCCGTAAACAAGTTAAGACTATAAGAAAGGGAAAATCATTGTGTTATTGTGTTCGAGAATAAACCCTGCAGTGTAAAAATAGATTCAGTTAGGATTTCCAAAATTATTATCATAACAAACCGTCATTACACACTAAGATTAAACGCCTTTGGACCAAATTAACACGTCCGATTATTGTCTCATGTACTGAGATGGAAACATTGCTCGTTAGTTTTACAAAAAGGGAGTGGGAGTGGCCAAACGCTGTTACATACATTAAAACATATACGTCGGATTAAACTGAACTCTCGTGCTAAATGAAGTTTCAACATCTACTCTTATTCATTATTAGTGAATTTCCTTTGGAAAGTGAACTATTAGCATGACCCGCACGGTAAAACTTAAGCCCGGGACCACCATAGAAGTTCCTAACGTGACCCCCTGAACACGTTTTGCGGGGTCGTTCAAAATTGTATCTATATATACATATATATATATACATATATATATACATATATATATATATATATATATATGTGTGTGTTTGCAGTCTAGCGGTCGTATTTACTTCAAATTTTGTAGGGACGTTCCTTTCTGTAATCAGTTGGACAAGTTCGTTGGGCAAAACAATCGGACAACTCCAAACAATTTTTTTGGAGATGAATCTTTCAAATTTCGAGTTTTTGGGCCCAAAAAGGATCAGAAAAGCCCCAGATGTAAAATTAGTGCATGTGAAAAGATGGGAATTAGTGAGGCGAAAGTTTTATTCCCTTTCTCGTCATTCTATCATACATCTTTACCGAGTTATTAAAGAAAACGTGGTTCGACTAAACACAGTACGTTGTCCTATGGGGGTTTTACACTAGAAAAACCTGTTATTCCTTTGTTAGGGTACTTTTATCATCCCCAGCAACCTCACGCCTACTTTCAAGCCTGTCTGGATCTCCTCCTAGCATTATAATGCGCAAAATTTTATTCCCAGCTTTGCAGGTAAATGAAACCAGGAGCATCAGAACAGCCAAAAAATCACTGTTTTCAGACTTTAATAAAAATTGGAATAAATGTATGTTTTTTCACTGATTTTGAGTTTTAAAAGTTTTATGTGGAAATTCACTTCCCTCACGTCAGCGTGCTGCGTGCGAACTCGTTTTCTTCTTCAGGTGACAAAGTATAACAGTGTAGCACTTTTTGTATAAGTAAAATTGGAAATATATATATTCTAATTATGTTCAGAATTATTATGGGTGTGATTAAAATTACAGCTTGTTGAAAAATAACAGATTAAATTGGTCAGTTGGAATTAGTAAAGACAATTAAACTACAACCTTGATACACACTCAACATGGCAACATACTAAAAAGGAACGTCAATTTGTTCATAAACAAATATTAAAATTACAAACATCTTAATTGCAGGGTGACTAATGAAAATGATTTTTTTGAGTGAAAACCTAAGACTACATTAACTGTAAATCGTTTTTACATAAAATATTTTGAATTTAAGAACTTTAGATTTTGTTGTGTCACGTCATTTGGGCTTTGGGCCAACCTTAATCAAGTGGACTACAACAAAATAGTATCTTAATTATTTAAATTATATACAGGGTGTCTCACGTAAGGTGTCCCAAACAGACTGCAGACAAACCAATTGGCCTAGAAATATGAAATAATATTATTTCCAACTAAATCGACCCCAAGGAATAACGTAAAAATATGTTTAGTTTGTTACAACTATAGGGTGATAAAAAACGGAGGGTCTCTAGTTCGATTCTCGGAATTGTTATATATAAACATATGACAAGTTATACATCATTTTAAAGCTCTACACTCTACTAACATTTTCGAAAAACATAACTCACTTATCTTAGTCCGTTTCAAAATGGCGGCAATTTTTTTGAAAAATATTGACATTTACCGAATACCCTGTATCTGCTAAACCACAAGACATATCATAGTTCTGTTCAAAATTCTTACTCATTTTCAAATCAGTGGTACTCTGATATGGAACTTGACAATATTTAAAACAAAATACAAAAATACAAAAATAATTTGTTTGAAAATGTTTATGTGCCCAAATCTCCAAAACGTAAAATAGTAACATATGTCAAAAAGTATATCATATTTAAGATCTTGGAAATCCTAGCAACTTTCTAATTCACACCAACCTCGTACCTCTTTTTACTTTTAGCAATCAACAAAAATCATCATTTTTCCATACATACAGCACATGTTATTTGTTCATATAACAAATACTTACTTACTTACTCTGAGACCTCTTTTATAAATGGGATTGGTTCGTCTGCAATCTGTTTGAGACACCTTAAGTGAGACATTCTGTATACAGGGTGAGTTTTAAATTAGTCCCCCCTACATTCTAGCGAATTTACCCTACAGGGAAGAAGCTATTTCCGTAGGTTTCAAAACTTTTCGTTTTGAGGCCCCCAGATGCCAAAAACACCATTCGTTCAAATTAATATATATGTTTATATATATTAGTGTATATATATATATATATATATATATGTGTGTGTGTGTGTGTGTGTGTGTCCGTAGGCACGATAACTTTCGTAAATATGGTCCGATCTCGATGAAATTTGGTACTAACGTGTAAGGCAGGATCTATTTTTATGAGTTAGAGAACCAGACAGATCGCTCCATTTTAAAGGTTTTTTTGGGGGGGGGCGAGGTTTGTACCCCAAATATTGTTTTTTTTTATTTTTACTTGTAATTATTTTTAACCCAAACTTTCGTTTAGACCATTAAATTTTGCTTAAAAAAACAAACAATTTGGTAATTTTATCATCGCACTAAGTCAATTGGTTACCGAGATATTAAAAGTCCCAAACAAAGTACGTTGTCCAATGTTAATCTTATGGAGAGTAAGTACAATTTAATATCTAGCTTATTTATGAAACTTGGTATGTGGCTTCATCTGGTTGTGGTCTATTCTTATTCGCACAAAAACAATTTTTACCGATACTTCCTGTAGCAGCAAACCCGCTTACTCAGCCCCTATGTTATTCCTATGGAGAATAAGTCAAATCTTATGTCTACCTATTAAGGTATGTCTTATGTCTTATGTCTTATGTCTTATGTCTTACCTATGTGTTATGTCTACCTATTAATTCATGTCATAATTATATGACATGAATTAATAAAATTTGGTATGTAGTTTCACCTCTTGTTGAGTTATATTGATACTTGCATAAAAACCCATTTGTTGTGCTCCATGTTGCAGCAAACCTGTGTAATCATCCCCCATGTTTTTTTATGGAGAATAATTAAAATATGATATACATTGATTATTTATGAACGCAGATTGATGAAACTTGGTATGTGGCTTCACCTAGTTGAGTTATATTGATATTTGAATAAAAACCCATATTTTGCGTTCCTTTTGCAGCAAACCTGCTTAATCAGCTCTCATGTTATTCTTATGGAGAATGATTCAAATGTTATATATCGCTTATTCATGAATGACTATTGATAAAACTTGGTACGTGGCTTCACCTAGTTGAATTGTATTGACATTTGCATCAAAATTGTGTCAGAAAACCTGCATAATCATCCCCAATGTTATTCTCAAGTAGAATAATTAAAATATTGCTTATTTGTTAGTTTATTTTTATGAAACTTGGTAAGCGGCTTTATATAGTATTAAGACAAAAATGTGCATAGGAAATTCGCTGAGAACGCAGGTTTGCTGCGACGGGGGCATTTCTTTCTTTCTTGAGATATCTACTCCGGACCACCGCCGATTGTTGATCAACTGGTACTTCATTTGGACATAGTTCATATTTTTGTCTGCCATCTTGAATCCGCCATATTGGATTAACAAACATTATTTTCAAATGTAAATGTGAGGTTATGACCCATCACTTAGAATTTTGTTTTTACGGTGAAAATAATGCTGCAATCTGATTTAGAAAATTCTTATTTGTTCTCAAGATATTGGTGATGTAAAAAAATAATTTGAAAGAGAATTTAAATGCCCCAAACTTAAGCGTGCTAATATTCTCATCATTACATCAAACTAGAACCATAAGCAGCTACCGATCATTGTTAAGGCGCATTCACTTCATTTTGAACAAATTTCAATTGTTGGCTGCTATCTTGGGTCCGCCATTTTGGAATGAGATATTGTTTCAAATTTTGTAGGTGGGGGGTTTAACCGTTTTTGAAATGTAAAACAAAAAGCTGTCAATATCATAAGAACGGAAAGTGATATTTAAAAACAGATCGCAGCATTGGTTTCAGCGTGGAAAAACAGTCAGAAATTATGGGTCACAACTCCACCTTTACATTTGTAAAAATTATCTCATTCCAAAACGGTGGATCCAACATGGCACTCAAAAATTGTAATTCGTTTAAATTAAAGAAAATGTAAAGAAAAACTATTATCGGTAGCAGTTCATGGTAATTATTTGATGCAATGACGAGAATATGAGCATGTTTTAAGGATGGAACATTTAAAATTCGTTGTTTAAATTATTATAAATATTTTGTTAATTTTTTTATTTCAAAAAGAGAAATCCGAGACATTTTAGGTAATTTATGTTAGTCTATATAAGTTCAATTTAAGTGATGTAACAAAACAGGAATTGCCTTATTATTATATTACCCGACTTAGTCATGATAAACTTACCTTTATAATGATTTAAATTATAAAATCAACGTAAAAAGTTGTGTTTCACTAAAATGGGTTTTATAGACTACATTTGTAATTATGCATTTATCATGTATTTTTAGAAAATTAAATCCCAAAAATTAAACCAATTTCATCCCTGCACTACTGAAAGACGTGACGATAAAGGCGTCAATTGATTGTCAGTTCTTTGTTACCATTTTTCAATGGAACCAGTTTGATGGTTTTTGTTAGGGCCTTTCCTGAATTTATGTATCTTGATCCATTTCTGAAATCTATATTTACAAACCCTAATAAATTGTAATTATTCCTATACTAAGTATGAGATATTAAATTTTAAAGTAAAAATTCAAATTATCTATTGAATAAAATTAGTTTTTTGGTTAGTCCTTAACACAACTGGTTGAAAATACTTTGCGCTTTCACTGTTTCATCAAATTTACTAACGAAAAATCCTTTGTAATACAAAAATATATGTCAAAATAAGACATAAATATCAATATTGGTTATCACCAATATTTTATAATTTATTTGTAAATAATTATATCTTCTTAAGTAGCAGTACCTAACTTCAGTACACAATGTATATAATTAAATTACAACGACAAATGTCATTCATCCAAACTTCACTTTTTTCTCTTCTACCTTATTGTATCAGATTACCATGAACACTTTTATCCTTTATCAACACATTTCTGTTATTTTGTCAGTCACTCTTCTAGACACTATAGTAAGCATAACCTGGTAAAGATATCGACAGTGGAGTGGCCACTAAAGGTCTGCAATCAATGGTAACGACGCCACATCTGTCTGATTCAGAGTCAATGGCTCGTAACATGGCTGAGGCTCTTGGCAATTTACTGCTACTACCTTGAAAATGCCTCAATATTATGCCTATACTGTCTATTAGTTATATAACTACCATAAATTATTATTCTCTAACTGACTTACCGATTTCAGACCTACTGTTCTACATTATGTGATTATGTGTTCTAAAAAAGTGTTACTCTGTGATAACAATGTAATTCTTATGAGGTGTCGGTGATTTGAAACATTTTTTTGTAATGGCAACTAACCTCATCTCCCTCCGCGATAACAGAAAATACTTTCAGTTAAGGCCGAACTTGTAAACGCGTCTATTAGGTAATTATAACCACAGTTTCAGTTGAATTGGCACGTTAATTATGATTGTTACCACATACACAGTGTTAAGGGTTTAGTAGAACATTTTAGCTTAGAATTAAATTAACTTTCTACCTCTCGGTCAATCGGGAAAAGTTTCATGGTTCATTTATAAACTTAACTCCTTTAACTTTGCAAAGCACTAGAATAAAACCGATTACATTTAATGGTAGAATATCTTCTTATTAATATAAATCCTAATTTAATTCTATATATTACATAAATAAACGAAATAATTGTGTGTCAAGAAAGCCTATTTAACAAATTGTATGATTCTAGTAAAGAAACACATACAATCCACAACCACGTACCAAGTAAAATGCAATAGTTATCCTTTCAGGAGCTGTGTATAACCTTTTTTATTTTCTTGATTGGAAATTACATAAGACTCCATAATTAACTTTTATTAGGAAAAATAAATCGTAATACATCACCGATATCATAATCATTGTTTTTAAATGTGGATTGAAATCATAATTAGTTTAAACTATTGCATATTGGTAAAAATATATTTTCTTTCAACCTTCCAAAAATTAATATAACACCCGGTGGTTATGAGTTGCTGCAGTCCTAACCTAAATGGGTGCTTTAACTTATTTCAAATGGAAAATAAATTAAATAGTTTTAATAGCTTCTCGATATGAGGTTTATTTTTAGTCGTTTAAATTAACCAATACCAGTGAAAGAAGTGGTATATCATTAATGTTAATAGTTTATAATAATTATGAGAGTAATAATGCAAGTTTGTTGTCATACAAGATTACTATGGTCAATTGTGAGGGTCTAATGGGAAAAAATATACTGGAGTTTTTACGTTTGACTCAAAGAGTACACATTTATAACAGTTAAAAAAATCTCATATTTACGAGGCTCTTTTCGTATGAAAAATTTAAATACATATTTCAGACAGTTACTTAATGTTTGTTTGTTTGTTTGTTTTTTTACTTGTTCGTAAAAATTGTTAATGAAAACACATTTCGGCTTCTATTTATATTTTAGGTTAATACGTGTTTTGTAACGAAGAATTTTACTTAGATTACTAACGTTTATCCGTCTTAACTTTTATCAGTACTTTTAAAAATTGTCAACAGTTTACCTCTTTATTTTTAATAAATTGTATTAAATAATGTAATTCCGAAAAAACTTAAAATGGGTATTAATTCAATAAAGCTCAAAGTAAAACGTACAAAATATATATGCTTTTACGATAATTTAAGATAAATAAATTGCTATTCCATTGCTATTTATGTTGGCGTGTATTTCTTTGTCGGAAATATGAGACAATAAAATGTGAAATATCACGGTTAAAAAATATCTACGTGCAGCTCGGATAAACTGATAATCATTGTCACCAAAGGCTTGATGATAACAAAGCCGGGAGGTGATCCCAACAAATGAATGCATCATTGGTTAATCACTTGATGAAGGGACTCGTACACGATTGTCATCAGAAGATTGAACGATGGACTGCAGCAATCCAGTGTGACGTGTTACTCTTTTGTCGATCACGTTGTGGATGAGGATGTGTGATTAAGTTCTAAATTGTTATTGTTTGTATGGTTTGGGATGGTTATCAAACGGTGATATTAAAAGAAATATGTTGTCTTACAAATATTTGATATCAATAAAGAAGGGAAGTTCATGGGAATTTCATAGATGAGTACTAAGAATTGGTTCCGAATTTTTTTATCGTAAATTATGTAAACTCTATTTCCACCACTGTAAAACAACGAAGAAACAATAATGTGTTTGAAATTAACTATATGGAAAATATCATGGGCTTTTTGTGTTTGTACAAAATATATATATTTACAAAATCTTTTAATTTTGTTTTTTTTTTGGAAATCATTGATTCTCTTATATGCAACTGAGAGGTCTGAAAGTATTAAAATCGTTAATAATATAAATTTTGATTTACGACAAACATTTTACACTTTAAGTAGAAATATTAAAAGTGTACCTAGTGGTTCAAGTGAATTTCATCAGATGTGCTAGTTGTTATGTATCTTAAAAATTTGCATATTATTTTACGAAAGCTATACTTTATATATTTTTGATGTTGGGTTTTTTAAAGTCTGCGTGATTTTCCTCAAAACAGATTGACGCGTATAGTGTTTATTTATTAACTTTTTAAATTTTATAAATAATTTATATCTTAATATAAAATAAAATTCTAGTCTAAGTTATTTTGAAGTTTAATCAATATTTAACTCAATTAATATTTTAGTGTATTTAAAATTTTCCGTTGATAATCCATATAAAGGCCCTATATACTGGTAACACTAAGCAAATTATTTGTTGTACTTGGTAATATACTAAGACTAATAGGGAACCATTGGTTGTACTTATTTCTGTATATGTGTATGCAACTTAAATAAAATTCATGCTTGTGTGTTTATTTTTTTTTATTTTAGATATTATTGTTGTTGCTTACGTACTATTACTGAGACAATTTTAATGGCCATTTTTGTTGTGTTTATATAATTACATTTTTTATACTATAAGGTTTTTGTTGAAGGAAGCAAAAACTATGTTTAATATGTGCACATTTTTTAAATTATCAATAATAGAATTAGAGTTATACTTGAATACTAGTTTATTTAGATAGGGGGAAAGTATTAAATTTATCTGTTTGTTTATGTTTATTTGTCTGCCTTGGTTTTTTATTTGATTGTTACCTCGAGTCAGGCTATGCCTGGGGGGGAAACTTTATTTGTTCCTTCATATAGTTGGGTATTTTTATTCACTGACTTCTTATATATTATTGTGTGAACTTTGATCAGCTTGGCAGCTAAGTAAATTATTGTTTAGTTTATACATGAGCTCTGATCAATGTCTATGTTAACTTTTGTACTGTATGTATGTTGTTGAAACAAATAAAGAATTGTTATTATTATTATTATATTGGGAGGTAGCTGGTAATCCCATGGCAGTGTAAAACCGGTAATTTAAATATAATAATTATTCTACAAAGAAACCTAACGTCATTTATTTTTCTTAACCGAGACTCACATGAAATAAGTCCTCTGAATAGCCTAATTGAGATGAATGGTGGTGTAAGGCTAGGTGTAAGCCAGGCAGTTATGGAGATTAGCCTGAAACTGATGGTCTGGGCACAACTAATTGACACTGGGAGATAAAACATGTGTAAATGTATAACTATTTAAGATTGGCGCATTTTATTGTAAAATAATAATTTTTACTACCTCGGCTTTATAATATCGAACTCTTACTTAAAGTTGTTTAAATGTAAAAACGCAAGATAACAATTGTTATAAAATAATGAGTTTATAGCTTTATTTGTCTCACTACTAAACTGTTTTCCTCTTGATGACGCTTATGTCATTATTTAATTATCAACCATTGGGGTACCGTCACATTGGCTTTTGCGGTTCTTAAGGAAATACATTTGAGAATCAAAAGCTAAAGATATTTAGACATTTCATCATGTGTTTTAAAATATTTACTCGGAGATTGACCAGATTCGATAGAGAATCCAGCTTGTGAATATTTTTTACTTTTCTTATAACTGGACAATTTGATAGCCCTATGTTGATAGTGTATTTGTTTATTTTTAGTCGCCCTAGTATATTATACTCATGATCAACTAACACTAGTTAACCTAAAAGTCCAAGTTTGGAAACCATAGTGTTTTAAATTTACTTCTGCCCAAATCGTTTGTTTCTGATACATTTTATAAAAACAGACAGTACCACCATTACAAAATATTCAATGTAAATAAACTGTCACATAATAAAAAATAGTTTTAAAAAATACTAGAAAAGAGTACTATTATTTAGTATTAGGTTGTTGCGATGGTAGTTTTTATGAAGGGTCAGTGATGGGACAAACAACCCCAGATAACCGATATTAGGCAACCATCTCATTATTGACACAAACCCTAATCTGCTTCATTGTCGGTATTGAATGGTCACACCGATCAACTGCTCCATATTCTGTAATGCATTTAGTGGCAATCGCGGTAGTAAGTGGAAAATATTAGCTGTTGTGTCTCCACCGATGGCTCACCTCTTTGCCAGTTGGTATTGAAAAGCTTTTTTCTAATATTAGTTGTTCAGGAAATACATTAATTACTGGAGGGACAGTTTTGAATTAGTTATAATTATTACTTTCTCCCTCTATACATATTATATGGAGAAAGTATTGTTTTCGTCAAAATTTTCGAATTTGACTTGTTAGTGGAAATATTCGTTTTGGTGCTCCCTGAACCCAAAAAAGTGGTTTTTACGTGATGTCTGTGTGTGTGTGTGTGTGTGTGTGTGTGTGTGTGGGTGGGTGTGGGTGTGTGTGTGTGTGTGTGTGTGTGTGTGTGTGTGTGTGTGTGTGTGTGTGTTGTGTGTGTGTGTGTGTGTG
Organism: Allygus modestus; assembly: GCA_963675035.1. Lineage (NCBI taxonomy): Eukaryota > Metazoa > Arthropoda > Insecta > Hemiptera > Cicadellidae > Allygus > Allygus modestus. The sequence goes on from OY776112.1 coordinate 378,774,681, forward strand.
TGTGTGTGTGTGTGTGTGTGTGTGTGTGTGTGTGTGTGTGTGTGTGTGTGTGTGTGTGTGTGTGTGTGTGTGTGTGTGTGTATGTGTCTGTGTGGATGTGTACAGTGATAGAACCTTAACCAATGGGCCGATTTTTATTAAATTTGGTATGTATTTACTAATCCACAATATATCCAGGCATTTTTTCATTTTTTTTGAATTTTTGATTTTTAATGGCAATTATCACCCAAACACCGCCAAAAAACATGAAAAATCCAAATTTCTCAAAAACGGCTCTAATGATTTTGATTAAACTTTCGTCGTTTGTAGAACTTTAATTTTCCAACAAAATGACACCACCCGCATTCCTGTAAAAATTCGGGTTCAGAAATTACAGGTCTTAAAACATCAAAAATTCAGTTTTTTGGATTTTTCATAAAAAGACATAAATATAAAAAAATATTACTATTCGCAATTAAAAAGAGCTCAAAAACTAAATAATTTAGTATTTTGAATTACTATTCTACTATTGCTGGTTTCAGAGAAAATTGAAATTTTTATTTTGCGGTAAACGCAGTACGTTGTCCAATGTTATTGTTATGGGGAATACATAAATTACTATTTCTCTCTTATTGAATTTCATTCAAACTTGATATGTTTGTCAATTTAGCATTGACCAACAGAGGAAATTCGAAATATGTTGCCCCTTAATGACCCTGGGGGGGAATATGGGGCATTTCCCCTCTTAAAACCACGAGTGTAGCAATTGATTCTGTAGTGCCTCCAAAGCAGGGATTTGGGTGGATGTTTTTTAAAACAACTTCTTTACAAGATTTTCTGTACATTCGACCATGCTTTGTATTCTATATTTAGTAAATAAAAAGTAATTTATTCGTTAAAGTTGAGCTAAAAGGGAAAAAGTATGTGTCAGTTTCCTGATACCGTTTATTATAATGATTTTGATTAAACCGAGACAAAAAAATATATTGGTGTACACATATTTAAGTTTTAAGTCTGAAATACTACCTACATCTTGAAAAATAGAAACAAATATTTAAATTTTACTTGACAAAAACTCAAAACCTAAACTTTCTTGGATCGGTTTAAAAAACAGTCACAATATATTCAAAAACTATATCTCTCATTTCTCTGATTCTTGTTGCTTGATAACCGAATTTACTGAGAACACCAAGAGCCGAAAGAGAATTAAAAGATATGTGAATGGATTAGTACGAGAAAGCAAAACACATATGCAGATATAAAAACTAATAAAAAAAAGTAAAAATTCGCCGATGTCAGCTGTAACCCGAGGCTGGTAACATTTGAACTTATTAAGAACAAGGACTTTAAAATGGAGGTGTGGGAGCCTCCATTAAAGTTTATAATATTTCGAAGCCTTATATTGGAATACTAAGTTGGGTTGAATTTCATATCTATACATTTCACCTTAATAAAATTAGTAGAGTTTTAAAACGCTACTCATAAATATTAAAGTGAAGGAGTCGTTAAATATGTAATATTCTGATGAAATGAGCAGTTAACACTTTTAACCCATCGAAAAGTGATGACAGTATACCAAAGCTTACAGGTTTATAATGATTTACAAACATATTTTAATTTTGTTATTATGAGTATGTTATGAATATTAGTTTTATTTTATTCTTTGGCCTTTGGATCCAACCTCACGGACTGTAATTGGTTTGATTTGAACATATGTTCATTATTGTTGCATTGTTACCAGGTTTGTATAGACTGCATGTGCACGAGGGGAGCGGGAAATATGGTTTTAAAGTGAATGGAAGAATAGTTTTGATTTGAATTTTAATATTGTGATCAGTTTAAATAAAGTTGTTTGCATTTGAATAATATTTTGTTACTAAATTATAGTTTAAAGATGAGTACACAAAGTGATATTTAAGACAGATGGGATCGAAAATCACGCCTTGAGGTTGTATTCCAAATCAGCCTGTGTCAATACCAAATATTGAAATTTGTTTAGAACAGCTACGATGAAATCGACGTATAATTCGTTCGTGTTAATCAGTTTGAAAAATAACTCTCTTAAAAGTAGGGAAAATGTTAGTTTATTGAAATATTAACATTTTTTTCGTTTTGATTCGTTGATGTGAAAAGTTAAGCACCAAGCCTTTGAACGAAGAAAGCGCACGAGATTCGCTGAGCTGGAAGGGCATGTTCCGGGTTTTGTATGAGACGTTTCTTTTCACTATAGCCATTCATTGTTCGAGTAGTTTTTGTATAAAGTTTTATTTGTAGGCATTTTGTCACGATTTTATTAAACATATTTTACAATAACAAGTTGACAACATTTGTTCAATATTATTATCATTCCACGCCATTTATCTAAAAATTCGGTTGCAGAAATAATGAAAAATATTACAGTCTCTTTGACGTAGTTGAACGTGTTGTTGGTTAGTTGTTATTATAAAATAAATAAAATGCTTAAATTGCTTATGTCTTTTTTATCGATGGCATTTAAAAAACAAATTTTGATCAGCATATTACGTGTTGTTATTACTGTATGTGAATCAGTATAAGTGTAAATATATTCTTAAGTGTTGTAAGACGTATTTCATTACAACCCGTATTTAAAAAAAAAACCGGTCTCCAAAAAGCTAATTTCTGGAAATGTGGTAAAGGGTGCATATTAACGTAATATGTTAGTGTAAAATAAAGTAGGAGACATGAAAAATAATCCACAAGCCAATTTTCTTTACTAGGTATCTAGCAGCACTACAGTTTTATGAAACAGGACATATTTCTGATATAATGGTATTAAAAAGTGTTTTGATAATGCTTAAATCTCAGGTGGCGTACAATAATTCGTAGGCCTGGTTTAATATCAACCAAAACAGTATTTTTTGTCTGAATTCATTTCCCTACTATTTATTAAGTCTCCGTTACTGACACAAATAGTCACATTTACTTATATAGAATTAAAGTTTATATTTCTAAATCAATTGTATATCGAAATACTACATACAATGAAGTTGATATTGCACGATGCATTCAAGAATATTCACAAAAAAATAGTTGTTAATTTTCTTATAATATGGTTTAGCAGGGGTTGTATAAAACGAGGCAATTTTTAATGAAACCGCTCTAAAACCCATATCCAACAAACTTCTTGCTCCTAAACTAACTTACCATAAGTAATGTTAAATTGATAAACATGTTGAAAGATAAAGTAGCAAAACTGAAGTTGTCATTATTTACCATAATGCACATTTTAGAGCTTACAAAGGTAAGTTCCCCTGGTGGTACGTTATATATCGATCCTAAAACAAAGAATTATTATGTATATCTAATTTAAAATGACACTAGTAACATACGTTGCCAATGCCTCTACACACTGCTACCTTTTGTAACCCGGCTTGAAATAACCAACTATCATCTAAAATATGTTTATTGCAGTAATAAACAACCATCAGAATAACGGGATGGTATGGGAAAAAGGTGAGTTCATCACATATAAATTACCTTCATATACGATTCATTACCTTCTTGGAATGACAATCAAAACGTAGATAATTGATGTTAAATAATTGTCTTAAATTAAATAAAAGAACCTTCTCAGTAAACAGCAAGAGGTTAAACCAGTTTCAAACCAAATAAACATAAATATATGTTCTATCTTTTTATATATACTAAGATACTTTATACCCAGTGAAATGGAAGTTTCGGAAAAATAACATTTACAAAAATATATACTCTCAAACTTTAAAGTAAGTTTATTTATGCATGGATATAATTACTTAGAGGTAGCGCATTAAACTCCCTTATTATTTGTTCAACCTTTGTTTTGACTTCAGGCTTCCAAACTTATAGCTGTCTTGTAAAACGGTTTTTCTAAAGAAAAAATACTTCACATTCAAGCCTCGTATGCCGGAAAATAAATACGTAAAAAGTGTGAATATGTCAGATTAATGACTCCCATTGGATTTGAGATATTATTGATTTCTTACAACACATTTATTGTTCATTATGGTTAAAACATATTAACCCTCCACAATGTCTTATGACATTATTTCAGACATGCTACATTTCAGAGTTCATATAAAACTCACAAACAGCTAATACCAAAGTTTAGATGATAAAATAAAATAAAATCTAAAACTTACTCTATCAAAGCTTCTGTATTTATAGCAAGAAATGTATACGATTTTTAATAATTATTAATTATTATTTAGTTGAATATGGATTACCATCAGTTAAAGATTACTGAAACAATTTTATAAAGATATTTCATTTGAATTCGAACTCATTAATTTGTAACCACCATTTGAATGGCAGCTGTAATTAAGTGGCAGTGGGATGGTGGTGAATAATTGTGTTTGTGGTTTGTAACTCTAAGACTAGACTCTAGTGGTTGACCAGTAAGCACAACTTGGAACACGGACAATATTAACATTTAAATAGCATCTAGAAAAACTTTTATTAAATAAGTAGTCCCTAAATTGCTTTAAGAAACCAGTATTAAAACGTTAATGGTCTTGGTATCAACCTTAGCCAATAAAAACCACCATTCACGGTTGATTTTCATTATGAATTGATACAAATATTTTGTAGTATTTATTAATCTGAAACTAATATATTAAATGGTTCCCCTTATTTTATAGTACCGATCATTAAAGCTATGCTGCTTTAGAACTAAAAAGTTTCACTTATATTTTATTCTATGATTTTTACATTCTATGATTGATGTAACTTACTAGGTGTTATATCAGTTGTATTAAACGTATACGTATATAAGTCCAAAGTATTATAAGTTTACCTTTATGTAAACAAGACTTAATATTCTTGTTAAAATAAAGAGCATAACGGTTTCTATGCTACTCATGAAAACCCTATTAAACCCTATTAAAGGTTTTTAACGGAGATTGGGTGTGCCACATAAGTTGGAAAAAAACCTTAGTTATACATAAAACCATACAAATGTTCAATTTGATTACTATTTGAAAGTATTCGATGATTAAAAATGGATAACAATGACACCATTTATTTTTGAAGTATTAATTCCTACTTTAAATTAACTGATACCAACGATATTCCGTAATAATTACAATTAGTGCAGCTTTAACATTATTTTAAAACAATTTTAAAAAAACTTCAACTGGAATCGAACTTTTGAATCAAAATTAGTAGGCCCTATATATAACGTATTGGTTTATCTACGATATTATTCAAATTATCTATGAAACATGTCCGTAATTTTAATTATTCTGTCATACACATTGCAAAACAATACCTTATGCATGTAGGGAAACTTTTCTTTGAGGTTGGGTAAAGTTTTTAGAAACCTTTTTCAAAAGTGTTTATATCGTTTTCGTGAAATGCATTCGAATAGGGTTTTGTTACATTGAGATCTTTAACAATTCCATATAATCTTCCTAATCTAAGCCCTCTGTAAAACATCATTTGGTAATTGTTTTAACACATATATTTTAAAATGTCACCTTTAAAAATTCAGTCTTCGTTCATCCTCTTACGGGAAGAATGAGCGTACACCTAGTTTAAATTTGTTTATACAACTCAAGTGCATGGTTGCATACTTTGCAGGAAATATAACTAAATATATGAGAAACTTACAAAAAGAAGATTCAGGGCAATCAACTTTAATTATCTCATTCATTTTCAAGGAATGGTTCTTAATCCAGGCTAACCTTTTTTGAACAAATGCAATTTGATGATAAAAAAAGTACAAATTGTAGTTAATTAATTATCCTAATAGCTAGATAACACAGCTGAAAAAGATTTTTAACCATTCCTTTACAGGTATAATGCACTCTTGTTTTGTTTCTTTTTTAATTCAGTAATGTGAATACTTAATATTTTTTCAACATTACTGAAAAATATAAATCAAAATAAAAAATCTATGTTTCGTAAAATATAAAACTCAGGTTGTCCACAGTTACTGTAAAACAGACTTTTGGAAATTTGAACGGTTTGATCAAAAATACACATTAATTATATAATAATTCATTATTTTTTTGTATTTCTTATCTTAATGAAAACCTGTCTGAGGATTGCTACGACTTCATTGAATCCCTGTTTAATGCATGACTCGTTGAATACATCCTATGATTGGTTTCAGTTATCATTAAGTAAGATTTGGCAATTGTGTATTCCATAGTTACCCCTACCAGCAATAGGTTCCAAGAAGAATAACAAACTTCCACAGTCAGCTTCACTTATTCGCTCAGGTAATCTCTACACTCATTTCGCTTGTATATTCGCTTCTCTGACAGAGAGAAACCTTTAAGGCGAGTTTGATACGGGTGTTAATGTTTAAAAAATATGTTTAGTTAAGGATAGCAATTTTCTAAATTGTACATATTACTTAAAGTATAGGTGTTAAAACATGATACAGGTAACGTTTATTTTAAATACAATTAGAGACAAGTAACCAAAAGCTTTTGAAATAATTGCTATTTTTACTAATAATCGGTATTTTTTTGATACTGTATAAATAATGAAATTACAATTTTACCACGTAAAAATTAATCGTTACAATAAAATGTATGGAATCTCAACTTTGACCGTTTAACAGTATCAGAAGCTTGGAATGGGTCATATTGTATAATTTCTGTATAAACTCCCCATTTACTGCCGTGATCATGTCCTTCAGTGACTTCTTCAGTGAGTCCAACAAGAACCACTGTCCTATTTGGTCTGTGCAGCCGACGACGTCTTTGGATAACAACGTTTGTTCTTACTATGCTTTAACAAATCATAATTACTTCTGTAATCCAGATCAATAATTTTTGGGGGTTTAAAATGTTTCATTAAAATGTTTGTTTTAAAACCGAATAAAAATGCCAAAAAAGCTAAACAATATGTTTGATCTTCATTATTGAATTTAAGTACCGTATTGTTTTGTTTACTTAGTCACTCCAGTTTGGTAAATTTAATATCTTAAGTTTAATCCCATACTAATTTAATTATATGCAATGTAATGACATTTTCCATTAGTTTTTGATCCAGGGAGGAATTAATTTCTTCTTCTTAATATTTTCCATAGACATTTATCTGTAACGTGGATTGTGAAGTTAAAAACCATAGTACGTCACTCACTATTATTCAAGGATAAGTAATAATAAAATATAAGGAAGGAAACTGTAAATAAGGATGTATTCAAAAACAATTTTACAATAAATCTCTGTGAAAAGCGATTGCGTTTTAATCTGTTTATTTTATGGAACCGCGATGTTGGTTTGATTTTATTAATACTGGCCTGTAGCTACCGGATGGTTTTGACATTGATCAATAATTTAATTGTGGCTTGCCAAAATGAATATATTGAAAGGAATGTTAAACATGCATTGGATATAAAAACATTTAATCCAATTCAAAAAGAGTTTCATGTTTTCCTTTCAACCCTTAGTTATGTATTCATTTATTTGCTTGTATTATGCAAATGATGAACCGTTTCATTTTGTGGTAATGTGCTTTGTGTACCTAATCCGTATTGTAGTAAAACACTTAGTCTGTTCGGAAATTTAAATAAGTATAAAACAATAGTTGCATCTTTAATATAACTCTTAGTGCTTCAGAAGTTATCAAATTAAATCAGAATTGATAACGAATTCATCTCCTTATAAAAATAAACGAGGAACACTGTCAGAATTTAATTTACAAACAAGCCTTTTTTCCTACGTATTTGTAAAGAAATGACGTTGTTTTAAATATTGTACTTTTTAAAATAATAAAAAAGGCAAAAGGAGTAAGTAAATCATAAGAGTATATTACACGAATGATGCATGAAAATTACAAAAACAAAAAAATTGTAAAAAGAATACTTTAGATTTCGTTTTTATTTGATGTAGTTTAAACGGACCTTCCTTTTAATACATATGATGGTAGTTAGACCTATAGATATATATATTGTATATAATAGATATAGGTGTATAGTACAACCAATTAGTAGGCATTGAATGTTTCACATGTAAAATTACCAACCCTTTTCCTACCCTTATCACTATATTGCGTTATAGATACAATTTTGACTTTTTTTGTAAATACCTTTTCCGTATTATACTTTATATACCTTTTTTTCTATACTTTTTTCAGAAGATCATCATTTGCTTGTGTCACTCAATTTCTACTGTTTATCTGACTACTCGTCTGCTTCCTAAATGATGAGGTAATTGAATCATGTATTTAATAGTGTTTCCGTCCTATTGTATCTCTATGTACTATTAGCAGAAAAAACTATAAGATTTACAGTAAATCATTTTTATCATACTGCACGAAAAGCATCTGTTTTTGGGTCTGTAATTAATCTGTAAAATCTCGTTTTTCTGATACCTTAAAATAGCGCTCCGAACATTCACCTATGGATTTTTTCAGTGCGCTAACCTCAAAGATTGTTGCTTTTTAAGTTTGTGTATTTCAAAGGTAATTCCATTTTGTTTGTAAATAAAAGAAACATAAATATTGTAAAGTTAACTTATTTGAACTACCACAACGATACAAATCACCTAATATTTGGTTGAAAAGTTCAACTATCAATGGCTTATGTTAAAAAATAGCTTATATAGTATGTTAAAAAATGTTGTTCATCGCATAAAGCAAAAGTGTGATTTTGGAGTTAAATCGTTTTTCGGAGTACTGGTTCTACGGGTTCTGATACCGGGTATTACTACTGAATACAAATGGGTCTAAAGTATAACGTATAAAGTATAAACAACTTATAAATTTAACTTTAAGGGGGGATACTCAATTTGGCAGGGTAATAAATTACAAATGCATTCATTGTGTTGCGAGTAATAGTAATTATTTAATAAAGTGTAGTGTAGTAGAGTACGAAGAAACAATAAAATATTTGGAAATAGTCCTGGATAAAAACTTAAATTGGAAAGCGCACATATCGGATATTAAAAAAGAAAAGTATGAATTTGTTACGATTATTTTATTATTTACGCTCTTGCTGTGATAGTGAACTTCTGAGAACATTATATTTGTCTTTAGTCTAAGTAGGTTAGATTATGGTGTATTAAGTTGGGCAGGAACAGGAACTTATTTGATGAACCTTAAACCTGTTATTCTGATTCAAAAACAATTTGTTCGTCTAATTTGAGGAAAAAATCGGGACGACCCATCCAGTCCCTTATTTAATTCTTTAAAAATTTTGCCTCTGCGATATATGAATATATATATATATATATATATATATATATATATATATAAATTTTTGAAATTATTTGACTTGGATAAAATAATTGAAAACAGGATAATGAATATAATCAAAATTAAGGAATTCAGAAGACTATCTTGTCCCATCCGTACCTACCTGTACGTTTTACAATGACTGATAGCTTCTTAGCTCCTAAATTATTTCATAAACTTCCTTATGATATAAAAATGGAAACTAGTCTTAAAGTATTTTTAATAAAGTTGCGAGAGTGGTTATTTAGTTTGGATGACGTAGAGGATACCATTTTCAGTATACATTTCTAGGGTTGGATTATTCCTGTATCAGAAAAACAAATTATTACTTTTTTATTGGTTCGTTAGTTATATTAGGTATATTTCTATTGTTAAGTTTGGAATAATTCCATTTAAGTAATAACTATTTAAATTTTAAGTATTGTCTTAACTGCTTGAATCAATATGTTAGTTAGTGTCTTGTACCTCCCCTCAGGCATCGCCTTGGAGGTTGTTTTCTCAGAACTGCATACAGAAAAAAAACACAATGCAATAAATGTTATTAATAAATAAATTTAATTTATCTGAGGTAAGGTCAGCCTGGAAATGAAGATTGTATTTTTTGTATATTGCTATCTTATGTATTGTTGTTTACGTTGTAAACGTTACGTATTCTGTGTTGGAAAAAAATAAAGTTTTCAAACTTAACTCTTTTCACTATCCTAGACATTTAAAGCCAATCAACACTCAAACTATTTTAAACTCTTAATGAATAAATCCTGTTTCTTTACTACATGATACATTTATAATTTAAATAATAAATTAATCCGGAAAATGTGTATAAGAACAAGGATAATTGTTGGAGTGGAACCAATTAATCATGTATTTTATTTACAAGTCTGTGAGGAACAAATCATAATAAAAACGTAGTCATTTATTCCAAACATCGCAGCAACTGTGAACAAGCTTTAATGGCCGCTAATGGATCTCCATAGTGTGTTTTGTCACTTCAGTTCTCTCGTCAACAGAATCGGTCACGTGATTTTTATTATTGAATAAAGTCTACATTGGTATTAGGAGGAAAATATAAATAAATAACAAATTAAAAGATAATTTATTGAAGATTTCACCAAATATTAAACGTAAAGTTTTAAAGATAATGATTTATTTACTTTTGAACAAATATGAAAATCATTGTTTCCCACCTAATATTTGTGCAACTCCTGAAATCCATTTTGTATATATTTGATGCCGTATACCTTATCTGCTACTGCTACCTGTTTGTGTTTTCTATTATACAATGCCGCTGTTTTTATAATTATAGCTTAAACTAACGGCGGGGTCTTGAAGGAGCCCACAAGCAGTCACCCATAGGGGTTTAGAAGAAAATGGATCTGTCAGAAGAAGTGATATAATTGTCATTCAGAGAAAAGCTGATAAATGTTACATTATCGACCCTACCATACGATTTGAAACCAATTCCAATCAAACCCTCAGAAGTACATCCAGAAAAAATCAATATTTATGAAAAAAAATAAACATTACAATGAAAAGTATAACATTAAACAATTTTAGGTAATTGATATTCTAATTGGTTCAAGAAAAGTGGAGAAGATTAAAATTGGAGAACAAAACGTTGACTTTAGTTGTTCAGATTGCAGTGAAATACTCAATTAGTATAATACAAAATCATTTATACAATACAATTAGAATATAAAAATTGTTGTAAAAGTATCCTTTGACTTAAGGAAATAAAAATTGGTGGAAAAACATTAATTTTGAAACCGATTATCTGTATATATCATGGTAATATATATCAATGAGAGGTCATTATTATCTTCGCTCCGTAGCTTCATATCCAGTGTAACCTTAAGTTAGGTTTTCCTGGCTGGTACAGGGAGGTGGTACTGAGTGGTTACTAACTTGGCTATGGATGCTGAACTAAATAGAGTAAGTTAATATCAGATAATTTAATTCTAGCAAAACATTTATTGGAAGGTTCCAGAATTACCCAATGGTCGGATCTTACTTGACCCAGAGCTGTGTCATACATCAAGCCAGATGTAATGAACCGTTACATGACAACTTACCCTACCTATAAATCCTGAATAGACAAAACCTTTTCCTTGATCAAGCAGGTTAAAATTTACAACTACTGGCTACATTACTGTAAATAAACTAGACCCTTAACATAAATACTGTAAATTAACTAGATGGAAAAGGTAGGCCCTACTGTACATTTACCCAGTAACTAAGGACACGGGAATGTCTAGTCTGAGTCCCTAGGCTCAGACTGTCTTTTTACCCTACATTTGGGAATTGGTGGAACTGCTTAATGGATGTCTTGGGTCATAAAATCTCCTCGAAGGTCCCAGTTCCAAAAAACGAAACCATATCGGTATTTATCAATTGCTACTTATTCTCAACTTAGCTAATGGTAATTGTGTGCTGCTATACAGTTGGTTAAGGTTCGGAATGGGGTGAATCCATCGCTAAGCCAGCAGTAGAAGGAGGAACTGGCGATTGGTTTTATTTGGCCAGAGGGATCTGATGATTTACCGCATATATACATATAAAAGTGCCCAAGGCGTAACACCACTGTAGCGTAAATGTAACTGCGTCTACTTATGTTTGTGTATGATATTTTTAACCTTTACTTTTGAAAGTGGCCAAAAATATGCTGTGCACATTGTTTTAAATGCAATTTTATAAAAAAATAAATACTTATTAACAGCTATTTTTGAATTAAATAACAAAAGATGAATTTATACAAAAGGACAATTTGAATTTGAAAGACTATTGACAGACCAAATAAAAACATTATAAAATTATAAAGTAATGTTAAAAACTAATTTTTTAAAGATATGTTATAAAATAGCCTGTATATTTAAACTTGATGTATATGTAGTGTTAATTATTTGTTTAAAATTCATTGATGGTTTTGATGAGTTTACGTTATTTAAGAGAAACATCGAGAAACTTGTTTTCAATAATTAGTTATTATTGTTTCATATTTATTTAATCAGAAAGATATGTTAACAACTAGCTATTTGCAATTAATTACATACCTTTTTTAACTCTATTTCAAATTTGCTTTGCAAGTTAGTTGTTTCCCTGATCTGGATTGAAAGAATAGATTTTAAGAACAAAATATTGTCACAGAAATAATTGGCCGTTATCTTAAAGGTTGAAATATTGCACACATTATCGCACAAATAATTTCAATCGCGCTACCGTGGGTGTGAATCTACGTACTACAGGAAGATTGACGGGTTGTTACCTGTAAAACTAAAAGTACAATAAATCTCTATAAGAGCGTGTTTAATAATACGTGTATTGTGTGTAGCCGTATGAAGATGGTTTCATCCTGTTGAGTTTAACAGTCCAGATACATTGAAACGTTTTAACATTTATCTTGATGTAGACTACGTTTATTCTTGTTTTCAATATCCATTCGTATTCCAAAACAGATATCAGTTTAGTTAGAACACGTAAATGTTTAGTGAAAAATAAATGGTTTTGAAAAATGTGAATTTATATTTTTCCATGGACAGGATATTTTTTTAATTATTTAGCCTACACACAAAATTTCTATACCCATATTTCTCAAAACGCACCGCTTCAAATTAAACTACAGTACTGTATAATGTTTGACCACTTAGTACATTATTTGTTAGAACGATTTAACCAATTAATTTCAAATTCATAATAGCTCTTTTATTTGATCGAGCTCGAATTGTTGTATGATAAGCTGAACAATTTGTTAATAACTTTCTGAATTACGACTATTTTGAACTAATAAATTTAAAATTACTCATAATCTGTAATTTTATAAAAAATTGTAATGTTACTGTATCCCGTTTGGTTTTTTTTTATTAGTAAAACTGACAAAAAATATGCGTAAAAGTAAATAAGTAAAAGGTGTTCATTACCGTGCAGATGAATAAAATAAATACATATTTTATTATTGTCCATGAGCTGTGATTGGAATAATTGTATAAGAATTTACATATTAGTTTTATTATTTAAAATTATATAGAAATTGAATGTTGTCAGTAGGGTGTACTTTTGCCTTTTATTAATCGCCTATCTAATAATACACCCATCAATATTATTGCTCACTTTCGATCCTGTATTACATTAGGCTAACTGTGCATAATCTAAAGATAGTTAAGTGTTAATATTTCCTACTGACAAATGACTTACCCGTTTATATAACAATAAATCGAGTTATTATGGATATAAAGGCAACAAAAATACATGCAAATAATTCGAGAACATGTGCATGTAATTCAAGTATATGTTCATTTAATGGTTATTGGCTCAATATAAACCATCTTTTTTAAATACCCTAATAGCAATGGAACTTACTTTTTAAAATTCCATTAAATAACCTTGTACATCTTGGAGGCTTATTTGTATAGTTACCGATGATTTGTCAGGTAGATGCTTTTTCCAAGCTGAATAGTAATATTACTCGATGAGTGGTTAACCTTGAATACAACGTGTTTCACTTTAGACATATCCACAAATTGTACTTACATATAATTTGAATGTACACGTGAAGTAATTAGAATATCGGACGGTGAAATCCTTAAGTAACTTAATTTACACAATAAGTCAAAGCTTAGGAAGTTTGAACTTTTCTGCCCCGTCGGCTATTTTTTTGTCTCTGTAAATTAATTTTACACAATAGCATATTATGTATACTATTTTTAATACTATTATGTAGAGCATACTATTATTAAAGAGCATGATACGGCTAACATAAATTGTTTATAAAGTTCTTATTAATTGGCATTGAAAAATGCCGAAATAAACTGATATTTTGAATAAAAACCCTGCTACATTTGAACCTACTACTATTTTGTAAACGTAATTTTAAGTTGCTAAATTTATTTAATTCCTACCGTTGGAATCACAGTTCTCTGCTCTGGTAGGGGATAGAAAAGTTTCCAGACTGATTTAAAATGTCGAGTTTACAATTATATTACTAAGATGAATGTATTGCAGCAAAAATATTCACCATCTGCTTTATCTACCCATCTAAATAACTTCAGAACTTTATTTAAATATAAGAAATTTACTAGATTAGGATAAAATATATAACCTTTTTCTAAATAAAATCAGGTTAATAACTCGTTATTAGTTTGCTACATTGATGGCCTATAATTCTAAATTGTTTATAAGCTTACTGTTTTATTGTTAATTGTAATGCTACTTAAAGGCTTATCGCTGTTACAATTTAAAGGTAAAACATTAGTTGTTTGTATAGCTTAAAAGAAACAATTTAGATTTGGCATTTTCATTAAAGTATGTTAGAATGTATTGTTATATTGTAATTCCTAATATAAAACAGTATTATTTTTATATCTGTTGCTATAATTAAAAAAAAATATATAAAACAACAAAAATATATTCATAGAAAATATAATTTTAAAACAGAAATAACTGTAATACGAGAACAATGTGTCTACACATTTAATTACAAAAATGAATTCTAATAGATTACAATACTAAAAAATATAAATAACTAATAAAAACTATAAAGTTGTCAAAATATAAGCATAACGATAACAATACATCATAGGACCACATGCTTGTCTGCTGATGGTGCAATAGTTACAAAGCTGGAGTACGATTTATACAATATGATACGGATTTTGCTGAAAAGTCAGTATTTATAAATATTCCTATGATTTTCAGTCATAATATTATTGTTTCTTAAATCCCCTTCTATAAATTTTCATATCACTTAATTGCTTTGACTTTTATTATGAGTGATAACAAATTCAGTGTAATTGGCCACCTGATTTTTTATCACAACAATAGGTAGCTTAAAAGTTCTACACTTTAATTTATATTTATAAATAGCTGTGTTTGAACATCAATGAAGATGTGACAGTATTATTGATAGTGACAATGTACGTATCTAGTCTCTTCTAAAATTTATAATTATATACAACTTTACCTATCAGAAAATTACCAGAACATAATTTGGAGTAAGTGGTAAAAGATAAAGCTGGTCAATGGCCTATGAGACATATAACAATAACAAATAACAAGTACTAAAATGTTTTCCGGTTTTGTTTATATCTGACCAATGTACAAACCCTCAGTCTGTATAAAATCCACCGTTATCTTAAAATCAGCATTTTACTTATAAAATGATTCTAATAATTTTTCTTTTAATACACAAATTCAACATGCTCTCTAGCCTTTACAATTAATTTACAAGTATACAGGTCAAAAAAATGTATCCCGTTTTGGTCAATACCATATTTAATCGAAAACCAGCTTAAGTATGAAAAACTATACTTATATATATCAATATATATCTTCTAACATATGTGAATTTTATAACCTTTGTAATTATTGTCTAATAATTGGGACAAGATTACAAGGGAGTATAATGGTACAAACATACAACAAAAAAGTGCCATCGACAAGTACTTACAGTAAAACTTACGAGGAACACCATTTGGACATTTCAAGAGTTTATGGCCTTCTAAAGTAACTTGTCGCCTTTTATACCCAAGAAGTTCTGCTGTTCCCTTGTGGCTGTAGGTCAGAAAACAATGCGATATAATACTGTTAGCCGACAAACACTTATGACAGGACCTGCGTTTGTTTATATTACAATAAGTAAAATAAATAATATTATTATACGAAATTAACATAACAATTAGTGTATCAATTTAAATTATAACATAAAAATACACATTGAAATATATTGGGTAAAGCAAATATTACTTTCATGCAGTTAAGTAATTTACTTCAGTTCGTACGCTAATTGCATTAGTGATTAAATTGAATTATACGAATAAATATGCACAGTGATATTTTTGAAGCTTGTATACACACATTACACGCATTAATGTAATTGAAAACTGGATCTGTAATCCTTAATCACTCTTACGATTGAAAAAAATATTTTAATAACTGTTTTAATTAGCTTTTGTCTTAAAGTTAATGTCGATAAAATTACAACAAGTTTCATATTTAACAATTTATTATATAATTTATTTAGTAGCATGATACGTGTTGTTACAACTAAACAAGATAAATAAATACGTCTTACAACACTATAAAGTATATTTACACTTATACTGTACATACATACAAGACGGTAAAATATACACAAAATATGGTACAAGGCAATTGGTTTCAACCAGTTACACCGGTCATCATTAGGCCCAATCAGAGAACGATTCTAATTTATAGTGTTGTAAGACGTATTTATTTATCCTGTTTAATTTATTATATGTGAAACGCTACTTTTTAAGAAATAAAATTATAATTTTATATATGTCGTGTTACGATTGGGACGAATCAACAACACTCACATTCACATAGAAAAGAAAACAACACTAACAACTGGACCAGTGTAAATACGTATCGTCAGCAGGAAGGGACATGTTGTGCACCGTATTTATATTGAATTAGACCATCTATATGTCTGCAGTGCTACAAATGGCTGGCATATTAAAACATACTAGTTATCTATATTATTTCGTTTCTTTTGACCTCAAATGTAGCCGTACAGTTATTCTTTCTCCTCGAAAATTCACCAAGCGTCCGTCTTGATCTACGATCTGTAGCGTGATATTGTCTATAGTGTTCTTGGTAATACGACTTTGATGGGTTTCGTATACAGTCCAAAGAGAGTGGCCCGATTGGTGCATACGTGTTCCTATTTAATTACAAACACCAAGACGAGTGCCGTCAGTAGGCGTCAGTCTGTCAGACTATTAAAAACGAAAAACAAGAGGTTTTTAAGCTTTCTCGGCTTTACTGTGCTAAAATAATGAACGTTCAAGATATGTTGTTAAGTGCTCCCTTCGACTCTAGCATAAGTCACGTTGCGTGGCACTCTCATCTTCCTTATGCCAGCATGACGACTATCAACAGTGATGAGATACGTATTCCTATACAGCAACAAGATATTTGCGTAGTTCCTTCTATGAGCTATCTTTTGGTATATTGAGGGTAAACTTTTGAAAGAAAACGGAAATACTGTCCCCAGCAGGACTAAATTTGTCAACAACGCTTTCGCTCATCTGTTCGATGAGATTCGATATGAAATTAACGGTATCGAAGTAGATCGTGTGCGGAATCCTGGGATCGCTACCACACTAAAGAGATACGCATCTTTTGATGGTGACACGCTCAAGTACATGAACAACTCCGGGTGGGTGAGTTCCTCTCAAAAATTGAACTCGTCACTTGACGAGGATGCTGTTGATAGCAATGGGAATTTCTGTCTGTGTGTGCGGTTGGCTAGTCTTCTCGGCTTTGCAGAAGACTACACAAAGATGGTTGTCAACGCACACCACGAGTTGGTTCTCATTAGGTCGGCCAGTGATAAGAACGCTGTTCATTGGACACCCGGTCCTGACGTAGGGGGAGTTCCTGACACAAACGTTGGGAATGTCACGGCAAAGCTACAAAAGCTTTGTTGGTGAATACCATACGTTACTTTGAGCGATGAGCAAAGGCTCACTTTGCTGAAAAAACTCAGTCGGGGGACGAGTATCCCGGTGGAGTACAGAAGTTGGGAGTTATACAAATTTACCTCACTTCCTAAAGCGGTGAAACAGTCGTGGACCATAAAAGACCGCGTCTCAACTCGAGAAGCCGCGTTACGTCGTGGCCGCGTTTCAAACCGACAAGAAGAACAATATGAAAGCAATGCTTCTCAGTTTGACCACTGCAAGTTGTCCAACATGAAATTACATCTCAATTCGATTAGTTACCTTACGACGATCTCAAGCTGGATTTCGTTAATAACCGTTTCGCATTGCTCTACGACATGTACTCGAGGTTTCAAGAGTCGTATTACAATACACCGTCACGACCTTTGTTGACGAGGGATTTGTTTAAAAACTATGCTTCGATGGTCGTTATCGACTGCTATAAACAAAATGAATCAATCAAATCAGCACCTTTAGACATACGTTTAGAGTTTGAAGCAGCGGAAGACTTTCCCGACCATACCGCTGCATACTGTCTCATTATTCATGACAGAGCGTTTACTTACAACCCCACCACTAACATGGTCAGACTCAACAACTAAGCTCCGCCCACCGGATCACTACTTAAGACAGCTCGAGTCGCCTTCGCGCTCGTCATTCACTCTTCAGGCTTCGTCTCGCCACCACCGCTCCGCTATGATCAAGAAAGCAGTAATTGATTTTAACGCTTTTGTAAGCAAGAAGACTAACGATGTCATTATTAAGGAGTTGACTGTGGTGGATGTAGTGACAGGGTCTGCTCAGCACTGGATATTCAAACCACCAAAGGACACGCCTAACTATTGGTTAGGCAGTTGCGCCATCGATCGCCACAACGAGTGGCTGAGCAAACATTATCACGGACTAGACTTTTGGTACGGATTTAGTAATTATGAAGACTTGATGTCTGGATTAAACCATGTTTGTTCCGATATGTCAGTGCTTTACGCGCCGAATCTCGAGAAGGCTAGAGTTTTGGAAAAGCTATTTGACGCAAGGCGACTGGCCTTTAGCCTGGAGGCACTTGGATGTCCTCCGCTTGAAAAAGCATCACTTTTTCCCGCGTTTGCATTCCTAAGACATGATGGTGAGGAAGACGGAGGAGTGGATGAGGTGGATTGTGCGGAAGCACCAAAGCAGTGTCTCTACCATCGCGTGTACTCACCAGGGTTCGTTTGTACTTTGGACAGTGCACAACGTCTTGCGAAGTGGTGTGACGACAACATAGGTCTACTAGACATACACAAAGCTTCGATTAGGGCCAATACCTTTGTCGCCTGGAAACAGTGCCTTTTGCCAAGGAGCTTGCAGATGCTGGATTCGTACGTGTGCATTCTACACGCCTTGCTACCAGGTGTGTTTACTGCGGTGTGGTGTTGTGCAGGTGGGAAGATCACGACGACCCTGTCGCAGATCACGACTACAATTCACCTTTCTGTAAGTTTGTTCGTTTCAAATTGCAACAGAAGAGGGATCAACTGATCAAGGGGAAAAGCGATAAGTCTAGACCCACTTGTTGCCAGAAGAACAAGGGAGACATCTCCGATTTTAGTGAAGACGACTTTCACCTACAGTACGGAAATACTCCTGATATTACTGAATCGGATTTGATCAAGTGTTGTCGCACCTAAGTATGTCGCAGTTCTACAAGAATATGAGGAAGGTCACCTTTTGTGGTCCAGACGTCAGCACGTCTTTCGAGTTGCCGGCTGATGTAGACAGGACGTCGAACTACGTGGCGGATCGTGAACAGTTCAAAATGGTAATATGGAAGTTCGACACGATCCTGACTGATTGTCTACTTAAAAAAAATTCTTCACATGTCAACTTACAGTTTACTTAATCACGCTAATTGTAACCTGTTCGCTAAAAAATAACTGCTTTTTTTCTATACATCTTTTTCTTTTTTTTTACCCCCCTCAGCTACCGATCGGAGCTTTAAAGGACCAGCAACAACTAAACTACCTGCAGCAACCGCCGGACGGTCAACTGGTACCAGCCGACCACAGATATTTCAACAAACTCAGATTTGGCCAAAGTTACCACGTCATTTCTCGAGATTTTAACAAACTCGGATTTGGCCAAAGTTACCACGCCATTTCTCGACATTTCAGCAAACTCGGATTTGGCCAAAGTTACCTCAGGCAAATATACCTACTCACGTGTATTCAGGAACAATAAGTTTTATTCTAGAAAAATATATGTTTGAAAATAATGGATGTCATCAAATATGACATAGGAATAATTTTACTTGCAATAAGAATAATTATACTGATAAACGAAATTGTAAATAGTATAAAGCTTGATAAATAACCATGTAATTGTTGATCTGATGACCCGTTCCATTAAACCTAAATTAAAAGGGATTACATTAAATTTATTTCACCTACAGTTAGTTTCAATGTAGTTCCCCGATTGTGGATTTTTAAATAATTTATCAAAGCGCAGCTGGGTAGCGAGAGATAATTGGAACTAAACTGAGTTGCATCAATCGAGAACATTTCACATCCCCATGTTGTATATTCACAAAGGAGAGATATATTTATATTGGTTTAAGCCAATTATGTTGAAAGATATATCCATAAGCTAGTCATATTTAGACTAACTGACTAATATAACGTATAACGGTATATTGATCAATTTACAAATATTTTCTCAACCAACAACACAGCTGTTATAGTATTTAAATATGCTTCTTTGTTTGACAAAGGGTAGTATACGCATAAGGTGATTTAAAAAT
The DNA here is from genome assembly GCA_963675035.1 of Allygus modestus. Taxonomy (NCBI): domain Eukaryota; kingdom Metazoa; phylum Arthropoda; class Insecta; order Hemiptera; family Cicadellidae; genus Allygus; species Allygus modestus. The sequence goes on from OY776112.1 coordinate 378,795,078, forward strand.
CCATGAGTCCTACTACGCTGAATATTATTACAAATAGCATCACATCTCAGTGTTTAATCACAATTTTACTTAGTGGTGTAGAGTCTGGTAATGAGGTAGTAACCGATTTTAACTAAACACATCAATTTAGCACAGGGGATCAATCTTTTATCCCTTTTCACACAAGTCATTCATTACTTGGTTTCTTCGTAAATTATTTTAATTAATATACTTATTTATTTTTGTATTTTTGTGTTTAGTCATATTGGTTTAATCAAGTATACATTAGGTTAACAATTTTTTTTATGTTGTTTGTTATATTATATTGTTATGTTTAACAAATATGTTATATGCGTCGTAAATAAGTTAAATAAAACATTGCTAACACTTTATTTTCCTCTGGTATTTATTTTTTAGTTTTCTTCATATTGTTTTATAGAATTTTAAACATTCTTTATAGCCAATATAATATTTTACTCAAAACATTATTGAAATATGAAACACCAGAAGTAATTATTAAAATGGAATTATTTCATGATTTATAAACGGTTTGTATAAAGAATACTTGAAAATCGAGCCGTTCGTATTTCTCGAGTAAGGGTGCTTCAACCTTCAAAAGGTCGGAATGTATCAAAGAGCTATTCTTGTGCAAGCGACGTTCTCAACAGTTGACGTAGCTAAGAGCTTCCGCCATTTTTAACTCTAAATAATGTAAGGGTTTTTTTACTGGAGGCTAGCATTAAAGTGATACACAAAAGTGTGGTTTTGCTTTGTCATTAGAGAATTCAAAGTTATTTGTAGTTAATAAACATATATAATTAACAAGTTCGCACGCAGAACGCTGACGTGAGGGAAGTGAATTTCCACATAACAAACTTTAAAACTCAAAACCAGTGTAATAACATACATTTATTCCAATTTTGATTGTAATCTGAAAACATTGATTTTTTGGCTGTTCTGATGCTCCTGGTTTCATTTCCTGGAATTCTGGGAATACAATTTTGCACATTATAAGGTTAGGGGAAGTTCCAGTCAGGATTTAAAGTAGGTGCGATGATGCTGGGGATAATACGTACACTAAAAAAAGATAACAGGTTTTTCTGAAGTAAATCCCCCATAAGACAACGTACTGTGTTTGGTCGATATACTTTTTCCTTAATGACTTGGTTAATGCTAGAATAACGAGACAGGGCGTAAAAGTTGCGCTACCCTAAATTCCATCTTTTCACATGCATTAATTTTACATCCAGGGCTTTTCTGACCCTTTTTGGGCCCAAAAACTCTAAATTTGAAAGATAAATCCCGTAAAAATGGGTTTAGAGTTTTTCCCAATGAACTTGTCCAACTGATTATAGAATGGAACGTCTCTACCAAATTTTAAGTAAATCGGACAAAATATGCGACCACTAGAGTGCAAAAACACACACACACACACACACACACACACACACACACACACACACACACACACACACATATATATATATATATATATATATATATATATATATATATATATATATAATTATGAACGACCTCCCTAAAAGTGTTCAGGGGGTCACGTTAGGAACTTCTATGATGGTCCCGGGCTTAAGTTTCACCGTGCGGGTCATGCTAAAGTTCACTTTCCATAGGAAATTCACTATTAAACATTACACGTGATTTAAAATTACGTATTTGAAATAATGTAAAAGTAACACAACAGTTTTAAAGGTAATTATTTAAAAGTTGATACTACGTGATTATCGGTTTTTAGGGCACAATGTTAAAATAACTTATCTATGGTTTAATAGTCTCAAAATGTAATAAGAAAATATGTGTTACTTTACCTTGACCTTTAAAACAATCCAAGAGGATGAATCCATGAAATTCAGAACTCTAAAATGCTTCCGTTTTTAGGATAAATTTAAATCATAAACATAAACAAGATTATATTTGAAGCAGTTAAACACTTTCAAAACTTTGGACGTTTTTGGAAAAAAGGGAATCTATTTAAAAGGTAAAGCCTGAGGTAAAGTAACTGAATGTGTACAAATTACAAGTTAAGTATCTTAAAGAAAAGTTTAAAGAAACTAGCAAGACATCATTCATTACATTTGTGTTGCCGTCTTTGACAGTGAAAAAGTGTATCTGCTGTATTTTACATGACCTTAATACCTTTTACCTTCATATTCCCTACAGAAAAAGAAAGTATAATAATTTATTATAAATGTAATAAATCTAGCTACTATAAGAATATTACATAGTAATATTATTTGTTTATAACTATATATAAACTGTTAACAAACAGTCTGACAGGTAAAAAATAACTCAGTGTCTGTTTGTTTTAACTTTTGGAATGCAACGGCCTACATCCCTTTCATGTTAATAATATGACGGTCACCCCAACACAAGGTCGCCTGCGCGAAACCTAATACATTTTCAAGTACTGCACTTTGTTTATTTATTCATTATTTTGCGCCTTTTATGTTGTAAGATATTTTAAGTATAAAATAAATAATTGTGTAAATCAGTATGAAGTCAACAACTGTGCATATAACTGTGTTTAGTATTTTTTATCGAGCATGTATGTACATACATATGCGATTGTGTAAGTTAAAACCGCTGAAATTATTAGGTTTAGTATAATAAATCATTGGTCTGTTGGATTAAAACTTTATGTTAAATCATTATTGCTAATTATTGTTCATTTATGTAATTGTATTTTATGTTATGTGCTTGAATGAAGATAAATTCTTTCTTTTTTTGGATTTTTAAATAATCGTTTGCATATGTTTTTATAAAAATACTAATTTTATACGTTTGAAGTTGTACAAATTACTTCCAGTTTCATATCAGTTAAATTCAAGTTGAAGTGGTAATTTCTTTAATTGCAAGTTGGAAATTTAATAGCATACACATTTGCGATTGACAATATCCTTTTACATGTTAAGGTTAGCTTAAATATGAGCATATAAGTTATCTTTTACAATGTTTTAATTATCTGTGGTAGAACTTGGAACTCTGAAGAGGTGGAGTCAAGATAAGTATGAAAGTAAACCTTTGCTTGGTAAAATATGCATTATGTAATAATAATCATATAGCTATTTTAGAGGAAAACTGCCACATCGTTAATGTTGACTCTTAAATTATGTAGTTAAACAAAAAATGAACAATTTCAGAGTTGCTAACAATTTAAACTAAGATAAGTACAATGTACAATCAAAGTAACTATTTAATCTGTACAGTTCCAGTCTCTCCTTGCTGCTCCATACAAAGCAAGGTGTTGCAGACTACAGTTAACATTGGCCACAAAACCCCAGGAATCTAGTAAAGGCCTTATCTAGAAACGCATTAAACTATCTACTCGTTGTTTTAATTTTTGCTATTTTTTAGACAGCTTTGTTAATAAAATGTTTTGAATGTAAAAAATTGCTTCTCAAGCAACAACTTCATACAGAAACGTTACATTTAAATTGTACCACTCAAGCTTTTCTTTTCCTGATTTAATTTCGTTAAGCCTTTATAACTTAATTAGTGTAGGCTCAGCAGTAATTGTTTGAATCTACGTAACTCTACTTTTCTATAGCTACAATATTGTTTCACGCTATGAGTCATAAACATTTTGTGTAGAATGAAACATTTCGCTCTTTTACCATGAGCAATTTAAACTATGTGAAGTACAAGACAATAGATTAAACTTTTATTCGTACGATGCTAAAGTGAGCTCTACCCTTACGTGAATTACTTCAAAACTTAAAGGTAACCAGAAATAACGTTTTAAACGCTTATGAAAAACACTAATATTTCAACAATTTTTCAGTCTAAACATGTTCTACGTATGGGCCACATAATAACAATCGTTAGCGGTCCAGGCCTAAAAGTTATGGCAAAAGCATGATTCCCTCACTTAGATTAATAGGAGGTTTATTGAAAGTGATCCGTGTGTCAAAGCAATAAACTACGGTATAAACCCCTTCAACGACTGTTAAAACTCACCTATGTTAATGAAGACAAGATCGTTTATTGTAAATCCACGAGAGGACATCCCCATAGATGGTAAATGAAGTATAATTGGCATTTTATATACACTATTGCAATGCTTTTCTGTTTAAAGCTTATCTGCGGAAATACGTTTTGACTGCTCAGTGTAGATTTGCTTGGATATATGTATGTCTAGTAACATAATAGGAACAATAATATTCATTAATGTAATTCACTGTTGGTCAACTTTTATTTATTTATTTGAATGGAAACTGATACAATGTTTCTCTACATGTAATTATTTTATACTCACTGTAGACCTGATACAAATTCAAACTTAGTATTAAAAACTACTTAAACTCCTTTCTCATCCTTACAGCCACATGTTAAAAAAAATCTTTACTTCAAACATTTATATTGAGTTGCTAAATTGAAATGGGGTATTCGAGTTTTTGAGTTGCCTAATTCCAGTAAAGAAATTAAAAGCTTTCAGAGTTCATTTAAAAAATGCGGCTATGTCAAATTATTGGACTAGGGGGAAAAAATGTTTAACGAAAAACAGCTAGAGCCATTTTTAATTCTAATCCAAATATGTAAAACTTAAGAAAATAACATGAAAAATTAAAAGGAACGAATATAAACTTTAGAATTGCCTTAGGTATGTTCCAGTTTGAACATAGGTACGAGAATGTATATCTAATCAGTGCTTTAATGGCGACAACCTTTACACTCTTGCAGCCTAAAAGCTGTTATAATTAACTACATAATGAACTGTTGCGTCATGTTGTAAAATGACTTGGATTTGCTGCCAAACCATATAACATTCCAGCTTTGTTTATACTGTATGTCTTCTAAACCTGGCGTACACTGTGCAGTTGGACACTCTTCCACCTGGCTTTGGCAACCTTTATGCAAATATTACCTTTGGTAGTTGCCATTTTACACTATCTGTAACCTTTTTTAACTACAAATTACTTTTTTTAGCCTATTTAGAAAACACAACCATAACGTTTGAAAATATTCCTTTCACTAAACTGATAAAGTGTTTAACCACATATTGACGACTCTTTAGAAATGATTCTCCTTTTTTCATGCTTCATTTTTTTTGTAACTCAGAATCACTGAATATTTAACTACAAAGAAAGGTTATGTTACGTTTTGTTCAGTCAAAGTAGTCCAAAATGGTAATCATTGCTGGCACAACGTGTTTTCAAAGCTTAAGCTTCATCTTCAGGCCTCAAGAACGTATTCACTCAACTGAGGTCATCATGATTTGAAAACACGTACACACTACATAAAACACTTACAAAAACATTTATTTGGCCAAAACACTAATTCATTAAACCCAAAGACGCGCGGCAGGGGCGAGATGCGAGTCTAGCCTGAGGCTCCAGGTGACCTTGGCCCTACCCGTTATCAGTAACATGTCGAATGTTTCCCTGCTGCTCTTTGAGCCTGGACAACATGATTGCTGGGTAAATTATTAGATTTGAACAATGTTTGTTCGTTTAACACATAATGAGGTTCTGGTTGTTTCACCTTATAAATTTAATACTCTTCTAAGTGGTCTAATTAACAACCTTTTTTGTTAAAAATGTGTTATATTTCTAAATTATTATCAAACTTGTTGTAACTGTGGTGTGTCAGAAAGTAAAAGGCAAATGCTAATTTAAAATTTGATGTTTTTGATGGAATATATTCCTTAAACCTCTTTCCAAAAGAGGCATGTAACGTATTGATGAGCCAACATAATATTTTGGATAGTCATGACAAGTAACCTTGTAAACACCAGTCATATCTATGTTGTTGTTTTTGTTTGTCAACCGTCTCAGTCTAGCCTCGTATCTCGCCCCTGCCCCGTAGTTTGGTTTTAAAAATTATTGTATTGGCCTAATAAATGTTTTCGTAGTGTTTTATGTAGTGTGTATGTATTTTAAAATCATGACGAACTCAGCTGATTGAATACGTTCTTGTGGCCTGAAGATGAAGCTTAAGCTTTTAAATTACGCGGTAGCCAACAAGGATAGCCACTTTGGATAAATTTTACGGAAAAAACGTAACTTGGCCTTTCTCTTTAGTTGTTTCATACGTCCAGTTATTTAGTCCTTAATATTTGAATTTTGTGAAGCATCTATAAGTGTTAAGAGGGAAACCCAGGAAATAATACGGGGGATAATGTTTGGACAGTTACCGATAAAACTAAACTTTTAAATTTAAAACACATGAGTAATGCATTATTATTTGTAGAAGTAATCCCAAACATAAAACCTATTAGTTCGTTTGCATCTAGCTCATGTTGCTTGGAGTTTTAAAACAAAACTATATTTTGGGCCATTTCAATCAATTTAGCTGTCATTTAAAGATTCAGTTTAGTCCGATTTAGAAGTATCTACGAATAAATATTTCTTGCTAAGGAAGAAACATGGATTTTTAGATCCTACAATCTCAGTCTAAAACAATTTATTAATTGGCACCTACAAGTAACTGAGGAGTAAAATATCTTAAAAGTCGAAAAAAACCATGGAGGGATTTAAAGGCACCTTCGAGAAAAAAATCAGAACCAGGATCGATTCAAGTTGCTTCATCTATGAATTATTTAAAATCAAAACCTAAATAATAAATATTATTATTATCACCATGTGCATTTTAGGACTAACCCTTTATCGTACAAGGCTAGATGTGAAACATCTATGTCCCCTCGTCTAAGAATATCTATGTCGTCCCCTCGAAAGGAATATTGTAAATGAGTCCTCGTCTGTTATTTTGATATTTTGTATTTTTATAAAAGCTCTAATTATCTGATAAAATGAAGCAGGGCAGAACCATTATTATTAATGAGCTCTTTTGTGGTTTTGGCATGATTAGTAGTTGGAACTGATTACATTTTGGATTGATCAAATATAGCTCAATAACTGGTCGTCGTTTCCACTTTACCCTAGCCATTTTGTTATAAAAACTGCTTTAAAACTTGGAAAATTTTGAGTGTGTGAAGAGGTTAATATTGGCTTGTTCTTATTGATTTTAAAACCTGTTAATAGACAAGGTTAAATAATACGTGCATTAATTTATTTTAGCTAAGACATTCATTTTACTTAAAAACGTAAAACTGTTTACTTATACTTTATAAAGCATGGGTTGACCGAGAGTCACAAAATGTGTGGTGAAAAGGACACTAACTATCTTTGTTAGAGGCAACGTGCATAGTCATATGATAAACGGAGAAAGGATGAACTATAGCAAAACATAAAATATGTTACCCAAATAATGGCATAAGGTAAAAACATAGTTTTACTTAAAAATGTATATATTAGAGAATCAAATCACTGAAACATTCCATACGTTGATTAATAGACTGCTGAGAATCCCTATCAATAAACAAGATTAAAAGTAAGAAAAAAAAAGAACCAAAACAATAGCCAAGACAAACGGATAAAATTCCAAGTTAATAGATAACTTGGTATAACCATGGTAAGGAAGAAACAATAAAATAAAATAAACATGTAGGAAAGTCCAAAGACGAATATTTATGCTTAACATATTGTGTTGCTATGTACAAGGCCATTAGAAAAACGTTTGGAAAATCAAACTAAAAATTGGCTTACAGAACCAGAAATAATTAATTTCAGCTTATAAAAAAAATCTCTAATAAAAGTAAGAAACGGTTTTGCCTAATGTTTATTTATGGAAACCAATTTTGTATTTACAAATTTTCTTCCTTGAAAAAAATTTAATCATATTATACTAAAATGGAATTTGTTTCTGATTTTAAAGAATAGTTACATTAACAGTCGTAGTACTTACAATTTATAATAAATTCACTATGAAAGCCAAATAAAGGAAGTGCTGTTTAAAGCTTCCATAATCATCTTCATCATCATCCATAAAAAATATATTTTAATGGTATTTTTGTAAGAATAATAAAATCGACATTAATTTATTTTATTGATTTCAGTATAAAACTACAGTAATACTGAAACAATACAGTATTTCAACTTCACACTGAAGGTGAACAATGTTACATATGTAGTGTATCTTGGTTGGCATGTTGTGTATTTAAGTTATTAACCGATTTAAAGTAGATTCTCCAATATTCGCTGAAGTACATTTAGTTTGTATGAGCATCCAGCTCGTAATTTAGTTTTCTAACCAAGAACCTTCTCAAAGGTCGTTTTACGAGACATTGTCTGATGAAGTTACGATTTTATTAGATGCAATCTTCCTACAAGGTCTCCTATCCTGACACTCTCTCTGAAATAAATTTGATCAAGAAAATATTTTCATCTTATAATCTGGTTTTATGGTTTATTAATTTATATTCATCATTATAGTCCATTTTGTTTATATATTTACACTTGAACCATAAAAATACCTTGCAAAATTAGGCTGTACAGTATAAAATATGAGACTGATTATTTTTGACAATTTTTTCATCAAGGTGTTTCACAAAAATATTGATTTGTAATTAGCTGTCCATGTTGTTTTTGTCGTAGTTGCGACGTTGACGAGAGATGGTAGTTGAACGAAACCATGATCACAAGTAGCAATAGCTGCAATTGTATTGCCTGTTCTTTAAAGTAAGCTAAAACCACGTATTAACTGAGAAGGTTTGACTCAAATCAATTTTTTTTATTAGTTATAATCAGTTACATTATAAAAAAATCTAATTGCGATCGTTATATTTTTATTTATTATTTATACATTAATTTTAATTATTATTTAAACATAATTGAATGTCTTAAATTTTATTTTACCATTGTTATTTGATGTATAGGTTTATAGTAATATCCCGATACCATATTAATTGTAAAACGAGTTCGCACGCAGCACGCTGACGTGAGGGAAGTGAATTTCCACATAAAAACTTTTAAAACTCAAAATCAGTGCAAAAACATACAATTGTTCAATTTTTATTGAAATCTGAAAACATTGATTTTTTGGCTGTTCTGATACTCCTGGTTTCATTTACTTGCAAAGCTGGGAATACAATTTTGCGCATTATAAGGTTAGGAGAAGGTCCAAACAGGCTTGAAAGTAGGCGTGAGGTTGCTGGGGATAATAAAAGTACTTTAACAAAGGAATAACAGGCTTTTCTAGTGTAAAACCCCCATAAGACAACGTACTGTGTTTAGCCGATACACATTTTCTTTAATAACTCGGTAAATATTTATGCTAGAATGACGAGAAAGGGCTTAAAACTTTCGCCTCTCTAATTCCCATCTTTTTACATGCATTAATTTTACATCTGGGGCTTTTATGACCCTTTTTGGGCCCAAAAACTCGAAATTTGACAGATTAATCCCCAAAAAATGGGTTTAGAGTTTTCCGATTGTTTTGCCCAACGAACTTGTCCAACAGATTATAGAAAGGAACGTCCCTACCAAATTTGAAGTAAATCGGACAAACAATGCGACCGCTAGAGTGCATACACACACACACACACACACACACACACACACACACACATATATATATATATATATATATATATATATATATATATATATATATAATTTTTAACGACCCCCCAAAACGTGTTCAGGGAGTTACGTTAGGAGCTTCTATGGTGGTCCCGGGCTTAAGTTTCACCATGCGGGTCGTGCTCATAGTTCACTTTCCAAAAGAAATTCACTAATAAATGGTTAAAATTTGACATATCCATGTGGCACGTAATTTAATGTGTTATTTAAATAGAGAATTAAGTGTAGTATGGTAGATTAAGGTGTTAAGCATACAAGGAGCCTGAATAAAACCATAAGTAAGTTCAAAGTATAATCAAAAATTGAAATCTATGTTTTTATTAGCTTAATATCTTTATTTTAATAATTATCTGTTGATAATGTCAAAGTCATTCGAAATAAGAAGTTGGTTTTGTAAATGCAGATTTGACTTGAAATCCTCTATTAAATATTAATATTAAAACATTACTGATATAAGACACTTGAATGTAATATTATAGTGGGTTAAAACATATTTCCGTACGAAGACTTGTTTATATTGTCACTGCCCAAAATACAAGTTTCAGTTAATACTTAAACAGTATTCACCGTTCATACCTGAGAATGTGTAGCCTACTCATTCATTCCTAGTATATTTCCATATAGTACGACTTATTATACTGCTTTAAAAATGCTTTTTATAATAAACAGTTTAAATTATAGGTTATGTCCTAAAACCGGATTTTGAAGTCCAGTCATGCCCAGATGCCGTCATGATATCTAACAATTTCAGCACGTCCAAGCTCTTTAGTATCACAATAAATGCAATTAAAATTAGAAGTATACAAACATAAAGCTTTTATAGTTCAATATTTCTCCTAAATTTCTAATCATAAACGGGTATAAATTTAAAAAAGTTATATAATTAGGAAAGGAACAAAACTAATAATTCGGTTCTGCTGTAATATAAGAATGAATAATTTGTTGAAATAATAGTATCCTTAGATTTTCTATAGCAATAGATACTAAAATACTGTTAACCCTTTGTTTCATCAAGTGGCTCGTCAAAACACTAGTGTATTATAATATTGGCTATCATATGCTATCCGACTTTAAAAATATTAAAACACCCATCCTCAGTTGCAATAAAACTAAAATGACGTACAGGCTGTATATACTTGATAATCTATCCAATCTTTACAATTTATTTACGATAGGCAGCAGAAAAATAAATCCGCCGTATCTTTCCATAAAATAAAAACACTATGTTTGTAACATATTGAGGAAACGAATCCTTTTCATTGGGTTATACCTTGTTTAAAATATTCAATTATTATTATGCATTAAAGTGTTTTTTGATTATTAATTTATTAGTATTATTAATTACTTATTTACCTCGTTATAAATAAATATATAACTACGCGCACTTATGTCATGAACTCAATTTGTTGTATAGGGTCAGTTTGATGACCGAATCATTGGTTGACTGTCTTACGTTTGTAAAATATTACGTCAATTTGTTTACAAAAAAACCTTTGAAGTAATGTAGTATAGCGAATGAATATTACTGTACTGAAGTAAAACTTACTTATTTTCTGACTTATTGTTTACGTTTTAATAAAAGAAGTTGTAATTGAATAGTTCTATGTAAACTAAGTAAATTGAAGTTCGTTTATGCGATTTAAATACAATCTTCTACAACAAGTTATTTTCAATTTAGTTAAATCTGGACCCATTATTTGTTCTCAATAGACACGGACCCGTTCTATATACAAGAGAGAGCATAATATGTTTGTCAAGTGAAACAGAATTATCAACACAGCTAGCTTTTTAACATGTATTAAACCCGAAAATAGGTTGTTCTTCAGAATTATTTTTGGAGTTAATTTGTTATCCGTCATTTCCCGTTAATCAGCCAAAGAAAGAGGGACGTTGTTTAGAATAAATGAAAAATGTATATGTGCCATTTTACAAGTATTTAGTAAAGAGGAAAGAGGTGTACACGAAATGGTTAATACACTTAAGTACAACAGTTCCTGTAAGAGCGGCCTGTAATGGCTGCTAATGGATGTGAGAGTTATAACTTTGCACGCGTCACTGATAAAAGCGTAACACTAATGAATACTTCGAACTAATAAATTACTCGCAGTATTGTTCCTTAAATTTATGAAGGATTTTTAATACTTTCGAAGATTTAAGAAAAAGTAAAATATGTTTTTTTAGTAGTTATAATCCAATTTTTATAATTGTTTTGTAAAGGTTTGTGAAAGAGTCAGTTTGCTCGAACTGACCGGCTAAGTTTAAAATCCAATGGCTACTGCAATTGTTTAAGTGTACATTAACTCTTTCAATAGCACCTGAACGGCAGTGAAGTGTCAATTCAATAAAAGCTTGATCCGCCGCTAAGCCGTTTTATAACGGTTGATCACGGTTAATACTTTCACATATAGTTGACGTTGATCAAAGATAACACTACTATCAAATTGTTTTTCTGTTCATATTGAAATGTATTTCAGTGTAGAAAATGCGTTTTGAGCACCTGATTAAAAAAATGATTAGTTATTAAAACATTTATTTAGTACAACGCCTAATTCGCCACCTAATTCGTTACAAGGTTTGTTACTGCGAAGTGTGATTTTGAGTTTGGAGTGAAGAAGCCTAAAGTGAAGTTTCTAATATAAGGTGTTATTAATTTATGACTTTTAACAATACTAATACAGTCTATAGGTACTTCTCGTTCTTCTATCATAAATCGTAAATCAAACCCCATGGCCGAGCTTCTTAAATTATTGGTAGATTTTCGTGTTTAGATTTGACCTTTTAGGTGCATGTTTTATCGAGATTTTAGCCAAAATTATTAATTTCCACCAGGTATTCTCACCAATACCTCATAGTAAACTTGGTATTGATGGGTGTCAAACATACTGCGTCATTTAAAACTTACGGAATGTTACTGTGACGTAAAGGTTGTAAAGTTAAAAATATAATTACAAGTAGACTAACCATTCACAAATCCAAAAATAATATTAACAAATTTATATATGGTTAGGTGTTATATATTTTATCTCAGTAATGGGAAATAAATTAAATATTTGCTTGAATTTGTAATCGATCATTATAAGCTACTGCCTATTTAGGGTTGTACTTGGTATTTCCAAGTAAAACCTTCCATTAGGATTATACTCAATGCGTTAAATTACACAGTACTAATTAGTATCAGTACAATGTAAAATTGTCTTGTATTTTCAAATATATTCGCATTCTATTAAAAATTGCAATAGCAATAATAATGTACTGATATAAAAAAATCCTTCCGATGTCGTATTGCAGTATTATTAATGAAAGCATCTGTTGAGAATAAATGTTATAAAACCATTATGTTCCTCTATTAACGATGCAAAAGGAAATATAAAATCCTGGATAAGATAGCTAGCTATCTTGATTTTCTAAGTGTCAAGGCAACCAGACATACATGATTCATAAAATGTTGGGTGCCGCCTTCAACAGTGAAAAATATTTTTGTAAATCTCCCATGGCCTCCCTGGTTTTACGCTGATCTCTTCGAAGCTTAGTTAAAAAAAATTATTGATGCAGTTTATTGTCAAATGTAGTTGCCGTAAGGTGGAAATTTCAAAATTGTTTACTTGATCATTTATCATCTTTTTCGTAAAACGGGAAAATTCTAATTTTTTACCTAAAGCAATTAAAATATTAGTTGTTAAATATAAAGTTTCCTGCAAAAAGTAACAAGAACAATAGTTAATTTCATCCCAACAAAAATTTTGCAGTCTTATAAAATATCATTCTATTATCTTTAGCATTAGAACTGAACGTATCCTAACTAAATCGTCAGGGGATGTCTACAATTTTAATAAAATTAAATCTACACTCTGAGAGCTTCCCTGTTTGTGGAGCGGAAGTTCTATCAACTCTATTATTTAATGATTGTTTTATTTTAATATTTCAGGTGATTGTATATTTTAAATTAATTTTTCTAACTTAGGAAGTGCAGTTTACTTCGCTAACCTTAGAACACATGGTACAAGTTTCAGGTTGCATTAAAAACTCATTTAAAGCCATACCTTTTACAAATTTCACCCTTAGTGGTCCCATTGACTGCTTAGTGTGTTTAACGTAGAATTAACTCATTTAACAGTGGATTAAAGTACATCTGATATTTCTATAAAATATATATATTTACTTGACTCATAAGTTAATGAAAATAAATATTATTTTCAAATTAATTAAAAGGCTTTACACCTTTCCACATAAATCTAGAGTTAGTACTATTATTAGTGAATTTCCTTTGGAAAGTGAACTATTAGCATGACCCGCACGGTGAAACTTAAGCCCGGGACCACCATAGAAGTTCCTAACGTGACCCCCTGCACACGTTTTGGGGGGTCGTTCAAAATTATATATATATATATATATATATATATATATATATATATATGTGTTTGCACTCTAGCGGTCGCATTTTTTGTCCGATTTACTTCAAATTTGGTAGGGACGTTCCTTTCGGTAATCAGTTGGACAAGTTCGTTGGGCAAAACAATCGGAAAACTCTAAACCCCTATTTTTGGGGATTAATCTTTCAAATTTCGAGTTTTTGGGCCCAAAAAGGGTCATAAAAGCCCCAGACGTAAAATCAATGCATGTAAAAAGATGGGAATTAGTGAGGCAAAAGTTTTAAGCCCTCTCTCGTCATTCTAGCATAAATATTTACCGAGTTATTAAAGAAAATGTGTATCAACTATACACAGTACGTTGTCTTATGGGGGTTTTACACTAGAAAACCCTGTTATTCCTTTGTTATAGTACTTTTATCATCCCCAGCAACCTCACGCCTACTTTCAAGCCTGTCTGGACCTTCTCATAACCTTTATAATGTGCAAAATTGTATTCCCAGCATTGCAAGTAAATGAAACCAGGAGTATCAGAACAGCCAAAAAAATCAATGTTTTCAGATTTCAATAAAAATTGGACAAATGTATATTTTTACACTTATTTTGAGTTTTACAAGTTTTTATGTGGAAATTCACTTCCCTCACGTCAGCGTGCTGCGTGCGAACTCGTTTTACATTAGATATAAGAATTCCAGTAATCAGCTTAATCAAAGGCATACACCTATAAATTTAACTTGATACGTTTTAGTTAAGTTTTAGCTAATGTTTATAAACAAACTCCCAATACTGATTACTCTGATTTATTTGATGAAAGGTTTGCCATATTGCTTCATCCTCCAGATGTATTTATTTCCTGCGTCAGGAGGCGACAGAACGTGAATTGATTAATGGAAACGATTACTGCCTAGATTGGCACTTCATTAGGAGAACCCGACCGAGGCTCTCCGCCGTTGATTGGGAATGGACTGAGAATGGATTGTTGCAATGAAATCTGCGATTGAAAAACTGCTCATAATTGAAACCTATATTTAATAGATTCATAGTCCTGAATAACCGCTTTATATTGCAGCATCGGACAGGGAAAAAATGTTTTCTTGCTCAAAAAAGAACGTTGTCGTCAACAGATAAATTAACGTAACTCACACATTTTCTTCATGAATGCCTTTAAAGATCTATTATTGGTTATAATAATTTTAGATTGCAGGCTATATCGTGCATAGCAAATGTGAAGTTCTGATGCGTCATTTTAATTAAGAGATAAAAATCGTCCGCGTCTTATTTATCCCTTCTTATTAAAAAAAATTATAGGAATAATAAGGATTGGAGAAAAAGAGTTTTGTAATTAATCAATTTTAGTTGCAAAACAACTTAGTTGTAAAATACAGCATTACTTTATTATAGAATGAAAACTGAGCAATTTCACTTAATTATATCTATTATTTAATACTGAAAAAATTTTCCAGGTTTGTTAGGTATTTGTGATAGCCTGCCCCTATTAAATATGTATAACAACCTTTACAAATTAAATCTTACATACAGTGCCAAATTTATTTAAATATCAACTTAAAACCAATAAAAACTAAAATAATAATTATGAAGATATGACACTGCACTGACTTTAATAACTTTTATAATATTAGTATTTATACAGGGTGGTCATTAAAGAATGTCACAAACTTCGTGGGCCAATAGTACTCATCAATTTGAACAAAAAATGTCCTCTTAACATATGTCGAAAAATCCTTCGTTTAGCCGCTAGCCGCCATTTTGTATTTTTTACAAAAAAAATTATATCTAAAAAACTACTTTAGCTAAAATAACCAAACCTTGCACGGACATTTATTAAACGTGAAAGAAAATTTAGAAATTTTTTTGTTTGATTTGCATTTTTATTTTCACAATGGCGGCCATTTAAAGTTTTTAAAGTCAAATAATAAAAAAACTGTACATTTTTCAAAACTTTACCTTTTAACAAAAAAACAACAAATTTTAATACTAAATCCAACGGTATTTTGTTTATCAAAATCGGACCACAAATAAGCAAGAAAATTCACTTTTTCGGTTAACCCGCAGAAGCTCCAGTCCCACCAGCAGCCCCAAGTAGCGTGGGCGGCGGCCGGCGCGCGGGCCGGCGCAACAATGAAAATCGTATGAGAAATGCACTACTGTCCGCGAGAGGAAAGAGCTTCTGCGGGCTAACCGAAAAAGTGAATTTTATCGCTTATTTGTGGTCCGATTTTGATAAACAAAATACCGTTGGATTTAGTATTAAAATTTGTTGTTTTTTTGTTAAAAGGTAAAGTTTTGAAAAATGTACAGTTTTTTTATTATTTGACTTTAAAAACTTTAAATGGCCGCCATTGTGAAAATAAAAATGCAAATCAAACAAAAAATTTTCTGAATTTTCTTTGATGTTTAATAAACGTCCGTGCAAGGTTTGGTTATTTTAGCTAAAGTAGTTTTTTAGATATATTTTTTTTAGTTAAAAATACAAAATGGCGGCTAGCGGCTAAACGAAGGATTTTTCGACATATGTTAGGAGGACATTTTTTGTTCAAATTGATGAGTACTATTGGCCTACGAAGTTTGTGACATTCTTTAATGACCACCCTGTATATCTCGTCCGAGTTATTATGTACGTTAATGACCATACTTAGCGTCGTTTGAATATTTACTGTTTGCTCCAACATATTAACAAAGGTTCTGACGAAATGATCATAAACAGTTTTTTATCACCAATTTTTTTACAGGAAATTGTACAATTTAAAACTTTTATCAATCCTTACGTTTCTGCCTTGACGACCGCAATTATTAAGAAGATTTCGATACTTATAGTTTAATTAATTATTTTTTAAATATAAACCAAATGCAAATGTAACTAATACATCTTTCGAGTTTCCAACCGCTCTTCTTATTCTTCTGATTGGTCTGATTTTTTAAAGATAGTTTAAATATGTGGAATAAAGGTGACCATCAGTCGTTATTTTGCTTGTTGTATTCCCAGCTGTTTTTGAAGTGCCAACATCTTCAGGTAGTGAGTGGTAAGTAACCAATAATTCACCTTCAAATAAATCTATTTTTTAAGTTAGACACGGATTTAGATGGATTTAAGAGGTCACATTTATGTCAACTATGTCACTGTTTGTGATTTATATATTATTGTTATAGTAATTTCCAGCCACAGTATTTTAAACACTAAACGCTTTTTGTATTATCACTACTCCTACCTGATTGGGTTTTTCCGAAGTTACATTTTCTAAATAGTATATACATATTATGTAGTTGTGTATTAGTAGTGTTGCATACTAAATAGGAAGTTCATCATTGACCAGTTGATCTCTCTCAATGGTTCTTTATATTTTTAGTTATATTTAAATGTAATCTATCTTGTTATTCCTAATATGTTTTGTAGTTTTGTTTATTGTTTATGTATTACTTAATTAATTTTGTAAGATAAACCCTTTGCCATAGTCAATCTACACTATCTCTATTACTGTTAAGAAATTATTTGTGTCTGAATCCCGTAACATTTAAATAGTATTTTCTTTTAAATAAACGACAATTATTTCTTGATTACTACATACATATATCGTTTTTACAATTATAAATGCTTTAAATTTTAGATTTAATAAACAAAAGTACAACCACTGCCAAAGTGAAGGAATACTAGCAGCTTGTAAAGAATATACATTTAGGAGGAGTAAGAACGGAATAGTAGGACTAAATTTAAATATAAAAAACCACGTGGCATTACTAACCCTACAGCTCTATATAGACGTTCGTTGAGGCAACCGCAATACTTGACTCTCGTCACCAGTTGGGCTGTAGCAACAATGACTGTTACAAGACAGTTGCTGTTTGAGCTGCAGAGACTAATGAAAGGCCTGTCAATCACTGTTGTTGACTGCACAACCAACCACTCTGTATAGCAGGATGTTGAACAAAGCAAACGGTTTGGAGCGGTTTTATAATTATTACAAAACTTAAATAAACATTATTTATTCTGTAAAATGTGCAACAGAGCTATCTCAAGTACAGCCAACCTTGTCTTGCTGTTACTGTTTTAGGCATTTAGGAAAATCATTCAAGTAAATATATGGTTATCGCAACTGACAAGGGTTACAAGATTTATAGTAAAGAGAAAACAAATAGTTTTTTACAGGGAAATTTCTAATACTTTTTAAACTATCAAAGTATGAACACCAACTTGTCTTGACACAAGGAAAGTAGAGATATTGGGAGAACTGTTAATTAAATTTAAAAATATTTTACGAATATCGCTGTGGGGTTTATCTACAGATTAGTATTTACTTAATCACGCGAAATGAGTACCCTTTGATGTTTAAAGCCGCACTTAATTACAGCTTTGTAAGAGGGCTTAAAACATAATGTTGGAGTAGTTTATAAACTGCCTTTGGCAACCATTAGAAAATGAACTTCATAAGGATTCCTTGTTTTGAAACTAAATAGAAAGTTAATTAGAAGAAACTATTTGAATACGAATATTAGATAAAATGATTTTAAATGCAAACTCATATAGCACGGGCAATGTTAAAGAAATGTTTATAATTTATACCTTTAAAATAGCATTAAATAAACTTGTACATAGAACATTACTAAAATGGCACATGTTACAGTAATTAATAGTGATTATATAATAACTTTGTACCTTTTCTACGTTAATCTTTTAATCTCGAAATCTGCATCAACATTGTGGCTTAGACATTACAATGTGTTTTTCGATATTTGATGAGGACACAGTAGGGTCACGAATTGTATAATTTACAAAAAACACTTTTTATATCTATGTACAAGTGTTTTTTCCAACAGTTTTGTATCCAAAAATAATATTGCATTACTTTTTTTCCAGTTACACCAATTATAACAATAAACAATAACATGTTTTATGTGTAAAATACGTATCAAAATTTTTAGTAAAATAATAACTTTTATTTAGCAGAACGTTTGTTTATAAAAAACACCAAACATACTGTGAGATCTATTGTATACGGTGTAGCAATATTGAATGGGTAAGTTGTATTTATTTGATTGTTTTACCTTGGTTAAGTGAATACAACTCGACTTCCTAATCCAATCAAGGAAGGTCCCAGTGTTGGTTTACGAGATAGGTGGATAAAGTGAACGGTTTATTCCTTGGACGTGATTTGAAATGAAGCGAAACTGCAAACATATTGCTGTCATAGTAACATCTTTTTTTAATGAATAACGTTGTTTATATTGAGGGAAGTTAATTCCATGTAATTTATATTTTAATAAATTAATATTACGGGTGTAATTTAAATTTAACATTTTAAACTTATAAAAACAAATATTAATTACTTAAACTCATAATTTAGGTTTATTAAAAAAAAGTAACCGAATATCGTAGCTCAGAGGTAGAGCACTGGCCTCACAAGTCAGACGAGTTAGGGCGTAGATTTGATCCTTGCTGACTGCTTGAATGTGTTTTCAAGTGGCCACCACTGGCTTGCTTCAAATAATGTCAGCAATACCTTGTCGTTTGTAAGCCAGCAGAGCCTTATTCCAATTATATTTCCACTCGGTGGCTGGTGATGTATACATCGCGACTAGTGGGAGAAGGAAGCCACAGTTGGAGGTAAGATGTGGCAGTTGTTCCGACTACTCATTACAGCTGTGTGCTCCTCACATTGGCTGAGAAATATTTCGTCTCTGCCACAGACCGTAGGAAATGAACTCCTTACCATCGTATTTAATAATACCCCCGTAACAGCAAACCTGGGTAATCAGCGAATTTCCAATGCATGCATATGTTTTTCACTACCACATAAAGCCAATTACCAAGTTTCATAAAAATACATGAATAAATAAGTGATCTATAGGATTTTATTTATTCTCCATAAGAATAACATTAGGGCTGAGAGTGCAGGTTTGCTGCTACAAGGAACACAACATTTGTATTTTATGCAATTATTAATATAACTTAGCCAGTTAAAGCTGCATACCAAGTTTTATTAATTTATCATCATAGTTAAGAGAGATATGAAACTCTCTTAATTATACAACTTAACTTACTCTCCTTAAGAATAACATTAGGACTGAGTATGCAGGTTTGCTACTACGTCAAAAATCCAACAAAAGTCCATTTTTTGTGCAAATATCAATATACCAGTACTGCGTGAAGCCACGAACCAAGTTTCATCAATAGTCATTCATAAATAATCGAGATATCAAATTTTATTTATTCTCCATAAGGAAAACATTGGACAACGTACTGTCTTTAGCAATTTGAATATCTATGCAACGGTTGGACGTAGAATCACAATCTAAAAACCACAATGATTGTTCTGTAGAGCTAAACTGATTGGTAAAAGCAAATGTGAAGTTTACATTAAAATGAACTGAAGAAAATCAAAAAACCTTTTTCCCTTAAGATTAAGATGGGAGATTTTATGAGCAGGTTTATTGGATTTTCTCCGCAACCACTTAACCAAAGGTTAATAAATACAAATTTGATATTATTATTTGTAAGTTCTATAAAATGATCTAAACCAAAATTGAGTGTTTCAAAAATGTTAGGGCAAAAAATGCAAAAAACTTTCTTTTTTTTATGTAAAACCCCCATAAATCCCCTTTCCCATAGTCCGATTTTTCTGGTTTTCGAACTTAGTCATGAATGTCACTTTACACATTTGAGCGAAATTTCATCGAAATCGGACGATTTTTACTCAAGTTATTGCATTTACGGACACACATATATATATATTTATATATATATATATATATATATATATATATATATATTTACATATTTATATTTCAACAAATAGTGTTTTTGGCATCTGGGGACCTCAACAAAAAGTTATCATGGTCTCGGGCTCAAGTATTACCATGAGACCTACGGTAATAGCTTCTTCCTTTTAGGGGAAATTCGCTAAAAACGAGTTTCAACAAATTATTGATTATTTTAGTCTTTTCAGAATTATTTTATTATTTGTTGGTATTTTATTTAAAAAATTATAACTTCATATGGATTGATCTGAATGTCTCAACATAATCGTCACGACATAATTTAAAACTTAGGTAATATTTGGAAACTTGGGACACCGTGCAGGGCGTTTGAATGGTTATTTTTTACCTTAGGTGTTTCAGTATTTATTGTTATCCAACTACTAAAATGTTTTCTTTGCTTACATTGTGCCAAATTAAGTCATAGTGATATACATTTAGAATATAATTTAAAATGTTTATATTTTACCTTTACTCAATTTTGTATTTTGTTATAATTAATTCTAACGCAATGTAACAAGAAAAAGAGTGTCGTTAAATAGGTTACAGTTCATACTGGAATTTTAATGGTTATTAGGGGCCTACTAAAACAAACGCTCCACATTTAATATATTTGTATTTGTAATCTTACAGTACAGACTTTATATTACAATTACAAGACAGACCATTAAGGGTAATAAACAAATGTTAAAAGGAAAACATTCTCTCTATGATAATTCATACTTATCTGTATATTAATAGAAATTAAATATCAACTCAACTATACGTCGCATGACAATTCCATTCATACTCCGCCTAATTTGAAAACACAGTAATGACAATTATTATGAGAGCGTCATGAATGTTGTAGTTGTTTAACCAGGGTAATGGAGTTTGCATATATGACTAGCTCTGCGGCCTGCTACCATCATTCCTCAAAACATTGTTTGCATCAACTATATCAGCTACATTTATCCATTTTGCTTAGTAATACATACGTTCGATATATAAATCAAAGCCAATTATTAGTGACATGTTGTTTTGGAGCCTAGATTTTTAAAGATTGATAGGTTACTTCATTCGTTCTCCAGGGGGAAACGTTTGTTGTTCTTCTTAAATTTGAGCTTTCTAACAAAATATTTAATCAATATCAATAGGGTATTGGTCTGGTTCTCTATTTAACGTTTAATCTTTACCTATTAAGTAAAAAGGTTTAGATGAATAATTTTTAATTCGCCACCAAGAATTACGTAGGAAGAGGAAACGGAAAACATGATACATGCCTGTCTCTGTCTCTGGTTTCTTTGTGTTAATGTTTGCTGTACGTTACACTGCAGCGTTTATTTTCATCCTTGTACATTTTCAGCACTTTAGTAGCACAATTGAGAAATATATTTAAATGAACTGATAAAAGTTGACAGTTGAGAAATTTTACAAAATTTACATAATTAGCACTACAAGTAAATTACCACTTTTTTAATCAAATATAGCTCTCATAACTTTAAAGGTTATTCATGGTTAAATAGTCTCCAAAACTGATAAATAATAAAATAAGGTTACTTTACCTCTGTCTTCAGCTTTAAAATAATCTAAATGGAACTTGGGATATAACAATGTAAATGTCCTTTTGGAATTTTTAAAGCTGGAAACGGAGATAAAGGAACCTTATTTTATAGCTGACCCTAGATTTATCTACAGCATATAATGAGATCCAACCCGTTAGGTAACGGTATGATTACTAAGCTAAACTCATTATTCACGAAGTGTTAGTCGTAGAAAATCTGCATTATATAATTTCTGAGGGGCTATTTAATACAATCCATTTTGTTTTAAACTTTTTATAGTTGATGTTTGATTTTAAAAGTTTTAAACTGGATTACTTGTATTAATAACTTAAAATAATCTTTCATAAGTGTTCACTCAATTATGTGGGTGCAAGTTAGAGGGTTGCTACGTTCTATCGCTTATCTATTAGTTTTAGGTGACTTTATTATGGATTCACCAATTCGATCGCCATAAATTGTTTACCAATTAATGGAAATCCCAATATATAATTTTCGTAGACTAACGATTTAGAACACTGATTTATATGATTGTTTGTATATTCGAATAGGATTTGGTATTATTTAATGATACTACTTTGACCAAAATATTAAAACTACTTAATTTCAAATCATTTGTCAATTTAAATTTTAAAGTTCATAGATTTTAAATTCTGATTCGAAGTTCTCTTTAGGAGTAATCGAAAGTAAACAAAGTGAGACAAATGAATTTAAAATTACTATTCATAATTGATATGGAGTGGTTAAGCTCGATGGTGAAATCAGTAACTATTATGTAGTTGTTAATAGAGCGGAAACCTAACTTTGAATTTGAGTGGGACTGCTCCGAATACGTCAGATTCGTTGTCAGACTTGAATTGATTGTCCCTACTTTTAATTTTGTATTAGCATTCAAACTTTATGGTTTGATGGAACTTGTAGTAACAGTTCAATTTATTTTGTTACTGAAAATAAATAATTCACTATATTAAAAAATTCAGTGGCTCAGCATGGAAGTTTTAAAATGCAGTTAATAAATAAAGTATAGGTTTATATAAATTACAAACAATTATCGGAAATCAATTGTATTTATAAACTCTTTGATTTCAATAACTTATAGAAGTAAAATGTTATTTTACTTTTACGATTATTTTCTACTTTGTGAACATATTCCGTAGGAATACATATATGAAAAAATATATTCATTAAATCAATTTATTGAACACCTGTTGTAGTTTATTCACTCAGACAGTTGTTTTCTTAAAGTAAAAATAAGATGAGAATAAGGTAAAAACTATTTATTATCTGTAGTGTTCAAAAGATCCTAACACGTAAATTAAATTTGTATCAACAAAAATATGTAACTTTGCTGGACCATTTGATGTGATGACGTCACAAGGGCCGCATACGTCAGAATCCTCCAACTATCACGCTCTATTTCCCCAGTGATGATTTATATATAAAGGACTGAGAGTCAGTCATTTGTCTTATCATGTCAACAACAGGATACAAATATTTATTATCAATTTTACTTTAAAATGGGTAAAAGTAAAATACCAATAATACAACTAGTATAGAGAAGTACTTAAATTTGATTAGTAATATTATTTATAATCTCAGTTTATTGTTTTATTCATTGGTTAACTCCTTTAAATCTTTTTTTTAAGTAAAAAATTAAATTTTACTTATCATAATAGAACCTACCTGGCTCTTTTTAATTAATTTAAAATTCTATAATCTCAAAATTGGAATCTTCCGTATACAAATGAGTTTTAAGCGAAATTACAGTTTTCTTAGAGATAAATATTTTGACAGTTGATTTATGAGAAATAAAATTTTCAATAATTTTGTTAAATTATTTCTTAAGTTACCAAAATAAATTTACCACACTGCCATTGCTCGTACTGCGTTAGAAGACAAATCCAATCACATGAGGTAAGAAAGAAATAGTCCTGGAAACACGTTTGGTGTGTTAGTTGATTCGTAAATATAAAGCCATCAAATAATTGTCAAACCGATAGGTACATCCGATAGTATTGAAAACGTGACCTGACCATCGGAAAGGACACGTGAGGAATATTGGTTTGACATCTGCCCAAGGTTTGTGAAACACAACCGTTTTAGAATTACTGTGTACTTATCAAAAGAATAATCAAAAGGTGCCAATATTTATATAATAACTACTTTAAACATATTTTATGGACAGTTTTATTTAGTTAAAACCCTTAATATTTACAAATTCGGTCGTAAGGATGTTTAAAGATGTACCTCTGAAGATGAATCCTTTTACACATATCTTTAAAGAAATTTCTGCAGCTGGATGTTGATGTGGGAAAATCTCTAAATATGTGGTGCTTAAGCGGGCTAATCAAATTCGTTATATTTGACGAACTTAATAATATGCAAGCTACTTACACAAGTTAACAATAGTATAAACTGTTTTTTCGACATAAATAAACAGACTATTAAAGACACGACAATCATAAAGTAATTTACGTCTCCCGGTATTTTATTAGTGAATTTCCTTTGGAAAGTGAACTATTAGCATGACCTGCACGGTGACACTTAAGCCCGGGACCACCATTGAAGTTCCTAACGTGACCCCCTGAACACGTTTTGGGGGGTAGTTCAAAATTTTATATATATATATATATATATATATATATATATATATATATATATATATATATATATATATATAGACATATATATATATATATATATATATATATATATATATATATATATATATATGTGTTTGCACTCTAGCGGTCGCATTTTTTGTCCGATTTACTTCAAATTTGGTAGGGACGTTTCTTTCTGTAATCAGTTGGACAAGTTCGTTGGGCAAAACAATCGGAAAACTCTAAACCCCTTTTTTGGGGATTAATCTTTCAAATTTCGAGTTTTTGGGCCCAAAAATGGTCAGAAAAGCCCCAGATGTAAAATTAATGAATGTAAAAAGATGGGAATTAGAGAGGCGAAAGTATTAAGCCCTCTCTCGTTATTCTAGCATAAATATTTACCGAGTTATTAAAGAAAACGTTTATCGGCTAAACACAGTACGTTGTCTTATGTGGGTTTTACAATAGAAAACCCTGTTATTCCTTTGTTAGAGTACTTTTATCATCCCCAGCAACCTCACGCCTACTTTCAAGCCTGTCTGGACCTTCTCCTAACCTTATAATGCGCAAAATTGTATTCCCAGCTTTGCACGTAAATGAAACCAGGAGTATCAGAACAGCCAAAAAATCAATGTTTTCAGATTTCAATAAAAATTGGGCAAATGTATGTTTTTACACTTATTTTGAGTTTTAGAAGTTTTATGTGGAAATTCACTTCCCTCACGTCAGCATGCTGCGTGCGAACTCGTTTAAGAATAGAGTTGACGGAAATCGTTTTACGATCTCTCAGCGTTATTGAGCTGTCCAAACCACCAGACTCCTCTCGTCAATAGAATCTCCTGTGGCATCACCATAATAACATTGCAGGGCAATATGTTAAAATACAACTTTAAACTTAGAAATCGTACTATGAAAACTGCTATTGATGTTTACATAAAATCCCATTTTTTTTGCCTTTTTGCATCAAACCTGCGCACTCATACCCCTGTTATTCTTATGGAGAATAATTCAAATTGTATATATTTCTTATTTATGAATGAATATTGATGAAGTTTGAGGCTTTACATAGTTGAATCATATTTATACTAGCATAAACACCAATTGCTTGTGTTCCTTATTTTAGCTAACCAACGTACTCATCCCCAGTGTTATTCTTAACGAGAATAATTAAAATTGTATATACCGCTTATTTATGAATATACTTGTATGCAAATTGGTATGCAGCTTAATGTGGTACTAAGATATATATTATGCATTGGAACTTCGCTGAGTACGCACGTTTGTTGTGAAGGGGGTATTTCAGATTGTAATTATTGCTTTTCCAAAACGATGTCACCAATCAGGCTTAAGTAATTGGAAATATCACTTTCCCTTAATATGTTGACATTTATATATTCAAATAGATTTTTTAAATATGTTTTTCAATAAAAAAAACACCTAAAACATGGTTTTAAAAGAAAACTTATGTTTACTCATCGCAATAATATAAGTAAAGCCATTTAGAGAATACTCTGAATTTTGTAATGCGCTAGAGTTATCATTTCCTTATTAGAATTACTTACTCGGTACAAACTCGGTTTTTCTCTAACATTCAGGTATCTTTTAACAAGGACTATTTTATTTGTTTTTCTATTTGCAATGCTTATAAGCCATACTATATCAAAATCTTCAAAACGAGGAACATGCAAAACACTCAACATTGTAAATGTCTTGTATTGTGTCATTGTAAACAAATTCTATAAACTTACAAATTTACGTTAACCTTACACCACTTTTAGCTTTTTAAAGATAAATTGAAACCCATTTTTCCCATATGAAATGCAGGTTATATGTGCTTAACTCTGCCACGTATTCTGTGGCCTTTTTTCAATAATTGTGTATGCGTTTGTATTTTTACATATGGTACTATTAGATTTGTTTAAAGAAAAATAAATTGCTAAAATACAAATAAAAAAAAACATCACGTGGCATAACAAAGTAAAGCTGAGTATACTAGATCTAGTACTAAAGTATAAGCTGTAGACACTCTGCTTAGACTCGTTTGGTAAACTAACCAAGAGATTGAAGAAACATGACCCCAAAGGACACCAGCGCTCCTACAATCTAGCAAGAAATTGGGTGTAAGACCCTTTAAAATTATTACTTGATAATGTCAGGGATTCTAGTATTGTAGTTCCGGTAGCTAGCCACCACAAGCGCTATGTTCCAAGGTCAAGGAGCCAGCGTTTTGGCGTTGCATCGGTTGCTTAATGGCGATCCAAAAGCGATAGAGAACCCTTGAAATTCCCTCGTCGTTGTTGCGTTTTATCCCTAGTTATCCCTCGATTCCTTTTCATTCCCGCAGAGGTTCAATAAAACCCTAGAAAGGAATATAAATAGGATAAAATAAGGATGAAATAGGGTTAAAATAAATTTCTCAAACATTTAATGACAATCCATCAAACCATTAAAGTTCAGTTAGCGTCACACCACTTCGAATTTGTAACAAAGATATATACCCCTTCTGAACGGGAGAGGTAACTGAGATTCTTATCCCTTCACTAACCAATTGCGTTCATCCAATTGCGGGGAATCAATACGAATTTTGGAAAAGATTCGACAGTTGATTTATAAAATACAGAGTTTTCTGTAAATTTCAAGAGTTTTACAAACACGTCTGGCATTATGAAAGGGAACAAGGTAAGTGAATGAAGTTTTAATCAAACTGTTTCTTTTGAAGACACCTTAAAAACTATGTATGATTTCCCCTATGTTTATATATACCGGGTGTCCCACGTAAGGTGTCTCAAATTGATTACGGAAAAACGGCTTAACGTACAAGGATGAAATAAAATTATTTCCCGCTAAATCGACCCCAAGGAATAACGTAAAAATATTTTTAACTTTTTTCCGATACAGGGTGTGCCAAAAACTGAGGGTCACTAGTTCGAATCTCGGAATTTTCAAATGTAAACATATGTCATGTTGTACATCATTTTAAAGGTATTTAATAGACAAACATTTTGGCGAAAACAGAAATTAATTATCTTTTTCCGTTTCAAAATGGCGGCAGTTTTTTTGGGAAAAATCAATATGTTTTTAATACTCTGTGTTTCCTATACCAATGCACATAGCCCTTCTCCGGTTGAATTTTCTTACTCGTTATGAAATTAGCTTTACTGTGATATGCTACAAGTAACGTTTTTTTCAAATAATAAACATTCCAAAAAAATTGATTTTTGAAAATTTGCAAATGCCCATTGTTCAAAATTTCCAAATAGCAACATATGTCAAGTGGCACATCATTTTATAGGTTTTTTAATTCTTAACAACTTTCTAATTTACACTTACTTCGTATCTCTTTTAGTTTTTGTGTAAATAACAAAAAACCTAATTTTCCTATATCAAATGCATGTTACTTGGGTTTAACACTAAATGAAATGGGGCCATGATCAGCTATTTAGTGTTAAACCCAAATAACATGCATTTGATATAGAAAAATTAGGTTTTTTGTTATTTACACAAAAACTAAAAGAGATACGAAGTAAGTGTAAATTAAAAAGTTGTTAAGAATTAAAAAACCTATAAAATGATGTGCCACTTGACACATGTTGCTATTTGGAAATTTTGAACAATGGGCATTTGCAAATTTTCAAAAATCAATTTTTTTGGAATTTTTATTATTTGAAAAAACCGTTACTTGTAGCATATCACAGTAAAGCTAATTTCATAACGAGTAAGAAAATTCAACCGGAGAAGGGCTATGTGCATTGGTATAGGAAACACAGAGTATTAAAAACATATTGATTTTTCCCAAAAAAACTGCCGCCATTTTGAAACGGAAAAAGATAATTAATTTCTGTTTTCGCCAAAATGTTTGTCTATTAAATACCTTTAAAATGATGTACAACATGACATATGTTTACATTTGAAAATTCCGAGATTCGAACTAGTGACCCTCAGTTTTTGGCACACCCTGTATCGGAAAAAAGTTAAAAATATTTTTACGTTATTCCTTGGGGTCGATTTAGCGGGAAATAATTTTATTTCATCCTTGTACGTTAAGCCGTTTTTCCGTAATCAATTTGAGACACCTTACGTGGGACACCCGGATATATATATATATATATATATATATATATATATATATATATATATATATATATATATCATATTATCATGTGTTCAAAAATGATCGTTTTGAGATTCTAACCCACTACCATTAGCTTCGGAGCTACATGTACTTACGTTTTGATAAGAATACATTTAAAAGATTGTCTATTTGTTATTTAAAGTGAAATAACTTTGGTTGATGGCTTTATACTAAACCAAGTTAGTCTATCATAAATTAATGTATATCTGAAATTAGAGAAAGTTTCACAAAGACTTATCTAAACGAGGTAACATGTGTTTTATATGTACTAAGTATTGATATTAATAACACCCCCACATATTACAGGTAAGTGTGTAAGCTGTGTTGTAAGTTTAACATTGTATCATAAATTAAATACTGCTTATGGTGTTACACTATACCACTACTATGCTGTTTTTGATAGGTCAAATTAAAGGGTAAGGAGGGTAATTGTAATAGCTTAATCATAAAGGTTAAATTAAACGTTTAACCTCTTTTTCACAGTCTTTAGTAACTCCAACTATGATAATATTTATATATTAATTTAAAAATAATGTTTATCCTAACAACTTTTCCAAAAACAGTAAGTCAAGTAAAAACTATAAGAACGTAAAAAAAATACAGACAATCAAAATTACAAGATAATTTAGCGTGCATTTACTTTGTTGTTTAACCATTACTATTACTATTAATGTAATTAGCCGAATCATCTCTTTTCTCCAAGTCACATATCACTTAAGTCACGTAAGAGCACCAGCCCTCACTACGTGACTAGTTGAGTCACGTTCAGCTGTTGGGTCACGTTTAAAATCTAAAGCCGGACAAACTTCGCTAGCTGGATATCATGATATCTGTTGGTTTAAAAGTTAAAACTAAACCTAAATTACAAGAACTAATTACTAAAAATCGGTTTGGCATACAGTAATGGTTTTAAATTTACTGTTTTCTCTGAAAATCTGAAAAAATTATAGCTGCAATAGGATGAAACAATAACTCCGAATTTAATGTCATCCATAAGGCTCTGTTTTTATCTCGAAGTTTTTTTACAATAATAAATCTCCACAAATGTTCAGATAACATATAAGACGGTTACTTTCACCTATAACTCAAAACTTTAATATATTATGAAAACGATACTTTCTGTTTGGAAAATTGGGAAAGAAAGTTAAAATCTGAGCTAAGAGACACCAACGACTTATTTTTCTTTACTCATGATTCTGCGTAGTTACTCATGATACAGGGCTTATGTATCAATAAATTGGGTTCTTCATATAGTTATTATTATACTCAATGTATATTGAAAGCCCAATTAATAACTATTAATAGTTTATTAGTCTAAATTTAACGATTTAATGGAATTAGTATGGCCATTCAATTCAGCATAGTACAGTTAAAACCATATAATACCAAGTAGCACGATTAATATTTATTTTACTTGATTCAGAATGGAAAATAAAAAAGTGGTATACGCAGTAGAACCCGTATCAGCCTTTCCCTTAAATCTGACTGAACAAACAATGGAAGCCCCTAAAGTGGTTCACCATCCGCCAACCCGCTTTAGCGAAGCCCTTAGATCATATTGTATAGTTTATATACGGGAGCCACGAGGTATGAAAATAAAACTATATTTTAAGGAATGCATTCGTAGGTGTTTTATAATTATTTAGAATTTGATTGAGGAACAATGAAAACAGTTTTACCTTACAGCGGCTCTAGTAATACAATGTTAATGATAATTACAGACAGTCAATTAACTATAAACCTAAGCGTTTTAGAAAATCCCTATATCGAGATTTTTTTAAGGTTTACATTGATATCACCACGATTTTTCCAAACTCTCTGTACATGTGTTAAACCAGGTCTTAGATTAAATAATGTCGTTAACACAAGAAAATTTTAGGTAAGTTTAGGCACACCGAATAACAAGGTTGATACAATATAGTTATATCATTTTAATATTAATACCAATATTAAATTAATAGTTTAATAGTTTTAAACTTCTATTATAGCTGTTAATTATTTTTGTTATGTAATTCAATTTGGAAAACATATTGAAATATTATTTGTACAAGCAAAATTTATCAACATATCTTCTTTATTTAGATAGAGTATATGTAATTGGAAGGTAGGACAATTACAGTTGTAAATGGTGTCTGCTAATTGGTGTCACCTCAATGAGAAACAACATTTTATATATATATTTATTACAGAATAAAATATGAAACTATAAATAACAGCTTATACAATTATTGATCTTCAAAACGTCATTGTACATATTACTGATCACAAAAATCCAAAGAGTACAATAAATAGAAACATTTTTAATTTTTAAAGGAAGAGGACCAGAAAAGAAAATGAAATACTAAAATATGAGGATTCTAACATTTTGAGTAACCGACGTTTTTATCTTTCACTATGAACTATTCTATACCATATTATATCAGTTTTTAAAGTTTGAAGAAGAGTATTTAAAAACCTAACTACATAGTTTATAAATTAGGTTTTAAAAATCAAACTTGTTATAATAATGTTCTCGATTGCCAAAGACAATAGAAGTCACGTCTCCGTAAATCATCTCGACTGTTCTGGAGCGAGGTGATCAAATCTGAGTAGTCCTTCAATAGATCTTATCAGTTAATGACCTACATTCAATTTATTGGCGATTAAGAAATCAATGAGTATTTATGTTTCCTTTACATAACGAGTTACTCATAATATATACTTTTTATGAAATATTAAAGCGATTAAATAAAGACGTTTGTTATTATTATTTGAAATTTGTTATTTTTAAAATAATTTTAATTTCTACATATTGCAGTTTAAATCTCAGTAGTGTTGAAACCTGCGTTTTTGCTTTATACTACAGAATATAATTGATGAAATGTATACCGTACCTGTATTAAACAAAACTAAGCGAAGACATAAATAATGCCTAGTAAAGCCTGAAGCTTTATCTGATAAATCAAGTGGCCTGTTGTATTGTTAACAATACTAAAGATTTAATAAAACGATATATTCATGAACTCTGATACATACACAAAATCAAAGCTGTCTCGAAACAATATACAGGTTCGTGTTTCATTTTTTTTTGTCGAAACATGCCTCAACATAAGTGAATATAAACAATGTTCACAAACCGTGTTTACTTCATTGAAACATGCAATTGTGGCATCAACAGGCCACAACAAAATTTACTTATTAAAAAAAACAGGATAAATAAAATACGTCTTACAACACAATAAAGTATATTTACACTTATACTTATACTTACATACAAGACGGTTAAATATACACAAAAGATGGTACAAGGTGATCGATTTCAACTAGTTACACCGGTCATCATCAGGCCCAGTAAGAGAATGACAGAAACAAGATGGCGAACAGCTTATATACTATTGGCTACCGGAAGTTCTGGAAACAAGTTGCGATAAGTACATACCACCAGAGTCAAAGTTGACCTGTTCATTGATCAAGTTATGCCTATCCTTACATTTTCCCATCTTGTCTCTGTCATTCTCTGATTGGGCCTGATGATGACCGGTGTAACTGGTTAAAATCGATCGCCTTGTACCATCTTTTGTGAATATTTTACCGTCTTGTATGTAAGTACAGTATATGTGTAAATATACTATATAGAGTTGTAAGACTATTTTATTTATACTGTTTAGTTGTAACAACACTTATCATGTAAAGAAATTATGTATAAAAATACCCCCGTCGCAGCAAACCTGCGTACTCAGTGAATTTCCAATGCATAATATATGTCTTAATACCACATAAAGCCGAATACCAAGTTTCATAAAAATATGTTCACATATAAGCGATTTTAATTATTCTCCATTAGAATAACATTGGTAATGAGTACGTAGGTTTGCTGAAACAAGGAGCACAAACAATTGTTTTTTATGCAAATATAAATAGAATTTAACCAGGCGAAGCCACATACCAAGTTTCATCAACATACATCCATAAATAACCGAGATATCAAATTTTATTTATTCTCCATAAGGATAACATTGGACAACGTACTGTGTTTAGTACTTTGAAAATCTCTGCAACGGTCGGGCGTAGAATCACAATTTAAACGTCAAAATGATTGTTTTGTGAAGCTGAACAGATTGGTAAAAGCAAATGTGAAGTTTACATTAAAATGAACTGAGGAAAAACCAAAAACCGTTTTCCCATAAGATTAACATGGGAGATTTTATGAGTAGGTTTTTTTGGATTTTCTCCGCAACCACTCAACCTAGGTTAATAATTAAAAAAACTATATTATTTGTTTTTTTAAGCTCTATAACATGGTCAAAACCAAAATTAAGTTATTTAAAAATTTTAGGGTGAAAAATGCAAAAAACTGATTTTTGGAAAATTTAAAACCCCCATAAACCCCCCTTCCCATGATCCGATTTTTCTGGATTTCGAAATTAAAGTCATGAATGTCATTTTACACATTTTAGCCAAATTTCATCAAAATCGGACCTTTTTTACTCAAGTTATCGTGTTAACGGACACACATATATATATATAAATTTGAACGAATAGTGTTTTTGGCATCTGGGGACCTCAAAACAAAAAGTTATCATGGTCTCGGGCTTAAGTCTTACCATGAGACCTACGGTAATAGCTTCTTCCCTATAGAGGAAATTCGCTAAAAACACATTTATAAACGCTTACGACATTTATCTATGAAATAAAAATATAACTTGTAAAATGAAAGATCTTCAAAGTATCGAGCTAGCAATCTTTTTTATTTCTTAAAACCTACAAATACAAAGCATTGGATAATAAAGTTCCAAGATAAACTGATGTTGTCAAGAAGATTGATCTGAGTGTATTGAATACGTGACTGATCAAACCGTGTGGGGACGAACAGAGGATCAAGTTTGTCTTCCTATTTGAAACATTTTGTCACTTACTACGTGCAAAGCAAAGGTAGGGTATCTTACGAAGCCATGCTGATAATAATATAGAACAAAATTTTAATTACAATTGCTAATGCACCATTTTTTTATACTGAAATTGGTGGCTCAACTGTATAGTAAATCATGTGGCTTGTCTTTTATTTATTAACTCCTGATTCATTTCGACAAAATTTAAAATATCTCAATCTACTGTGTTCAATTTGTTTTAATGTTTAGCAAGTAAATTGTCTTCGGTAAAATTCTTTATGGAAGCTGATTATTGATAAGTGAACTCTTCCGTTACTACTGAACAGATTCCAAAATTTTAACGGTAATGTAGCATATTATTTTAATGATAACTGTATAAAGTGTTACAGTAAATAAAAATGAAACAGAAAATAATAAAAAATCTATAGAAACTAATTTATAATTGAAAAATCTGAATTTCAGAATGATATAATATATACAAAATAAAATTAATGTACAATCACTAAAACCTTATATTATATTCTATAATAAATACTGTTATAAACTAAGAATTATTCCCTGTAGAACTTAAGATATCAATATTATTGATGAATACTTTCGAAACTCCTTATATTAGTTTGACCGGTCCTTTAACTCTATTTATAAATACAATTATATTTTTAAACTGAAGTTAATTAACAATAATTAACATTATTATTTTATTGATTTAATTCAAAGGAATGACTTCTCAAAGCATAATTAATTTTCCCCAAACGCTGAAGTTTGGAACGAGTTCTGAACTTAAAAGCTTACAGGCAATGAGACAAAGTTAACTTTTCTTATAATTCTCTGTTTGACAAGATTAAGGAAGTTATTCACTAATCTCTACAAAGCTTTTTTCGTAAATATTTACTTAGATTCTGGTACTACAAATTACAAATTAATTTACTCATTAACCCCCGAATAAACCCTCAGAAATCCAGTTATGCGCAGCAACTTGTAGATGAAAATCACAACCGTGGCCAGATTGAAAATAATGTAAAGGTAGTTGAAGTTTGGAGTAAAAGGTCCTTGACCCTTTAGAAGAATTCCACATAAGGCCCTCAAACAGGATAGTAATAAGGTTTTAAATGATAAACAAAACTACAGCTCTCATCTAATTTTCAATAAAATTATTGAAAGTCAAGTTCATCAGACGAACCCATTAGCTGATAACCCCCGCAGGACGAGTCCAAGGCCACGTATACAAAGTTCACCTGGTCACCGTCACCGCCTTCGTCGTCGTCTCCAGTGACACCGTGCCGGCAACCGCGACGGATTATAATGTGGTGGAAAGGACATTGTGACTGTCCGCATGAACGTCCGTTCCGATTATTTTAAAATTCAATATGTGCGTGTCCGTGTTTTTGTGTTAATGTAATTTCTAATTAATAACGACTTTGATTCGACCGATTGATGCAATTCTAGCTTGATGCTCAACTGACAGACTACTTGAGAACGGCGCAATGAAGTATTGAAATGTGGTTGAAATTTTACAACGGGAAATTCAACTGGAGACAAAAAGGTAATTTAAAACCACTGTATTTACGAATTAGTGCGATCATATTTCCAATTACGAAATATAAGACCTAAAACAAATTTATTATTATAATTATAATATAAACTTGATTCTTTTTAAATTATCTACTTTGAATCCCTACCTTATGTAATATAAATCTCGGTATTGTTGAAAGTATTGTTTTTTAATTATGCTACAAAATATAATTTATGAAACACATATGGTATCTGTCTAAAACATAAAATAAAAATACGGATCTAATATATAAACAGTGCCTGAATACTTATCTGCCTAATGCCGAAATCTTCATCTGAAAGACCAAACGGCCTGTTTTTTTTATCTGTTCTACACATTGAATAAAACAATACTTCAAGAACTGGGTATTGATTATTAATTTTGATAATCATTATTGGACAGTTGGGGTTAGTCTTAATATACAGAAATTATTAAGTTGATTTAGACAAACTAAATTAACTGTTCGGTTTGATTGTTGTTTTTTCGTTTAAATGTTTGGATTGATTCATTGATTGGATGATTGTTTAATCGTTTTCTTTTATCGAAAATTTGTTAATCCTAAATCACAATAATTTTTCAATTCGGGTTCAAGGTTGGTGATGAGAGGCTTATTTTAAGATAAATATTAAAAGAGAGTGAAACAGGCAAGTGTAAAAATAATTAACGTATTTAATATGAAATTACTCTTAAACTACTAGCTATAAGCTCGAAAAAGTTTAAAAGTGTTCCATTATTACAATAATAGTGTATTTTAGTTGATTTAACAATTTCCCATATACAAACTAATTAAACTTGTTTGAGATATTCTTAATTAAGGATGAAAAACCAATAGGCCTTGGGGATGACGTAGAAAACCTTTTATATTTGCAATTTTACATCAATTTAAAGTGCTTCTGAGTTATGTGTACGCAATAGTTTTACACTTATACTGTATGAACTTTACTTTTTAACAACATCACTGGAAAGCTCATTATAAATAGCCGATTAGTATTCAAATTCTTAATTGGCTGGAAAACGAAGTGGTGAAACAGCTCGTCTCATAATCGATGGTTATCCAGATTGATCCTGAAGGAAGTATTTTTTTCATATTTGAAACTTAACCCAATTGATATTTTTAGACTGTTAATTAGTAGTGCTTTCTAATAGGTCGACTTTGAATAGTAACAAAATCTGTGTTTGCATCGAACATAATTAAAACGTTAAAAATGCCAGTGACGTTGAAAGACAATTAAATATAAAAGTAAATGAGAATTGTGTACAAGAAAACAACAACAAAGGTATACTGAAATATAAAATAAGAAGACCAGCAGCAGATTTTACCTTACGAAGGCAATGAAAATAATATTACAATAAACAATTGTATTCACAATATTGAAAATATTCTCATGATTATTGTTATATATCTATAAAACGTGTACAGTTCACCTCAGTTCATTTTACCATCGTTGCAGCTGAGGCCATGTTTGCCCTGGACAGACTCCGGCGATCTTCGAGAGTATGCTCTTGTTCATTAATGGATTTCTTTATTTTCTAGTTTGTTTAAGAATGGACTGGCCGTCTGTTTACATTTATTGTACAAATGATTTGCAATTGATCAATATTTGAATTTATTTTAGAGTGTATTGAGATAGCGTTAAAATTACATGAACGTATATAGATAAAGTAAAAAAGTATGACAAAGAAATAAATGCCATACAACTGTATAACTACAATTGTTATTGTGATAAACAAATTGTGTTTTTAATCTTGCTAAAACTATTACGAAAGCTCTAATACTTCTTGGTGGATTTTTAAATCTACAGTCTCAGATACAAAATTACATACCTTAATGAAGTAACTTAAATTGTAATATTAATACAATTGCAGGAAAATACATGTTCACCCGAGAACTATTGGGAATATTACAACTGCCAAAATTATGGCTTCAAGCATAATATTACCAAAACTGAACAACATTTTATGTTCACCCCAGGATAAACGTTGTGGGGGAGGGGGTTATATTTAAGTTATTCTTTGACTTCATATTTATGTATCTGTATTATGCCGAGTGTAAAAAAAGGTTAAATATCTGCACTCCATTTTGTAATATTCGTTCATCCTTTGAGAGGATGGTGGGTTACGACATTCATTATTCCATCATCTTCTGGCTCGTATAAAAACTTGAACAAAAAACCTTCTTCACATAATGGTTGCGTCACAGCTTGAAATACAAAATAAAATAAAAAATCCGAATAGTTGGAAAAGTACGCATGTAATGTATGGTCTGAACAAAACTCAACTCAACTAAAATTATATAAATAAATATATATATATATATATATATATATATATATATATATATATATATATATATATATAAATCTCACTATCTATTCAGCTGCCGTACGAATTTAGGTTAAGTAGCTGCCACCTCAAAGGTTAGAGTATATTTAAGTTTTAACGTGTATCTCTACTCAAAATTACGTTATTAATATAACTATTAACTTATTTTCATAATTTTTGTATTATAACTATGTGTATTAAAACTCATGTAATTTGACTGCCCTAAGTTTACATTTGATTCGGCGCACCATGTATGTCTAGCAGCTAAATGACTGCCAGCAATAATACTTCATAAATATTTCGCGTTATTTGGCTGCCACCACTGTTGCCAATTCGTCTTAACGATCTTCCTTGAACAGTTATTAAGATAGTGGTCATAATTAGCTCTCCTCTCACTGCTTTAACGTGTATTTAATGTATTAATCATGGATGATGCGTAAAATGATGTTAACATATGTAATTATAAAGAAATACAAAATAAGGCATAATTTAAATCATGAATGGTATGACCAACACACAATTTTATTTCATTATTGACACGGTATAGAATGAAAAACATCTGTAATAAATATATCATTGTCCTTTTAATTCACACTTGTCGATTAATTTGTACCTAGTATTCACCAATTAATATTAATGTATTATTTCATTTCTTAAATATCCGAACTGTTAGCTTTTTCAAAAGCTCTGGAATTTCAGCACAAAACGTCTGTCGTTATCGAAGTAGTAAGGCACTGACATATTTCATTGCATCATGAACAATCACAGGTCCAATGATAATATAAAACATTTTATTTGTCACTTTATATTGACGTGTTTAAAATTTTGAATTATATACATCATAACAACAAAGTGAGTGACTTGTTTACGTCAAACATCGATAACGGCACGGTCGGTAAGCGAGGAGTTGGACCATCCAAAGTTGGATTAGTGTAGTTCTACTATAATTATATTCTCTTCTTATAAAACCAATCTAGGTACAAATAATGTATAACGGTAAAAATCATGTTTTTAACTTATAAAAATCACAATTTCTCAGTTATTTATAATTCTATAGCTAATATCTTCATATCATTGTTTTAGGACATTGCACAGCTTTTTAAACCTTACTGTTGTTTCCTAAATATTGCCGTTTTAAAAATATAGCTTTGAAAAAATAATTGCCGCCATTTTGAAATAGTACCAAGTAGGAACTTGATATTGCATGCAAAAATGGGTCGTATTAGATGTAATAAATGTATACCGAGTTTGAATTTGATATCTTCAGGTGAAAGTTTTTTCCGACGCGTATATTTTCAACATATAAGTCAAATATATGGTCTCGTCTCAATTAAGGCAGAATAATGAGACCAGTTATAATGGTGAAAATTAGCTCGTCCATATTTGTAATGTTGGGAAAAGTGTTTAGAAATAAGAAATAACTTAATTTATGCCAATTTTTCACTTTGGTTTATTATGGTCTGATTCGCCCAGGGATTCACATTTGTATACACTTGTTAAAAATGTGTGTATACAAAATATCCAATATACGCTCCAAAAACGTGAACAATTGTAGTTTTAACGTTCGAAATTTAATATAGATCACAAATTGTAATCATATTTAATGATGTATGTACTTTAATGTAAATGTAACTTACTCGTTCTACAATTTATCCGTGACCCATCTACTGGTCTAGTTAATTTATCACAAGAAGGGTAGTATAGGAAAAATACAGTTATTTAATTTTTTATCCGGATGTAGTTTTTCCTCTAACGTTTTAATTTAAATCACCCGGTGTTTTAAAAATCTGTAATGTTCTTGTATGTATAACAATAATTTAATAAGAAATCCAAATACATATCTAACAGATTTTACGAATATTTACCGAACGTTACCTAATTACCGAATCCGCCAGTTAATTATCTAATTGTACTAACAAAATTACAGTTCAGACATCTAATATCTGTAAATCATTATAATCAATATCTTAGAGTTAGTAAAAGTGAATAATTGCACGTAAGTTCTCCCATTATTTATGTATTAAATTTCCCCGGGAGTTTTTTCATTGATTCATTGTTCGTTGTTTCATTGCATTAAACAATTTTGAAAAAAATAACGGTTAGGCATGGCCTGGACCTTGGTTCCCTCAGCTCGCCTACCCTCTGTCACACCCCCACTCGTTTGCTCCATCAGAGACTACAGAAACTACAGCCTTGCGAAGGGATACTAATTTTATACAATCTTCATTCATAAATTTTCAAATGATTTGTCATTAGTAAGCATTTTGATACATGTTAGTTTGTTATATCATTAGTTATTATATGTACACTAAACTTGTTCTATATCAAAATCCTATTTTTCCCTTTTAGCTTAAATATAAAATAAGATTACGCAAAACTAAAATTGCAGGTTAACTTGAAAATAAATAAATAGGCTACATCTGCATACATCGTGTTAAGGAACAATGGTTTAAATCGTAGTGCTCGTTAACATTGCTAACCGTGAAGACAGCCCTGGCGCACGGCCGCCAAGGGCAGCGCGGCATGTCAAAGTGATTTTCCCGACAAAGCGTGAGTGAAGAGTTGTAAAATTTTGGCTGTGGGAAGGTCGCATCTTATTCGATATATACGTTTCCCTCACCCAGAGTAATATTTTAGTATTATTTGTTTGGACGGGGGCTATGAGAGTGAAACAAACATACTTCATGTATAACACTACCAAAATCTACAAACTTCAATTACCCTTATTCTGGGTATTTATTGTAAGCTTGCGTCTTAAACTCAATCACCTTCTACGTACTATACAATGCTCACGTAACACTCCTAGGAATATTAATCATTGTAACATTATGACCTCTTTACATAATTATTGCGATTAAATCAAAATGATGATGGAAGTGAAGTGTCAGTCAGCAGCTGGAAGTGTATAAGTCCTGAAGAAGCCATAGGCCAAAGAGAGGCGTTTTTAGCATTTTTTGAAAAATTAACAATAAAACCAACAAACATGAAGTTAACAAAAATCACACTTACTTCTTTCAGATACAAGGCCAGCTCCACATAACCGGTAAAAAACATTGCATATTTGTTGTATGGGCACTGGGCACCTAAAGGTAAGAAAATTGAAATAATTGACAAGGATAATAGTTTTTGGACAGAGAAAATGGAACCAAAACTGACAAGATTTTACAAAGATTGTTTTTTGCCTAAAATTATAGATCCACTAAAAACCCAAAACATGCCAATCAGAAATCCTGATCGCTTAAGAAGCGGGAAAAATAGGATGACATTTACAAGTTTAATTTATACCGTAGGCCCTACTAGTTGCGTGATATTCTTATTGATCTGTAAAGTAACACCTTTCTATTTTTGTTTATTTTCTTCTCTGTGTGAAAAACCTTATATACAGGGTGTTTTCGAATTAATGTTACTAACTTCGGGATATTGTTCCTTATGTCAAAAGGAATGTAAATCATCTTATAACTGGGGGTATATCTCTTTTCGTTTACTGTCTGTCTGTCTGTAAGTGATTTTTACAATAAAATTAATGTTTTAAAAACGGCTTGACCAAGTTCCACTAAACTTTGGTTTAATATTCTTCTTGATAAGTTCTTTATTAGAAAAAAATATTTTGTCACAATATCTTTCCGTTTAAAAATGGAGGCCATAGAAAACTTTTAACCTCAAATATCTAAAAAACTAGAAATTTTGCAAAAATCTTTCTAGAATATAAAAAGTTAGTAAATGTAATTATAAATCCATATCTGGTTTAACATTGAAAATCGGGTTAAAATTAACTGAACTATGACTGAAAAACGGAACAAATAGCTACATTTTGCTAATGTAACTAATAAACGTTTAAAATAATTCAGTTCAGCATTCTATTCAACAACTGTTGCTTGTTAACACTGTTAGCCAGTAGATCAGCTGTTGAGTACAAACAGTGAATCAGCTGATGGATAATAACAGTAAAACCAATATTCCATATGGCTAAAGTTTGGATTTAAGTTATAATGTTCAGCTTTATATCCTCCTTATAACATTTATTTGTAATGGAACTACAATTACCTTATTTAAAAACAAATTATATATAAACATCAGTACAAAATGGAAAAAATTAATATATTTGAAAATGAATGTATTTAAAATATTTTACTTAATGATAGTGATAAAACAAAAGACATTTAGTGAATCTTATTGTGCGGAAAATTATAATTTCCATCAACAAATCTATAAAAGATGTTCAACATGTCTTCCTTGAACTTCCACGCACAATTCAAAACGATTTACTGTTTGTACTCAACAGCTGATCTACTGGCTAACAGTGTTAACAAGCAACAGAACAAAATGAATAGAATGCTGAACTGAATTATTTTAAATGTTTATTAGTTACATTAGCAAAATGTAGCTATTTGTTCCGTTTTTCAGTCATAGTTCAGTTAACTTTAATCCGATTTTCAGTATTAAACCAGATATGGATTTATAATTACATTTACTAACTTTTTCTATTCTAGAAAGATTTTTGCAAAATTTCTAGTTTTTTAGATATTTGAGGTTAAAAGTTTTCTATGGCCGCCATTTTTAAACGGAAAGATATTGTGACAAAGTATTTTTTTCTAATAAAGAACTTATCAAGAAGAATATTTAACCAAAGTTTAGTGGAACTTGGTCAAGCCGTTTTTAAAACATTAATTTTATTGTAAAAATCACTTACAGACAGACAGACAGTAAACGAAAAGAGATAGACCCCCGGTTATATGATGATTTACATTCCTTTTGACATAAGGAACAATATCCCGAAGTTAGCAACATTAATTCGAAAACACCCTGTATAATACGTGAAGCAGTTTTTTTTTCAACGCAACTCGCCCCTTATTTCTTGATCAATTTTAATGTTTCAAGAGTCAACAAATTCGTCTCAGATCGTAGTTTTGCAATAAGGTTTTCAACTTCCCATATTTTAAATCTGAAGAGCAAGGCCGCCCTCAAAGTTTGTTTTTTGCCCATAAGATTAACACGAGGAATAATTTGATTCGAATTGCAGCTGTTAATACATTACGGACAAGTTATTAGTAATACAAGTTGTTACAAGTAAGGAACGTATTTATCTATATAAATATAAATAAATATTTTTCTACATCGCTTTGAGCAGTGAAGAAATGTTGTATGCAACGGAGATATTTAAATGTTGTTTATCTGTCTGTTTATTTTTTATAAGCCAGGTTTGTTCCGCGTTTCACAAAAAAGACTGAACCGAATGAAATAAAAAATATTGCCTATTTTCGTGTGAGGCAGGAAACTAGGCTTCTGCAAATCATTACGTCCGTCATTAGAGTTATGCCCTTTGGAGTCACTGCTCCAAAGATATATTACGGTATATCAAATCTAATGGTACAGGTTACTCAACCTTTCACTGTACCATGCACCATATTTTTTATAATGAGCATTTATTTAATCAGGTAATTTATCTTTTACCATAGAATGGAGGAAACACGTGCTTTACTAGCTACTCCACAACGGTATACTAAACAATAAAAAATAATGGCACGGCAACGATCCATTGGGTAAGAAACACATAAACCCTTGCAAAATGGTATTTAAAGCTCAGTTTGTCTAGAAACACATAAACCCTTGCGAAATGGTATTTAAAGCTCAGGTTGTCTAGGTAGTCATTGGTATTATAATGATGAATTCGTTAATTGTTTTTTCCCCACTATGCACAAACGATGTTCGAAAAAACAACATTGGGGTTAGGGTTAAGATTTGTAAATAAAAACAAAATAATTTTAACAGCTGATCAAAAACCACTAGTTAATTTTAAAAATAACACTCACTTTGTAAAGTATAATCATGTTATTTTTGGTGAAAGACGTGATTAGAATGAATTGTAGGTGTATATGCATTTCTACAACCATTAATAATTAAGATAGAATAATTTAATATAAAGCGGACATGTCCAAAAAACTAAAACGAGCAAATAATCAAAGTAAATATGCTCGCCTTGGATAGGAATCGAAAAGATAGGAATTTGGAACAAACTGACTGGCTTTTCAAGCAAAGCTCGGTCCCCATGTTCATTAACAAATTTATCTAACTTTTCAAACATAATATTGCACTATGATCGCGAGCGAAGCCGCTTCGGGCGACTAGTAATTTAAAATATCTGAATTGTAAATATGTTAAGTTTATATTAGAGTTTTACGTGTTAATTTTCTTGTTTGTATATAATATTACTGTAAACATTACGCCAACAAATGCATTAAGTGTGTACAAATCCATTAAGTGATCATGAGTTTTGCTTACGTTTACTGTTAATCTTTTACATTTCGTTATCCAATTACATGCCAGAGTTCTACATTTAACTTTAAATATTATGACTGTTTACTATCTGTATGTGTTGTGACTATTGTTCCACATTGCGTTACATTATATTTGTTTAATTTAGTTTATATTTGAGTTTTATGTGATGCCTATTTTATTTGTATGTATTATTACTCTAATACATAAGGCCAAAAAAAAGAAGTAAGTCCATAAAAATACATAAAGTGATCATGATTTTTTCTGTATGTTTTTATATTTTTAAAGCATTTATAATGTCTCTTTAATACTGTATTTTGAAGTAAATAATATTATCAAGGATTGCATTACCTACAACGTAACTCTTGTAAACCTTTTAAATGATAAAAACAAGACATATATTAGTCAATGATTATAATTATTTGGGTCACTGAACTGGATTCAGATGGGAAAATACTAGTTTTTCTTTTACATGTTTTACTTTGGTTTCTAATGTGACCGTTTTTAGAAACTGTGAAAATTACATTAACAAGGTTTTTTGAGCTACTTTAATTATGACTTTAATCTGTTAGTCAAACTAAATACATAGGAGTTAAAAAGGTTTAATTAATTTTGAATATCATACAAATATATTTAACGTAATTTTGTATATGGATTAATTCCACAAAAAGTGAAATAAGATTGAACTCTTGTTTCTTGGCTCCGACTAAGTTGTAGTGGTACTGGTCTTGGCTACTTGGGCTACGGACCTTAGGCCCCGATTCAGGGCTGGCTCCAAGGGTGTGAGTTGTAAAACGTGACACACTAGGGGCTATAAAAGAGAGAGAGGGTGCAAGGTGGTGCGAGTGAGACGCGAGTCGGCCGTTTTTCAATAGACCTACTTTCTGCGGAGGCGGTGACACGTCTAGCGATTTTGTTGTCGTAGTTTCATCTGAGCTCTCTAGTCTCGCAGGAAAACG
Source organism: Allygus modestus (assembly GCA_963675035.1). Lineage (NCBI taxonomy): Eukaryota > Metazoa > Arthropoda > Insecta > Hemiptera > Cicadellidae > Allygus > Allygus modestus. The sequence continues at coordinate 378,839,882 of OY776112.1, forward strand.
AAAAAAGCGAGAGGTAGGGAACCCTCTTAAAGAGCAGAAGCAAGAACGCTGTTTCAAGCTAATTTACCTTTCTAACCCGTGCGAAGAACGGGTTCATTCTACTAGTACTCAATATATACAAAAAAAACTGTCACTGCTAAAACAAAGAGTAATAACTTCAAATAATTTTACATTTTTATCTTTGCGTCATGGGATGAAATGTTTTCAAAAAAAATTATAGATAATTTGATTAGCTTTAAAATTATAGGTATAGTAAGGATATTTGTTAACATGATGGTTTCTTAGAGAGCGGACACCGCGCCGCCACGCCGGGCCTAGTATCGCCGCGAATTGCGTGGTGGCCATAGAACCATTAGAACTCTATTAATAAGGTGTATTATTAATAGAGTTCTATGGTGATGACTCAGGCGCTTGTTTGTCTGCATGACTGCATGACTCGCATGAGTCGGACTGCACATTTCTACTTGTTTGTTTAATGCCTGTCTACGTTGGTTGTTTAATACTGTCTATGTTCATTAATAATATGTATAATCTTATAAGGTTTGTATTCATCGTTAATCGTGGGCCTTGTCAATTTAGTGTTCAATTTAGTGTTTATGGTGGTGGTTGGCATTGAACAGTACGTTGGCATTTTGTGTTTCGTTATAATGTTTTATTTTTTGATCATAAATTCGGCAGTGTTGTGCCAAGTGCAGTTAAAAGCTGATAGTTGTGCTGTTGTCATGGATTGTTGAACGAGGGGAAGTAGAAATTCTTCAGCCTGTTTCCCACGGTAAAGAGTAAACATAGACAGACACAGGTGGTATTATCAGTAAGGAGCCAACACATTGCGATTTCCTTAAACCAGTCTATACTAGGTTACGTGCGGAACACTGTGCAAAGATTCTGTGTCTCGAGTGTCACGTGTGTACCCCGTGTGTTTTTTCGCTGGAACACTGCACGGATACTTTCTAAAGACACCTCCACACCTCGCAATTAATTAGTCCTCATAAGAAAATCTGGTTTTTAAACTTATTCACCAGAATATATAAATAAATAGTTTATTCATAATATAAATAAATTAACAATATTCTTACCAATGTAGGTTGCGCTAGCACGAAGAATACCAAACAGATTATTTTAACTGTTGCTGTAAAGTTCTCTTAGTATTATTAGGGAGTCTTTCATAGCCGTTATTGCAACCATTTATAATTTTATTGATCTAGTTTTAATTTTTTCCAAAAGTCAAGAACAAAACTTGAGATTGTTCCTCTTGAACCGATGAGCAATCAAGTTACTTCAAAGTTTTCAAACTAGGCACTATCTAGTAAAGTTTGTAGCACTTAAGATAAACAGTCTTATCGACAATCGATATAAATAAAGCATAGTTCTTGTCTAAGTGTGGATCGCCGTACGGCTAAACTATAAGGAGTTAAGGCATGACATTTTCAGGGTAGGTTCCTTTAGGTTACAGCTATTGTACCTGACTCTCAGTTTCCTGTAAATCCTCTACGACTACTCCCCCTGGGACATCTAAAATTCCAATGTTAATCAAATTACACCATACGGTTATAGTTTCCTTAATCTATCCTTTCCCTCTTAAATCTAAGACCTTAATACTTAATCTTCTAAGGAGTATGTTTAATCTATGGTGGAATGTAGGCGAAGACGTCTTTCAGGTCCCTGGTCTCAGTAGCAGATTCAACCTCAGTGGCATATGCCCCCTCCGTTTACAAACAGGCACCTAATTGAGTCGGGTCGGCCGCTTTTGTCACACTTCAGTGGTTTCTTTTACGACCATAAACTTCTGTCTCATCGTTTATACTCGCGGGTGGTTTATGGTGGTGGTGGCGGCGACTACATCTCTGTCATTTGCCTTGTCCGGGAATTCGCCTTTTCTCACTGCACTGGCTAACAATTTGCAGCAGTGATATGTAAATACAAAACGTACTGATTAGTATATCATTAACTCGAATGAAAACTATCACAATCATTGTTTTTTAGTTAGTGGAATGTAAACAAACCTTAGGAGAAAATAAAATAAAATACAACGTAGTAGCAGTACTTGATAATAAACAAAGCATGAATAGCGGTTGTAGAAAATATTGAAAATATCAGTCTCCATTATTAGTTATACAACTTCGTAAGCCCTATAGGAAAACAAAACATTGTAGGGAAAATAAGAAAAAAACTAAAACACATTATTTTAGAGTCATGAATACAACTATACTAAATATGTATGTACTATAAATTTATTTTGAAGTTTAACCATTAAGTTTAAGTCATTTAACAGATTGTTCAATAACTGTTTACTCTTGGGTCCTATTTTATTAGTATGTTTTGACAAATAACGCTATAAAAATTGCAGATACGGATTTAGACGTTACAACCATTATTGTTTACCATATTACTACAATTACAACGACGTTCTATCCGGTGGTATATCTCATACAGTTACTGAGATAGTGAGGGTTTTCCTACACGGCGCCGTCCGACCCTGACGCTGCGGTTAACTTGAGCGGACAGATGTTCAAAGAATTGGTTGACATATCTTGATAAACTATTCATATATTAACACTCTAATATGGACCAACTAACTCTTGTTCTAAGTTATTTTCATTAAAACGGGAAAACTAAGATACTGATTACATTTTCCATAAAAATGTGTACCTCAAAGATTTGTTTTATGACGTTTTATTATGTAGCTCTTTTATTAATCGAGATACGGGTTCAGACCTAATTTCAGTTATTGTTGTACATATTGTTGTGAGTATAACAATGCTTAAACCAATGTTATATCTCATACTGTTCACAAGATATCGTCATATTTACGAGTAGCGCCCGCCACCATCTTTACCCCCCTCCCCCATTTTGTCGACCACATAGGAAACTGACGACATGCATTTTCGCTATCACCTAGATCCATATAACATATAACAGTAATCAGCAAAAATATTGAGTTACCCTTTTATGCATGCTCAAACCCCCCTAGATCCTGTACTATTAAACTTATAACTTAGACATTAACATATTTCAACAGGCCATAGTCAAGGAAACTAATCAAACTGCTCGAGTTGTTTTAAGACACACTATGTGAACAATAAGAACATGCAAATGCATGATTTACTCCAAAATCGTCGAGTGGTCTAACCAACCTCTAGGTGTGAAGTTACAATGAAGCGAGCGCAATACGTTAAACTTGTAACGTAGACGTTAACATACTGGAAAATACCATAGTCAAGGAAATTAATCAAACTGCTCGAATGTGTTTAAGTCCAACAATGTGAGAAATAAGAACATGCAAATGTATGATTTATTCCAGAAGCGTCGAGTAGGCCTAGTCTAACCGACCTCTCGGTGTTATGTCACAGTGAAGCGGGCGGGAAAGTATGCAGCCTCGGAAATATCGCGGGCCTCGAGTGAGTACAGGAAATTATGATGGAAGATAACAATCTTTGAACACCTGAAGGTGAGTCAGGCCAGATGTGTTTTGGCTGCCACATCCGCGGCAAAAATTTATAATCGGAATGCACATTCAACTTGACAGTGTTGCCACTTATGGGCTGCCGAGTCCACGGCATTTATTTATAGGAACATACTTCTGGTGTATCTTTTAAAAACAGCAGCGTTCCATGTGGTAGAATGGCGAACTACATTTTGTCATACACCTATCAAAAATACGTTATTTGGCTGCCACTTCAAATGCTCAAAATATGTTCCTGCCGGCTTCCTCAGTTGATATAACATGTGATGTGCAATTGGCGGCCGGATACGGCAGTCATGTGCACTGGCCGCCAAATTCAATGCGGTTTTCACCATGAAAGGCAGCCGAATGCCGTACGAGATTTATATATATATATATATATATATATATATATATATATATATATATATTTAAGGAACGTCATTCCCTTGTAGCATTATTCAAGGCTGTAAACCTTTTACTATTTGTGTAATCCAAATAGTACATACAAACTTGAGCTATTTTTTGATTCCTCTAAACCTAAATGTAATATCCGAACTGGTTACGTTTCTACTTATGATATCAGTTATTCAAGCAACAAACTAATTATGCCTACTAGGGTGACAGATTGATGCCATTCCCCATTATTTATCAAACTCTCTTATCTGTAGCACAATAGCCCAAGCTAACAACCGTCTACTGAGTAAACAAAGCTTGCTGACTTCTATCTGCGTCGACTATGCTACAATGGAGCAGAGTCAGAGCTGAAATATTTGAATACCTGATTGTAGATTTCCTCACTGGATTTGAACAATATCACATTATTGAGTCTTACGGTATTGCGGTTTACTAGAAACCTATTTAAATTTGATTCTGTTTGGTTAGAACGAAACTTTTAACTGGAAATTGTAGGCGTTTAGCAAATTTCGGATGATTTGAGAGGGCTCAATTTAAAGGTCTCAATCCAGAGACTAGTAAAGAAATAGCAGTATTTCCAAAAGTTACCAGCAAACGAGAAATAACGTGAAATGTCTCCCATTAAAAAAAGCATAAGGATTTATATATTTCTGCTTTATTTACATAAATACATGTGATTAACCGTCCACATGTTTTATGAACTGTAATTTTATTTTGTTCCTAATTAAATTGTTTTATTTTTCTCAGCATGTCAACATTCTGATAAGGCAGAGTATTGAAGTAAGGTTAGAAGCTATGGCTCCTTCAAGCCAATATTATATTTCATAATTTAGTTTCAAATTAATATGTTGTGTATATTTTGATTACATTAAATAAATAAAATTAAGATTGTCTGTTTAGTTATAGTTGTATTTTATAGATATATTTAATATTTTTTTATTGCAGATTGTAATTACATAAAACATGATTAATTTATTATTTAAGAGTGTTGTCCCTCACTCTACTTCTTGACATAACACCATTTTACTAATTAAAATGTCTTTGTAAATGCCTATTGCACACCATCGATATTATATTAAAAGAAATAATGCTGTTTTTAATTTTCACCAAGATGAAAATCTTTTTTTAAATTATTATTACAATGCAAAGGGCTGGTATAGAATCCCTTTGAAGTTGACACTTTATCCTAATCAGTATAACAGAGTCAAAGACTTGGTATTCGGATCGAGGATAACTCAGTCTGATGATGGATGTTTCACTGTAACGACAGCTAAGTCTCAACCACCCATTCATCTGTATAACAGAGTCAAAGACTTGGTATTTGGATCGAGGAAAACTCAGTCTGATGATAGATGTTTCACTGTAACGACAGCTAAGTCTCAACTCCCCATTCATCTGTGTAACAGAGTCAAAGACTTGGTATTTGGATCGAGGATAACTCAGTCTGATGATAGATGTTTCACTGTAACGACAGCTAAGTCTCAACCCCCCATTCATCTGTATAACAGAGTCAAAGACTTGGTATTTGGATCGAGGACAACTCAGTCTGATGATAGATGTTTCACTGTAACGACAGCTAAGTCTCAACCCCCCATTCATCCGTATAACAGAGTCAAAGACTTGGTATTCGGATCGAGGATAACTCAGTCTGATGATAGATGTTTCACTGTAACGACAGCTAAGTCTCAACCCCCCATTCATCTGTATAACAGAGTCAAAGACTTGGTATTCGGATCGAGGATAACTCAGTCTGATGATAGATGTTTCACTGTAACGACAGCTAAGTCTCAACCCCCCATTCATATGTATAACAGAATCAAAGACTTCGTATTCGGATCGAGGATAACTCAGTCTGATGATAGATGTTTCACTGTAACGACAGCTAAGTCTCAACCCCCCATTCATCTGTATAACAGAGTCAAAGACTTGGTATTCGGATCGAGGATAACTCAGTCTGATGATAGATGTTTCACTGTAACGACAGCTAAGTCTCAACCCCCCATTCATCTGTATAACAGAGTCAAATACTTGGTATTTGGATCGAGGATAACTCAGTCTGATGATAGATGTGTCACTGTAACGACAGCTAAGTCTCAATCCCCTCATTCATCTGTGATAGACGAAAGCGCAATTACCTTTCTGGCCAAGACAAACTACGGGATTCGCTTAAGCCTGAAAAAGTGGAAATGATCAATTAGCATGAAAGGACATATTGGTATCTACGTATTTTGTTAACGTGAATTATTTCTTTGGGTTTTAAATCAGACAGTGTTTCGTTAAATATTATGATTGATAAAATAGTGGTTACTTTATTTATATAATTATATAATTTATAACATTAGGTTTCACAATGTATACAATCTTAAACCAATACATATCGTACATCGCGTTGTTTCAACTATTCCGGGATCAGACCAAACACATTACGGCGTCGTTAACAGCCACTCTGGGCCGGTTATTGCTTCTGGTGGAGATTGACTCACATTCCCCAGAGATTTACATGTTAACATGTAGCATGTTACCACCAACTAGCTACTGCTTACATGCTCTAGAATATGTTTTTAGTTGATAATAATGTAAATATATGTAAATAATGTTACTGTATTTAGACTTCTTATGTTACATATGGCTGTAGGTTGATTGTAACTTATCATTATTGGTTACAGTTCGGGTCACTGTGCTTGGCGACTGGTTAGCGAATGATCAGGAATGACTTTTCGTCTCTATTTGGCTTAGTACTGTTAGTGATACAGTATACCTTTGCCATCAGAAAGCAAAATTAATTTATTAAATTGTAAAACATTGGTTTTGGTTATTATTGTTATTGTCTGCTTTTATTTGCGAGAAATTTGAGTTGTTTCTCGCCTTTCCCAGGTGCCAAGCACCGTGGCGCGAACTGTACTATCATTGGTGGTCATACCACCTGTTTTTGCTGTGAAGTGGTATAAGGTAGGTAATACATTGTTTCAAAGTATTGGGACAACAAAGGCTTAGGCTATATCACTTACGATAATGTTTACCTATGTTTACACCATGAAAATGCGAATAAAAACGTATCGCAACGAATGTTATGGTGTCGTAATGTCGTATAACCCTTAGTCCGATATTGTTTTATACCGGTATGAATATTAACCTCATTGTGCCTTGCCAGTTTAACGGGGTCCATTTAGACAATTTCTGCTCTTCTACTATCCTCCCTACTCCTCTATGACTTCCTTCCTGTTCCAATACAAAATTAAGATGCTAATAGCCATCTAATATTGGGGTCTTCTAATTCATTAAAACTAACATCTACCTAGCATTGGTTATGTAACAAGGCAAATCTAGCTCAAATAACTTAGTTTTTTGTACTAACTCAATATTTGTTTACTTAGTTACACAAACGAATATCCCTACCATTTTAATAACAGATCCTAAGGTTAACAACTTTATTGTTTTATTAATATATAATATTATTGAATTTGTATTTAGGAAACTTAAACATAATTATGTGTGACATTTATAGTCAGTAAATCACTTTTTAAATCTCGGTATTTTTGTGCCTAAATGATCCTCAAATCACTTTAAGTAGGTTTTTAATGTTTGTATGTTGGGTTATTGGCCTCAGACGTCCAAGAGAGTGTGTATGAAGTGGAGGTTATTTAGATGACAGTGAATGAAGCAGTCTTCTGGACTTCTCGTATCAATCTTTAGTATTCATCACTTAAAACCGATACCAACAGTCAAATTAGCTTCGGTTTATCTCCACACGGAAACCTACTAAAAACAAAAAAAATCATTCGTATTAACAAAATAGACTTTTTACTTCATATTACTAGACCCTGGGCAGTAGACAGAAAGTTGAAGTATAGTGTATTTAAAATATTTATGCTTCAACTCTTCTAAATATGTTGGGGCTAAAATAATTATCAACCAAAGTCCTGTATTAGATTAATCGTATTGTTCTCGACTAGAGGTTGGTGAAGGTAATTTACATTAACCAGCTGTTAAACAAATTATTCTATTTTATAAAATTGTGGTAGATATTTTCAAAAATATTTGTTTACCTTTTCATTAATAATTTGTATTAAAAAACTTATTATTTAACTATGTTCACCTTGGCAGTATCCATAGCATTTATAGAATCTGTACTAGAGGATTTAGAAAAAGGTTTAGACAACTGTAGGTGCCTTTCTGGATTTGAGCAAGGGCGTTTGACAGTGTCTACCACATGACCCTCACTTAGTCTTTCTCACAACATGGAGTTAAGGGTGCAGCACTGAGCTGGCTGAGCTCTTATTGGTTGGGCGCCGGCAGTATGTCTCTCTAACATTTTCAAATGAGAGGACAAAGATGAATTGTAAAATCTTCCTTTAGAACTGTGAAGTACTCTGTTCCACAGGGTTCAGTGTTGGGTCCTTTTCTTTATTTGTGCTACTTGGTTGGGCTTCCTGAACCTCATAATAACAATTGTACTAAATCTAAATTTTTTATGTATGCTAATGACATAAGTTTTTCACTGTCCAGCAAAAATTTAGATGTAATTGAAAATCCAGCAAACCTTATAATAACAAACATTCAACATTTTTTAACCTTCTAATAAACAATTTTAAAACAGAAATAATGGAATTTTGTTACCCTCAGAATCGATATAAATGTGAAAGTTTTAAGATTATGGAACGAGATGAAAGTATTTACTGAAACTAAATTCTAGGGATTCAATATTGAAAGCCATTTCAACTGGAATTGCCATATAGAAAATATTTGCCACAAATTTGTTCTGGAATATTTTCTTTGAGAAAAAAATCTAGTGGATATGGACACGATGAAAATGATATATTATGCTAATATATACTCACTTATAGCTTATGGCATTACTCTATTTGGTAATATATATTCACTTATAGCTTATGGCATTGCCCTCTATGGTAATATATATTCACTCATAGCTTATGGCATTGCTCTCTATGGTAATGTATATTCACTTATAGCTTATTGCATTGCCCTCTATGGTAATATATATTCACTTATAGCTTATTGCATTGCCCTCTATGGTAATATATATTCACTTAAAGCTTATGGCATTGCCCTCTATGGTTCAACATCAAAATGTGATGCAACCTAGGTAAAATATTAAAACTTAAAAAATCGGCGATTTGCATAATTTTTAAATTTATACCCCAAAACCTCTTGCAGGGGCTATTTTGATGATCTGGGAATAATTACAGTATGGCATGTATATCTTAGAAATGGTTTCATACATTAGGAAAAACTTGAAAAAAATTAAACCACAGCCAAATTCATAATAATAACCCAAGGAATTAAGATGATTCGGTAATAAAGAAACACAGAACAGAGTTTTTTTTTTTTTTTTTAAGACACCAACATACAGAGGAACCCAATTTTACAATACATTGCATCAACAAATTAAAAGTATTGACAAGTTTGAAACTTTTTGAAGTGAAGTAAAAGAATTGGTAACTTCTAAGGTATTGCATTCTTTTGTGGAATTCAATAACTAATTACTGAAAAGAAGTCAAATAGTTTGGGGCTGAGAGTAAGTTTGTGTATGAGAGACAGGTTTGAAATCAATTCAATCAATTGTAAAAACAATTATATCCAGAAATGTTCTTTTAATTTATAATTTAAGGATTTAATTTTATTGTGACACCATTCATTGTACCATGTTGTACTGTTTAAATAAAAATATTATTGATTGATTGATTGATGTTTTGTTGTTTCAACAGTATTGGTGTAAAATTATGTTTGTTTGGTATGCAGTAAAATTAATAAGTTTGGATTGAATGCGTTTCAGGTTATTCAAATATGGTTTAGAGAGAAAAAACATCGATAAGTTAATCAAATCACTGAGCCATGTTGCATACTAAATATTGTAATTATAATCAACAGAGTAATAGGATATACACCATGATACACACATACATATACGTAACAAGGTTTTTTAACGCAACCCAGGATTTGTTATTAAAAAATAAAAATATCTAAACAATAAATAGTTTTGTTGTTTTTGTCACTTTTAATTAGCTTATATACATATATAATTTACAAATGCTTTTGAGCAAGGTGCTCAAATTGACAACCTTAAGACCTTATTCAACTTTTTCACTTTTTAAAGAAAATTTTAAAACCCATATTTGTATTTTTTAAGTAGTAACTTCAAAACATAATAAAATAAACAACATTTAACACTTCAAACCAGAAGAAGGAAAACTAAAGATAAAACAATGGGTTAATAATCTTGCACTGTTATTAACGTTAACAGAGACTTTTGAAACTTGTAAAGTAAGTTTAGGAAAAAAAACAATATAACAAATAGAAGTTAGATTAAAAGGGTTAAATCATCTCATGAAACTAAATAGCGTAAACAAAACTTATGAAATTCCTAACACCACCTCCATTTATAACGGAATATATAATCTTAAATTCGTAATTATAAATGTTTTCTGCAATAACAAATCCATATATTATAACACACTCGCATATAGTTGAATTGTGTAACAAATAGATTTGGATTATTTAGCGCAAAAAGTGGAATAAGCTCAAATAGGTATTGTCAAAGGCGTCGAGACATACACTTATCACACTTAATAACCCTTCTCTTAGAATAAAGTATCAAGGCTTAAAAAGTAATAACAAAAAAGGCTCAAGAGTCTGTGACCTTGCTTTTCACGCTCCCGTTTCACATTCAGCAGACAGCAGTTTAGGATGTTAACCGGGATCTGCTGCACAAAGGCCATTGTTATTCGTTCTTTTATACAGAGGTTATGTTTCAAAAGATTCATTGTATGTTGGAAATAATGAACAATAAAATGTATTTGCAAAAGGTTACATATAATTTGAAGATTTAGAATTTGGATTCAAAAATTCAGAATCATTTATATATTACTAATTGAGGGATACAAATTTAGGTTAGCCTAAGCTATTGCCTATTTGGGGCTTTTTTTACCTCTAAAAAAGTAAAAGTTAGAAAACATAGCATGATAGTGTTGTTCATTAAATAATTTAAATAACAATTTATCTTTTAGAACCATTTTCGTTGACAATAAAGGTTAAAAACAAGCGATATATAAATTAACCGAACCAAATTGAAGGTTTGTTGCAGCTTATTATTAATACATACTCAAAATTTTCACTCCGATAGCAAATAATTTAGGTGTTTTAGCTAATTTGATTTAAAAGGTTTTCGAAATTTATATATATTATTAAAAATTAAATTATATAATCGAGGTGCACTGTATGTAAACAAAGTGGAACATACAATCAAATGGTGTTGTGTTAACAGAATAGCATGTTCATCTCTTAAGCAATAAGGTCTTATTAAAAGATAAGAAACACTTTTTTTGCAAAAATGTGGTAAAGATCTTTTAAAAGTAAATACGTCTTAGACGGAAGGATGTAATCTGGAGACTGGTGGCCTACAATATTCTAACCTTAGTCTATTAAATATTATTCTAATGGCGTAATTGAGGGGCGTAAAAGTAACATATATACCACTCCAGCAGGATAAAGTATATCCTAATCAATACAGGAGCATGGTAAAGTTGTAATATTATTTCATGTGAACGGTGATTCCGTTATAAATAAAATCACCTATTTCCTGTTTCATTTTGGTAGCATGACCCTTCGAATTTACATTAGGATAGATAAATGGTGTTAGGAGTATTTATTTATGTTTTTTTTTTACTTTTCACAGTTACACATTTTATATTGATAGATTTCATTGTAAAATGTATTGACAATATTACTGCCTCGGTTGTGTTACATACTGTATATCATTTTCACCACGATAAACATGACCATTAACGAAAACCCGCTTAATCATAGTAAAACGATAATTAGATGTTATCAATTACTTGTATATAAAATCTTTTACAGATCATAGTTCTATCGAGCTTGATTATTATTATTACGTACTGTTATGTTACGCTTTATGATATTACAAAATCCACAACATTAAATTCTCCTTCAATTTAGAGATTAAATAACTGACTATACCAGAGAGCCCGATAATATTCAATTTCAAACTTTACTTGACTACTACAGCGGACACTGTCCAGCTTCATGTTAACAGTTCCCATGGCGGGAGTAATTCGGCATAATCATGCTAATTCCTAGAAGGATGTCTCTACAAAATTAATATACTTTAGTGATTATACAACTTTGATACAATCAAAAAAGTTGATCTTACTCACAAAATAACGCTAGTCTCTGAAGACTGCAAAACTTATATATTGTTTATATTTTCTTTATTTAAGTGTCGTTTTATAAATTAAAATTACTTTATTTAATAACATATTTTGAGTTCTAAAAGTTTAATATTTGTCGTTAGTTTGTTAAATCGCGAATGAAGTAATAATTTTGTAAACTAACAACTACCTTACTATATTAAAACATTTATAGGTTATCCTTTAACTTTTAAGCTAATATTTAATGACGTTATAAACAATTTTAGGCACATAAGATTATATTACAAAACTTCATTATATATATATATATATATATATATATATATATATATATATATATATATATATATATATATATATATATATATATATATATATGTCACTAACTAACCAAATAGTGGGGATGCCAACTCAACAAATTAAACATAAATACTACGTTCCTAGTTACGTACATAAATAAAAATAGTTTAATTTAATAACCTAACAAAATGGGAATTACAAATAAATGCAATATTCTTAAAATGTTTGTCTCAAGAAAGAACATGCATTGTGTTTTCAACGATTATTTTAAATACAAAACTAATAATTTTAAGATTAAAAATTACAACTATTAAAACTTGATGTTTTCTTTAGTACCATTGCAATCTCAAAATTCAACATAAAATATATTCCGGTTTTTGCAATCCTAAAAAATGACAATGTGTCTGCCATTTTCCGCCCTACACAAATCAAAAAGATATTTAACATCTCGCTCAGCAAATCTTCTCATACATATCAGGTGTGACTGACTGACAAGCGCAACTGATGAGGAGGTTTCTGACGTGTTGACATGTTCAATGTCAAAAATCTTTTCAGCATTCAGAATTTCAAAATTCTTTTACGTGTCACTAAAATAAAACATCAAGAGGTGTTAAGTCTATGCCTCGAGATGCCCAAAATAATTAACCTTCCCTGTCTATGTACCTTCCAGAATTCAATACAGATTATACAAATAGTACTACTTATAGAAAGATCTAGACTTCTACGTTTCAAAATTGTTCAGTGAAGGTTTTAGGCATTTTGTAACAATTATGCTTATAATTTGACATAAATGAGGATGTCATTGACGAAACATATTTAGGGACTAAGTTTGGGTGCAAACTGTTTGGATACTGTCGGAGTTTATTGGTTTGGACAGTTTGTTATTCAGTGAAGCGGGAGGATTTTTCTCCAACTGTCTTTATCATCCACAAAGAAATTACTCTCGTTCAACTTATATTAAAAAATTAAATATCTAATTACATTTCAATATCAAGCACTTATTACTTACTTATTGAAATATATCTATCGTCGCATATATATATATATATATATATATATATATATATATTTGTCTATAAAACATGTAAATTAAACATGCTGTATAACATTTTGTATTCAACCTAAAACTGTTCATGTAAGAAATAAAAGTACAGTACCAAACTAATTAAACATACAAAATCCCAAAATACAGCTATGATTGTATTAGAGAAAGTTACCGAACGTAAGAGTTAAAACTATATTTATCTATCGCTTATTCAACTCCTTTTACAAAGTAAACTCCTATTACATGCTTACAAAGTAAATAAAACACAACATTATTTATATATGCATTTTATCAAGACGAAACATTATTATTAGTACATTAACAGCTATTATGGGTTTTATTTAACGTTTTATTTCTGTATAGTTTTGTTTGGTAATTAATCTACAATATCAAACAATTTTTCCTAGCAACAATATGTTTAAAAAAAAGATGACCCGTGGATACTTTGGAACATTGACATTGCCACAACTCCAATAAACCAAGTTTCAAGAACACACTGCCACAACAAGAAACACATAAATTTCTCTAAATTCACTTTGACATTAACGACCGACATTGCGATGGCTTATGAGTGTGTGTGTTTCGTGACGCCGGCCCAGGGTCAGGGTCAGGGTCAGCGACTGGCTCCCAAGATCCGCCAGGGCTCGCAGGCCAATCAGAGACAGCCTACCCTGAGGGACATTGACCTGTGTAACATGGTGAAGAGGTCCGAGGATGAGAACAGCAAGCACAACGACCACGAGTGTCACTTGAAGGGGGAGAGGAGGCAGAACCTGATCAACAAGCTCAAGATGTACCTCGACGACTACGACGACAGGTCAGTCGATTTTTATGATGGAAGACCTTTGATGAATTGCAGTTTCTTGGACTAATTGAAAGACAGAAATATTTACCTATTTCTTTCAGCGGCCAATCTCTTTGCTGAGCTTAGAAATAGTACTTGTTAGTTTGTGTCATCTAATATTACTCTTGAGATGAAACTAATTCCATAGCTTTAGTCCTGTATAGAGATTGTCTAGTAATTTTATGGAATGCTTTGTAGCCTTGTTCCTTGGTCAAGACAATCATATTTTTAAATACGAACATGGGTCTACTGTACTTAGTTTCCTGACTTTTTGTTTATATGTTATTTGGGATTAAATATTATGAAATGGTTATTTGTGTAATACTTTTTTAAAATGGTATGTTCTTGAAGAATTTATGATAAAATAATTTTATACCATTATTTTAAAACAATTAAAGATGATTAAACTATAACTTTGGTTTGCTGAACCCCATCACTATAAATAGTTTTACAATGATAGGGTTGATTCAGTTAAATATTTTTTACTTTTTCCCCTGATAGTACATGGACAAGTAATAATTTCGTAAAAATATTAAAATTAAAGCTATTGATGGATATATTAATTTTGGAGCTCCGTGAATCCAAAGAATTGGTTGTTGATGTGACATCGGTCTGTATGTTTGTAAGGATGTGTCAAGCCAAAAGACCACACCAATGGACAATTTTGATAAAATTTGGTATGTTGATACTAATCCACGGAATCATATTTATATTCCCTCATTCTCTTTTGACGTTTCAGGCTGGTAATGAAGGGGAAGGGGAATAGTGGCGACAAAGGCAAGGCCCTGGGGCAGACTGGGTTCGGGCCCTTGATCAAGTACCCTGGCTACGTTGACTACGAACACCCATACTTCAGCGATCCCTACAACAAGATGCCTACCCTGGCCATGACCGTGGGGCAGAGAGGGGAGAACCCCTGTACTCCTACTAAAATGGTGAGTTTACTCTTAATGTTAAAAAAACAACGATTATCCACGGCAAACATTGATATTAATGTAAGACAAATAAATTATTTTATTTGGCCTTCTTAGTAACTACACACTCATATTAACATTTTAATCAGGAAATAAAGTATTTGTTTCTTATTCGTGAGATTATTAATTCAGTTTTATAATATTTTCCATTTCAAAAGTAACAACTTATTTAACCCTAAAACCATTTTATACGCGTTTTTAATTAGTTTCCTTCTCATAGTCGGTTTATTGGATTTATTTGTAACTGATTTTAAATTCCTTGATAAATGTAGTTATTTATTTATTTAAACTTGTTATCTTTTATAATATTATTATTTAACTGAATAGTTTTTTTTTTATATTAGTTATTTTTTAATATTACGAAACCCATTTTGTTAAGAATCTAATATTAATAACTAATAACAATGTAAGATTTCACCTTAAGCCATTTCATTAAAACGATCCAATATAGAATATAAACAAGCAATAGGCTTCATTGAACCAGCAATCAAGTCCTTGTTTTAGTTTGTATTTTTTTATTATTCCTGTACTTAAACCTCTATTTCCTATATCACAGGAACTGGGACGACTGCAAGCCACAGGGCCCAGGCCTCACAGCCGCAGCTCCAGGTGGCCCAGAAGACTTCAGAGACCCCCAGGACGGCAGGTGCCACTGTGCCGAGCGAGCCGACGAGGAGCCCAGGTGTCCGGCGGCGGGGAGGTCACCCCCGACCCCTCAAGCACTCCCGGCAACACAGGGGGTCTACATGGGGTCTCCGAGGGGGATGGCGACGACCTCTCAGACTCCGGCCAACGGAGCGTACCAGTATATCTGCATCCCCCTGCCTGACGACTGATAGTGTGTGTCTACTGTGGCTGTGGTTGTTGTGTTGGCGACGTTTGAAACACTTCGAAGGTTATTTTTGAACTAATATTGTATTATTTTATTACACTTAAATGAACCACAATTAATACCTATGTTTTGTATTTTTTCAATAGGATTAATATTTCTTAGACAAAGAGTTAAACCATTTTAAGCCGTAAGTGGCTACGTTTGGTAGTTAAGTAGATGTTAAATGTATTGTAAATTCACAACTACTAAGATTTGCTGTATTGAGGGTATTGTAAATTTAATATAACCTCGTTCAGTGTCAGAAGAATCTTCAAAATGCTCACAAAATTATCAACAGAGGGTGATGATCATTTATATGCACGCTGTTTCATTACCTTACCGGAGTACTGGGGAAGTATTTACTCGATAATCAGTGGTATTTATATATACTACAAAAGGAAAAGTAATCTTATAATGCTTCACCTAAATAATAACTAATATTACAAACACTACAAATAAATACAAATTTATTTATTTCCAAAAACAATTTTGTTTATACCAGTTACAAGAAAAATTGAAAATGTAGTCGCCACATAGTAAAATCATTTAGAATTGTAAAATAATTTAAGTCTGTTCATACAGACGAAGTAAATTGTTCCTAAGCCTTCACCTCTTGTGGAAGCATCTCTTATTTCGTTAAATAACGCAAAGAAATGTTGAAAATGTAAAAAAAATTTATTATAAGTCTTTAATCACTGAAATATGATATGATCAGAACGGTGATAAGTAAACCACCGTACTTTGTACTGATATTTTTATTTGACATTAAATTCCATCCTAGTTGTAAATTTGAGATATAAATCATTTATTTTATTAGTGAATTTCCTATGGAAAGTGAACTATTAGCATGACCCGCACGGTGAAACTTAAGCCCGGGACCACCATGGAAGTTCCTAACGTGACCCCCTGAACACGTTTTGGGGGGTCGTTCAAAATTATATATATATATATATATTAATAAGAAATAAAGGAATAAACCTTGAGTACCCTTTTTTCATTTTTATTTTACACGACACGTGTTTCGACTTTCAAGTCATCTTCACAGTGTAAGTACATTAACCTAATATATAAATAAACAAAGACAATCAGATGTAATTAAAATAGTGTAACTATCATATGCTATTATCTTTTCTTAGTTTATAATCGTTGGTGAAGTTGTTTCTTTGATCGCCTAATTTCATTAATTTTGTCAAATAGTGGGTTTCGTGTATATGTTTGTACTGCGTTGAGTAAATTTACTTTGTCATTTTGGAAATTTGTATAAATGTGGAGTTCTTCTTTGGTGTTCATTTTTTGTCCTTTCTTTTCGTATTCCAAAATTTGTAGGTTTTCATTTATATGTTGTTACAAATTTATATGTCTATATATGTGTTTGCACTCTAGCGGTCGCATTTATTGTCCGATTTACTTCAAATTTGGTAGGGACATTCCTTTTTGTAATCAGTTGGACAAGTTCGTTGGGCAAAACAATCGGAAAACTCTAAACCTCTTTTTTGGGGATTAATCTTTCAAATTTTGAGTTTTTGGGCCTAAAAAGGGTCATAAGAACCCTGGATGTATAATTAATCCATGTATAAAGATGGGAATTAGTGAGGCAAAACTTCTAAGCCCTCTCCCGTCATTCTAGCGTAACTACTTACCAAGTTATAGAAGAAAATATGTATTGACCAAACACAGTACGTTGTCTTATGGGGGTTTTACATTAGAAAAGCCTGTTATTCATTTGTTGGTGTACTTTCATCATCCCCAGCAACCTCACGCCTACTTTAAAGCCTGACTGAACCTTCTCCCAACCTTATAATGCGCAAAATTGTATTCCAAGCATTGCAGGTAAATGAAACCAGAAGCTTTAGAACAGCCAAAAAAATCATTGGTTTCAGATTTCAATAAAAATTGGAATAAATGTATGTTTTACACTGATTTTGAGTTTTAAAAGCTTTTTATGTGGAAATTCACTTCCCTCACGTCAGCGTGCTGCGTGCGAACTCGTTTAGATATTTACTTATATTTTAGCATGCCATTAACAATCTCTTATGGTATTTTTGATTTATATACAATTATGTTTGAGGAATGCTGGAGTTACATTGGAGTATAGAGATAACAATAAATGGTATGTCATGTTGTGTTGAACTACAACTACCGAACATACAACTTCCATCACCATGTATCCGTATAATGCAGTAAGTTCTCTAAAATGTACGTATGAATGCTAGTGCAGTAATGGTAATGAATAAATTAAATATTTCGTCTTTAGAATTCCTCTATGTTTCCTATTATTGTCAATAATATAATTTGCCATGATACGTTTTGTCGGCAGTTCTGGTTTTATAACCTACAACTAAAATCTTGGAATAAACTCAGCAGCTTGTGTGGAGTCTAAGGAATGTCACAGTTTGAGGAATATTAAACACAATTCAAAAAGTTGTTTGAATTTTAACCCATTCATACTTTTATACGAAAGTTATTTCAAAAAGCCTTTTTATGACATAGTCGGGTGGTATTTTATCATACCGTAGTTCCAGTAATATTTCTAATAAAATTAGGCAACAACTATTACTGCCATAAAACAAAAACATTGATTACATTTATATTTGTCAGTGTCAATAAAGCAAATTTACATGCATGTTTAAATGTATCTATAAACACTAAAAATCAATGATGGAACCTTCTTAAATTTATTTTCAACATAATTATATCGTTTTATTTTTCACGGTGTCTGAAATTTCATTGCAAAGTTTAATATATAAAGATTATGATGATTTTTTGTAGAGAAGTGGATTTGCGTGGTGGGAAGGTCTTATTCTTGACTCTGATTCTGGTTTAGCCGTGAAGTGGCAACAATTTGTAAAAAATGTGTTATTTTGTATATCAATAACTCTAAATATATATATTTGTAGGTAAGTTAGGAGTTACAAATTTGTATGGGGCGTAGTGACCATAAAATCTTTTTGGAACAAAATTACATTTTGTGAGAGTACTTTCAGATCGCTTAATCAGGATTGCTTGTGAAAAAATGATAGATGGAAACATAGTACACAGACAGTGGAATATAATATTAGCAAATATAGTCAGCCTTAAAATTACAAAACTCTAGATGGTTTTTGAAGTGAGGGAAACATTTTAAACTTTCGTCAACGTGAAGTCCTAAAACTGTAACTACATCCACACCAACCGGAGAACCGAACACATTTTAACGCAAGTTTACTCTGCTTACACCACTGGGGGAATGCATTAAACATTCTCACACGAATCATAAAAGATATCCAATCCTATGTCTCATGACATGTTGGTCAATGTTCAATGATCCTGGATTATGTTTCAGGATTAATTTTTTTAACATGACTAAGTGTATATTTAATTGTTACAGTTTTTCAGTCGTCTAACGCATAAAAGTCAGAAACTGATAAATGTTGTGCATTAAAGTTATTCATAAACATTTATTTCACTTGATAAATCTGGTAAATATAATATCAGTTAAACCTTAGCAGAAAATTTTTTATTTATAAAACAAATGCGTGCTGTGTCGTGTAAGGTTTCTTAATAGTGGTTAACTACGGGCCTCATGAATGTTAAAGTGGTTTAGCCCAGCTAATGAGGCTCGCACGCAGTACCGACCGGCCGGCGTGTTTACAGGGTTCTGTGTAGAGTATATACTAAGAGTAATTTACTCGTATTATATAACAGTTAATTTGCTCTGTACTGCTTTATATTGAAAGTCTAAACTATGTTTTAAATTACTGTAGGTGTACAAACGTCGTTAATTTTTTTTCTGAAACAGGTTAAGAATATAGGAAGACAGGTTGTAAGGTAGAATAAGACAGGTT
Source organism: Allygus modestus (assembly GCA_963675035.1). Taxonomy (NCBI): domain Eukaryota; kingdom Metazoa; phylum Arthropoda; class Insecta; order Hemiptera; family Cicadellidae; genus Allygus; species Allygus modestus. Next base: position 378,859,785 of record OY776112.1, read on the forward strand.
AAGAACTCTCTTATGTATAGCATTTGAAACATGGAGCATTCTAATATAATTCCATATACATAACGAAGTAAAACCACAGATTTTTACAAATTTACTATATTATCGATTGAAACTTAATGAAATGGGAATTAATCATCCAATTTATAATCTTCAAGTTAATAGTAATTAGCTCTGTTTGACGATTCTTTTTAATTAATGTTAAATATACCGAGACCCCCCCACCCCACCAACCAAACACACACACACACACACACACACACACAAACACAATCAAACAGAAGTCTTATGCTGATATGTATAATTCCCAATCGTATGAAGAAAATGCAGGTTATGTGAAGGTTTTAAGTTTTAAGAGAAATTAGAGTTGGATATTTTAAGGACAACCCCAGAGAGTCGATTGCAGATGTAAGGGATGTTAAAAGTAGTAATTCTGTAAGAATATAGGATTGTAAACATGTTTTGCAATGTTCAAATACATGTAACACAACTCCTTACTCGTGGTAGTGTTTTTGTCACCAGGAGAGAACAAAGCCGGATTATTGTAAGTTTATCTCAAAAATAACATGTTCTATCCTGAATCCAATATTCTGAGAAAGATCTGTATTTTGGCCAACAAGTTTTACGTTGAGGGCATAAGTCTGAAGGTTGAAATAACAATTGTATTTATTTCTTAAACTTGACAAATATTTCTTTGCAGGAAATCCATATGATAATCCTACTGGCATATTAGCTTATAGCAAATTAAATTAAAGAAGATCTTTTTGTAGTAGTTACAAAATATATGTTTTTTTATGGAAAATGTTCGTGTAAGTTGTTGTTTCCTGTTTTCCGTGAATTAATTATTTACATATAGAAAGTTTGGCCATATTTATATACATATAGATGATTATATATAGTTGGTATATATAAACTAATTTTGACATCCTACTAAAATAATTTTAGAATCGAACATCGAACATTTATGGCTATTGTTTCATTTATGTGCAAGACAATCTGGCATTGTTTCGTCTATTGCACCAATTGGAATATTGGTGTCTTAAAAGAGGAATATTCTTTTATGTAATACAATTTGTATAGCAACATGAATAGTCTCACATGCGTCGTCCTGATATGTATTTTCTCTTGTAGGTTCGCGTTGTTGTAGGTTGTATCTTGTATTTTATTGTTAAATTTGGACAGCTCTTGATTTTATTTTATTTTATTGTGAAATATACAAATTTTATCCAGATTGTAGCAGCTACCCTTTTTGTATTCTAGGAATTTTTTGTGTAAAATCGGAGTAACATTGAAAAATATAAAACATTTAAAAAATGTTCTTTCCACTGCCGATGAAATATTAATAAATATCTAAAACAACAAAATAACTTACTTGAATTAAAAATCACTTACTTTTAGTTAGTCCTAGTAAATATAGTAAGTTGATTAATTTAGTTTTGTATTAAAATATTTCAAAATGTATAAACAAGAGATTACATTTAGCCTAAAAGATATACTATCATCCCTTTTCCACAAACATATACAAGTTTAAATTGAAAAGTAGAAGAAAATATGCATCAACGTTTACGGGTGTGACGTATTTAGTCAGTAACTTGTTGCTACATATTATTTACTGAAAAATAAGTAATTTATAAACCATATTGTCTTTCTTTACGTCAACATTTTATATCTTACTACATGTTATAAAGAACCATGAAAGACAACACTAATTTGCGTACGAACTTTTATCTTTAAAGGGATTTTAATTACTTATTACCATGATCTTTTACTGTCGTGTCCTAACCGGTATTACATAGCCTTGAGATTGAAAGCATAATGAGGTTTTTCATGTTTATCCAGGGTCGATCCCGAGCAGGAAGCTCCACCGCCTCCGGTTGTAATAATCCTCGGCAAAAAAAGTTCAGTTTAGAGGAATATCGCCGTCGTTAAATTGATGACAACTGCACTACATAGCCCCAGCTCTGTTCCAGCTCCTCAGTATCTGTTTTAATAATCTTGGAACGAAAGCTTTCAAAAGAATGGTAATGCGCGTCTTTTAGTCATTGCATAGTATCTTTATCGAAATGATGAAACAATTTTATGATTATTGATAATTTAATAATCAATTAGGGATAGTTTTATTCAATTACAATGATACGTTAAGTTTTTCCTATATTTGCTTAAAGTAATAAACTTAAATATATTTTCAAAGGAGTTTTATGAAAACATGTACGATTTTCAGATTCAGTTTAGATATTTATAAATTTATATATCAGTTTATAATGTGTATACAAATATTTTTTTAAAATTAAAAATTGATGGTAAAGCAATAATTATAACAAAAAAAGGTAATAAAATACGTGTTAAAAGACTTAAAATATGATTACGCTTATTCTGTATCCACATGAATGACTGTGAACAAATATATTATTGTACAATGCTATCAATTTCAATCAGTCTCACCGATCGGCATGATTTGGGTTGTGCCAATGTATTTAAATGATTTACTTTGTGCGCTATCATTGTAACTGTATCTCATAATTACCTAATGCCAATGTTGTAAATTATAGCTATTATCTTTGTTATGTTCATCTATGGTTTATGTTATATCACGTCATTTGATAGATATTCTAACAGTTGTCGTTATAAAAACGACAAATATCAATTTGTAACGTTTAATATTTAAGTAATGCAAGTTTCTCGTGTCACAGTTTTGAAGAGCTCACTATTGTAATTGTTAGTATCAGTTAAATCATACATTCTCACTGCAACTGCTTATAATACTTAATTATATTTGCAGTTGTTATTTATTATTCTTTCACACATTTCTCATTAGTGTTATTTATTATTAATGTACTCTTAATTATTAATATTATTATATATAATTATTGCATATGATTTTTACATTTATAAACTCTGTAACTGATTTATTGTGAACTAATTTTTAAGTTGAGTCACATCTATTCACTTGCATGTAAGCTTGCTGTTATATAATATTTATTTCCAATGGTCTACAGCATTTAAAAATATTAATATTTCATAACTATTTGCATTTCAAAATTACAGAGGTAGTAGAACATATTCATAAGTACGCAAAAATATTATATAACTAAACAATATATGTTAATGACAAGTAGTGTAAGTCAATTATCATCGGTGAAATAGTTTTACAATACGAATTTCACAATGGGAAATAAAATAAAAAGTATAACATAGTAAAATAATAATAAAAATATGTTAATAATAACAACAAAATTCACTGGTATAATTATATGAATAAATATATCATATTAATTTTATTTATCAAAATATTTTTCATTTATTTATACCATATTATATTTTAGTTAGAGTTTTATTACTACATTTTACTTTTTTCCGTTGATAAATAAATAGAGTTATAAGAGAAAATTATAAATAAATTATACAAAAGTAGACAATTATTTTTATCTTTAAATCTAAAATCTAGTTATAGAAAAATAAGAATATATAATGTAAACCCAGTCCTAAACAAATAAACCACTCTGGTTTAATCTGTTTTCTTCCTAAAGCTAAAAAGTACATTTCAGAAACGCATATTTGTGTTTGAGTGTTCTTCTACTTCTGTGTGCAAATAAATTGAGGAATGGTGTAAAAACGTTTTCATATTTACCAAGTGAATAATATTTACTTATGCTTTATTCAAAACTGTAGATCGCACGTAATAGTTCATTTTATTTTATCTTATTTCTATCCTACCAACGTCATAAGCCATTTTATTATGCTCACAATGATGATCAGAACGGAAAAGTGTACACATGAACATAATCATCAAATACAATATAATTCATTCGTTTATGTAAGGTAACCTAAGTTTTATTTTATTAATTTTATTTATTGTTTGGTATTTTTATTCCAAAAATTCTTAGGAACAACTGAGGTAGGATTTACAGCAATAAATAGTAGATACAAAAACACTTCAAAGCTAGAATAGCAAAATATTTGAGGCAACACAGAGTAAATTGATTTTTCATGAATTAGTGTCAATGGACTTATATATTACATTTTTGGAATATTATAATACAATTTGGTATATATGTCAAATACAAAACCGTATACATATTTAAAATAATTCTGAAAATATACGGTTCAACTCGGAAATGTTTTCGACGGAAGAATGTTGAAGGGTTTTTGAAAGATGAGTTACTCTTGAGTAATATACTCGGACAGCTGGAACGCCTTCGACAAATATGATTAAAATGACGGCATAAGAATGCATGCATTTGAAGTGTAATACCCATACAGTGAGGAAGCTAGCTGCCATCTAGTTTGTACTTGGGCTTACGACTGAGCCTGATTCCTGGTTGTTCATATCTAGAAACTTCGATGGCCACGTGATCAGCAAAATTACAAGTTCGCCACCGTATTGGGTTCAAGATGGCGGATAAGTGGTGGGAATGATGGTACCGCTATAATGCCGTTAATTATTATTAGTTTGTAATTTTCTTAAATTTATTTTAAAGAATGAATAAAAAACGTTCTAAGTATTTTGCGTATACAAGAATTTTGTTAGCTGAAAGATTATTTTATAAAATCTAAACATACTTAATTTTCATTAATTCAAAACTTTCTGTCACCATTTTGGATTTGTATTTTTTTCTTTTGGAAACAATAAATTCAAACAATTTAATGACACTGAATACAATGCCACAACACGTATTCCATAGCTTTTTTTTCTTAAGAATTTTATACTTTTTGAAAATGTATTTTTTTAATTTTTTAAGTGCCCGAACTAAATTATATTCTACACACATAACATACGCACACATATATATCATTTCCTAGTTTGTAACATAAAATACAGGTAATATTACAATTTGTAGAAAACATTTTTTGTTTATTGAACAGTGTATGATAGATTTTAAGTTTTGCAGTAAATTATTCTATATACACAAAATAACGTTCATGTTAATATGCAATTTACCTAAGAGTATATTTATTTTTATTTTCAAAATAGAAATATAAAATCGTTTATTGTTATATGTTATGGTTTAGTTTCGTGCCGTGAGACTAAAAAAACGGATATTTTATGTTGTTTAACTTAATTTCAGATTGTTGAAATGAAAACACAAAGAACCATTATAAATCATACCTTTTAACAAGGATCTATTTATTTTCCTATCTAGCAATCAATAACCTTTAATTTAACTAACTAATGGTGTATAAGCTGTTAATTCAAACCTCCTTAACGTAAACGTGATATTATATGTACTAAAATATAATGAGCAACATAGTTATTTACCAAGGAATATAACAAATCAAAAGAAAATTTAAGAAGGAATTATACAATGTTTTGGGTCTTAAATATTTTTCAATTGATCTGTTCAGTCAAAATGATGCGATAATTTGCAACTGTCAGAACGAAAGTGCAATACAAATATTTGTATGATTGATGCTCGGTAGTAATTTCCATTGGGAAGAAGAATGCAAATGGTCCGCAGTGAAATATGGCGCTAACATTTCCCATTTTACAAAATGATTTTATGATGATCACAATACAGCCAATAATTACTATTGTTTTTCATAAAGAATAGGAGCGTCTAGCTAGTGATGTATTTGGTGGGGAAAACAAATAATTATAATTAAAATCAGCCGAAAAGTTCTGTTGGATTCTCTACATACAATACTCAAAAACTTGTACACCCTTGCGACATATACACTCAGAAACATTCTCCTTATAGAAACCTGTTTTAACTTATTTACTCCAAACCTAGAAAAAATGCCGTTGTCTTTTATATATATATATATATATATATATCTTTTTGTTGTGTGTGTTAAACTGTCATGAATAAATTTAATTATTTATGAATTATATAACGTCATATTGTATTTAATTAAATAGGTACATTGAAATGTTGTTGATTGTAAAGAAAATATATGTAGGTGACTTGGTTTAAAATATATAGTAATTTAGAATTTTTAGATGCAATTAATTACCTTTCAGTATTTTCTGAAGGTGAATAATTATAATTAACAATAATTACTTAATATTAATTAATAAACCGTAGTAAAATCCATACTTTTATATCACAATTAACAGCTAACATTTTGTTTTCTCATAAGTCGTAAAAATAATTACCATTATACTTTAGCTAAGTAATTTTTATTTGATATCCTGTGGGAAAAAAATAAATTCTACATTATAATTAAATAAAATCAATAAATGCACATTCACCTAATATTTGTAATAAAAACAGCAACTAGTTGTTTTATTTATCTTATTATTTAGACCTTTCTGTAAGTATTACTGATTTAACTAGTGTAGAACGTGTACAATTTTTCCTTTGATCCCTGAGAAGGAAGAGGTTAATTCTTGGTATTTGAAACTTAAAGGGAAGGGAAACAAGAGACTTCCTTTTCGAGAGTTGGTAGTCACTAGACTTTTAGATAATGACTTATTACCTTCGCCATTATTCTTTGTTTGTTTCTCCTCCACTCTCTCTCTCTCTCACACACACACATACACATACACACAGACACTTCACACAAAAGTATATTTACTACGTCCTCACTCAGTATGCTGCTTAACAGCAATGTGATGCTTACACAGTATGTGAATGTTATGCTAAACAAGCTTATTATTATAGTTTATCCTATTCATGTTACGTTATATTAGCGTAAAAACCTACCTTTCCATTTTTATAGAAAACAGGACCTTGTTTAGGGTGTCTGGCTAGCCTAACGGTTCAAGAGGTCGCAGGTTCGAAGCCCAGGGCTCCTACGTGACTGACTTGGATCGTTGTATTTTATCAACTTTTGTTAGTGAAATGCCACTACGGCCCAAAGAGAAGCTATACAAAATACAGCACTGCAGGAGCTTAAAAGTGCAATTCACACTAAATTAAGAGTTTATTGCTCATGTAATAAGAATAACAAGTTTCCTGTGAAGGTATCATCTGAAGCGATTTGCTTTCTAAAACTAACTACAATTTTATATAAGACGTAGACGAAAGCTTGTGTGCATGTTAGGGCCGATATGTTTGTAGAATGAGTTTTAAGCTTTGCATAGCCTTCTTACTGACTATGACTAACTTAATCTTTGGCCAGGGGCATTATTATAAGCATTAAGAATAATCCGAGGTTATTGAATAAGCCAATGACCAAGGCCATCTGGGTCCAGCTTAAAAAAATCTGTTCTGGGACCTTCTTCACAAAATATTTATATTTTGCTCAGGACCAATCTGACAAAGCTTAGTTTGTTTGGCAATGGTTCTTTAAATACACTACCCAGGCAATCTGAATTTTTCTTTTTAATTGATCACTTCAGAGCCAAAACAGCTTTTATCTGCTTTTAGTGTTATTTTGCGAGCTCAGTTGTTTTTAATTTGATTTATATTGCAAATCATCATTTATGTGTTCAGATCAATCGTACTATAATTAATGTCCTACAAATAAATTTGTTTAAGGATTATAAAAATCTGAATTTTAAATAGTTTTCAAAGTTATCCAATCCACACATACACTTCAGTGCTCGTTCATCATGTTACTTATTTTACTTATAAACTGATGTGTAATATGTTTTGTGAACATAAATCTCAGAGTCAGTGTAGGAAATACCTGCCACAAACTGATATATACTCAATTCTATAACCGATGGACAAATTTGCCCTGTTACCAGAAATAAATACCACACCAGTATGATAGCCTTTCTTATTTATAATAGACATAGACAAGTATAACCTGGTTGGTTTTCGTAAAGTTTTCATGGGTTTTTAAAGTCAGGATCGACATTAGTCTGGCATATGTGAGGAGCTATACACGTTATAAGATCTCACATATACCTTTGCTCCTTTTAATGTGTTTAGTTTAAATCAGGTATTTTTAGTTTAAATGTTTATTTAGAATGATTGAACTTGTGACTTATTTAAATAAGTATTGGTCTTTCTAGAACATCTAACTCAGTAAATTAGAATCTCTAATATATAAAATATGTCTAACAAATATAAATGTTGTTTGAGCAACATCTACAAAAAATAGATGAGCGTTATTCAACATGTAACACACTTTTAAAAAGGAGAAATAAATAAATAAACTTTATTAGTTATGTTCAATTATTCATTGTTAAAAGTTCTATTTCAAAGCCGGAAAAGTTAAAACTATTATTCCGAAATACATTTAAAGTTGAGCCAGACAGAGTGCAACATACTTTCGGTCTGTCAAAAGTCAAAGTTCTTTATTTTCTAAATAAAATATCACAATTCATGGGCAAGTGTCATACAAAATACACAGAACATCCCTAAAACTAAATACAATATCATTTTCTAATTATAAACAACTTTATAATACAAAAAATAAAAACAAACACATATGCTTTTTAATCTTTCTTCTCTTCTAAATAATTTTTTACACGGAAATATTTCTTACACAGCAAAGACTTTTTCAGACTTCGCTTAAAAACGTTGATATTTTCCTCTTTTTTATGTGAGAAGGAAGGGCATTAAAAATAGATATGCAAGACTGGTGCATTTGATTTTCAGAGAAAGTTATATGGTGGGGAGGTGGTGACAATTTATTTCTATTTCGTAAATTGTAGGAATGGTTAACAAATAAATGAGATGTTAAAAGATGGCTACTGCGTTTACAAAATGTTAAACTCTCGAGGATGTAGATAAATGGAAAAGTCAGCAGGTTGTTGGACTTGAAATGTGATTTGCAGGAGGCTGTGTATTTAAGGCCAAGAAAAACTCTCAATGCTTTCTTCTGCAGGACAAAGATAGAAAGGGTTTTATCGCTCTCAGATCCTCAGGCAGGAACACAATATGATAGATAACGATACACGCCACCATAGTATGCTGACAAAAGAACGTCAATACCAGCAAAAAAGCCAGTCTGCTTATAACAAGAATTCCAGAGCTCAACATTTTAATCAGTTTGTCGATATGAGCTGAAATTTTTAATTTATAATCGATGGTTTAAACACAGATAATAACTTCTTGGCACTGACTTATTTCATCTTCACCAATTATAATGTTAAGAGATGGTGAGGAATTAGTCACATTTCGCAAGTGGAAGTCTAAAAGCTCTGTTTTCAGGGTGTTAATGCAGAGTGAATTGTTGGACAGCCATTGAAAAAGTGCACTGCCCTGTAAAAATGTACTTATTTCGAGTGTCACACAATCAGAGGCAGATACTACAAGAGACGTGTCGTCGGCAAAAAGGCATAGATGATGATTTCCTATAAGACTGGTGTGAATATAATTAATAAACAATAAAAACACAATTGGTCCAAGTATAGATCCCTGTAGAATACCACTTAACAGCAGCTGGATGTGAGTAGCAAACTTTCTGACATTGCGCGTCATCAATATATGGTATTTTAACACTTTTCTTCCGGAATAAAAGAAAATACGTCAACCAATTAAATGCCTTCCAGCCTATACCAACATCCGAGAACTTTCTTAAGAGAAGACCATGGTCGACCACATCGAAAGCCTTGCTCGAGTTCAAAAATAGGCCAAAAGTCGGTTTTCTATTGTCTAGAGTTGATCCTGTCTCATTCAAGAGACTGTGCATTGCGTTCAGAGTTGACAGCTTGTCCCTAAAACCAAATTGGAGGTTCGAAAGAATTTTGTTTGTAAAGTAATCAGTCAATCTGAAGAGAACTATATTTTCAAGAACCTTGGAAAATGTTGACAATATCGATATAGATCGGAAATTACCGCGGTCATGTTTATTGCCCTTTTTAAACAATGGATTTACTATTGACAGTTTGAGTGCATTAGGAAAGTGACCCATCTGAGAAGTAGAATTTGCGAGATATGCTAGTGGGACAGCCAGTTCCATTACACAGTTCTTTAAAAAGACAGAAGAAACAGAATCAAAGTTGCAGAGTGGCTTGTTCTTAACGACTTAATGACATTCATAATTTCTGCTGGATCGGTGGGAGTTATAAATAAAAACATTGGATCATGGAGTGTTATTGAATTACGATGGTGAGGTGGAAGGTGCGAATTAGCTTATGGGGAATGGCACCCTAGACGCTTAGCTACTGATGAGAAAAAGGAGTTGAATCTCTCAGACACTAATGAGGGTTTATCCACTAAAACATTGTAATCGTTATTAATCACAATTTTTTGGAAAGAGTTAGATGACTTGTTAGGATTAAGTTCACTTATGATTTCCCCACGGCTGTAGATTTGTTCATTGAGCCATTCACATGTTTTAAAACTGCTTCAGACTTTACATTACGGATACCTGCCCTAAACTGCTTTCTTGTTTCAATATATAATTGTTTAATTGGGTGGGAAGAATCATGATCCTTGCTTAAACTATGTAGAAATATCATCCTTTCTCTCATTTTAAGAAGGCTATCATCAAGGGGAACCCTAGTATGACTTTTCCTAGTTCTTACCCTTGACCGTACGGAAGGAAATGCAATATCCATAAAGAATGAGATGGTAGACTAAAACCTATTGAACTACACATCAACATCTTCAGAAGTTAGCAGGGATGGCCATGTCTCTGAATCTAGTATTTTTTTGAAAATATGGATGTTATTATCAGAGAAATTTCTTTTGAACCTGAACTTATAACGTGTCATCAAACACGTCCGGGTAACTTTCAACTCTAGAATGGACGAGTTGGTGTATATTGTTCCATCTACGTATAGTAATGACTCTATCTATTTATATAGGTACCACTAAAACTACAGTTATTTATAATACTTGGAGTATTAAATAATTATATTATTATTTATCCACTTGATCGATTTCTAAAATTAATCTAACTGTCGCACAGTATGTGAAATCATAACACATGAACAGGAAGGATATTTACATTGGATGTAAGATCCCCATTAGGAAAGCTTGTATTACGGATCAACAATCTTATTTGCCAATCTTGAATTTCACAGTAATATACTGTAAAAGATTCTGTAACTGTGGTATCTAATACAGTTTCAGTGGACACATGTTCAGAGTTGATATACATTCTATGTTATTCACCACTAGCGTTATGAGCACATACTTACACATCAGACAACCGTAACAATTACGATGTATAGTTAGTTTTATCCATGGTAAGTTTTTTTAAACTTCAGGTTATATTTTTTTAACTCTGATTTTTAATTGTCACTAATTCATTCTCTAACTCATTCATTTATGATGTCATATAAATTACTCTGCATTCTTGTTAATTTAGTCAAGACAATTTTATATCAAACTAATAATATTTACGAACACAAATTGTCAATAATATTTTATATTCAATTCAAGCATAAAGTAGTCATTTACTTAATTTAACTATTACATTTCCCGTTTTAATTTGTTTACTTATCTTTCTTTCTCAGAGGCATTTTGTTAGACTGACTGAGGTAGAATATAAGGTTTAAGGTAAAGCGATCTTAACACAATCAGAATTGAATAAACCTAAGATCCCTAGAGATCGAAAATCAAGATACTAACCATTTGGTTATAACAGAAAGGTTTTCGCTCTTATTACAGGTATAATACGCTAAAATTTGGTTTTATTAAATAATGAATACTTTAACACATGTGTTGTACTTATAAAAATACGTAAATAACGTACAGTACTAAACAAGTAAACTCCATGATTTTAATCTTTTATGACATAGAAATAATGCATATATCGTCTAATAATAATACATGCCCTTTTTACGCCGAAGAGATAAATATGTTCTCTCACATGTCATATCTTTTTCAATATGAAAATACAAACATACATTATTATTGTTATACGTGCATGCGTATATTGAATACAAAAATACATTGGTTGTTTAAAAATGAATATTTTACAGGTATTGAATCTCTGAGAACTGACTACGGATAGTATTTAATGTTTATTCATCCGTTGAAACTTGAACAAAGTGATGACGCTTACCTCTTAACGTTATGTATGTAATCCACCAGACATAACAAATAAATCATACCAAAATGCAATCTTTGGTGATGGGCTGTAAAACTAGTTTGAAACACTATATGATTAGTAAACAAAGAATAAGTATGGTTTTGTAATAAATGTGAGGAATTTATGGGTAAGCGAGTGAAATTATGGCCAACCTCTATTTACTGCAAAATATTTTGAATGGTTCTTCAGTTGCAGTTTGAGTATTCTCTAGATAAAGTTTTTACTTTTGAACATGTTTGTAAAGTTCTATTTTTTTAAAACTGAAAATCGATCTTTAAATATTAAAATTGGCTTTATGTAGTTATAAGGGAAATATTCATCTAATACAAAGGGTAACAAAATATTTTAAATAAGAGAACACAGCTAAATAATATCCTTATACCTCATTATAACAATGTTGCGTTGCTTGTTATAGTTATCTGAGCATGTTTGGATAAGTAAATTAACAAATAAAATATATTTTCATTTGCAGAAATCTAAGTTAGATAGAACTCTCAATGAAATATTCTAAATTGTCAAACAGCAACATATAACTCAATAATAAATCCACTTTTTGTCAAATATATATTACTTTTGATTCACAATATATCTTCACATATGTTCATAAGTAAGTTTAACGTTACAAAACTAATCTTTGTGAGTAACTTACCAACTTTAAATGTCAATAATCTCAAAAATATTTTCAAAGGAGTTACATTTTATTTATTTCTGGTTAATAATATTAATTGTTAGTGTATTTCGCTACGTACTAGTTACGTTACAAATATACTATCGGACTTATTTTAAGAATGTAAGGAAGAACCTATCCTATAGTGTGTAAACCTAATGTATGGAAATTAAATTTGTCCTATTCAAACTTTAAAATAGCGTTGTGGTAGGCTAAATGACAGTAATTACATCTCTAACCAACAAACCTAACTTTGACAACTCTAGGCTTAGAATATATAGTGTAAGGATGCAACTAACGAGATTTTGCACAATAATTGTATGACATCAATTTATATTGCAGCGTCCAACATCGATTGGAACTAGCTTATGACTCCTATATTTGATAAGTATATATATCAATATTTTCATGGCTTAAAATCACTGTATACAAAAATCTAAGTACCACACATTATATCGTTTACCTCTAATTTAAACGGTAAAGACGGATCCACTACATTCCATTTGGAAGTTAAAGTTACTAAACTTATAGAAGGACTCTTGTTGCCTTGACCACTTCCTTGCTATAAATTCATCTTTTATCCAAGCATATTTTTGTACATTTTATCTTATTCACAACTATAATATTGTATGATATAGGCTACATGTCTTAAATGTTAATAAATAACAACAATTATCTCTAATAGTACAGTCTAAAATTTAAACAAAAACATTTAAAGTTATTCAACCACTTATTACAATATAGCAAACACATTTTAAAAGTGGTTTTAAATCTAAAGGGATAAATCTACATTTTACTATAGGGGTGGTGTGTTAGTGTGGGTCGAGCGGAACGCTGGAAAATTATTTCCTGTCCTCTCGTGTAAAACCTTCCTGATAAGCATTAAACGTCAGCCGAATTTAAATTTGACATTGAAGAATGTTTTTATATTAAGACACAAAATGTCATATCTCATATTTTCTCTATTTCAAATAAAAACGAAAGAAACATATACTACCGAATTAAAATAGTCATACATATAAAAACATGATATTCACACATTATTAATACCATCATTGAATGTTTTGAAATTGTGTAGTTATGAAGTGGGTTAGAATAGAAAAATGTAATAGCAAAAAAGTTTGCTTAATGAAAGGGTTCCCTGCGTACAAAAATAATATCGTTATATCAAGCAGTTGATTACTGTGGATGACTTTAATTTGGTTTTGGAGTTTTAAATGCTATAGCATAAAGTCACTTTGGAAATTTATTTTAAAAAAAGGAGCCAACGGAGTTAGAATTACAAGAATTGTTCCTCTGTAACCGCATGTTTATGAACCGTAAATCCTGCGGTCATGCCTCGGTGGTGGCAAAACTCAATGTTCCGTGAATATCTGTAATTGAAAAACTTAATAGTGAATAAAATAGGACTTAACTTTCTTTAGAGTTTTAAATAAGAGCATTTAATAAATTAATTATTTTCCCCTCGACGGTATTTATAATCTCTTAATTTACGATGTAAATAAAGCATTTTACATATAGGTTGGATTTCTCAGTAAAATAATTTACCGATTACATTAATTTGTAATGTAAATGTAAAATAGCTATATTTGATTAATACGAAATAACGGGGACTTTAAAAACATGCTTATTAACATAAACTAGAGTTTAATAGTAACTAAGCTTATATTTGAGTTTTCTTTGTGTAAAGTTTAGTCAGGTTCTCTGCAAAACTTATTGTTTCAATATTGGGTTTTAAATATTTATAAATATACCTTTCGTTTGCATTAACTATCCGCAATCTAAAAACCCCGTTTTATCAGCCGAGTTTAATTTTTGTATTAAATAGAAATCAACAATTACATTTCAACTTTTAAATATAACCAAGGCTGTCAGTGTTTCTTTACAGCTTTCTCAGGATCTTGTTACAGAAGCAACAATTTTCAAACTTATACAACATAGTTTCTTTACTGTGATTTAACCTGGTGTAGTTATATATTACGACAGGTTATATAATCAATGTAATACTATGCATATAATACGCATTGTTGTACTTAATACAAAATACATCAAATTCTAAACCAAATTGTAATTGTTGCTGTATTATTTTACCAAACCTTCTTAGCAATTTTAAAAGCGTTTATAAAATTATTTTTTAAAAATATCATCAGTAACAGTTGCAGATAACAAAATAGTATTTTTGAGATGAATAGAAAAATTCCCCTCAATAAATCATATGTTGTAAAATCACGTTATTATTCGACATTATTTTTATTGTTGAAATTGGAAAGTAAAAATATGAAATAAAAAAAAATTGCAAATTATTATTTATGTTTTTCAATTAAAAATTAATCATTCTTATGTATTCTTGAGGTTAAACTTGTTTAAGTTTTACTAAACCAAACTTAAAACCATAATATTTTACAAAACAATTAGTATAAATTGTTAAATTTACCCTAAATTTACACTAAATATTTTAACTTGAGAAAAGTTTTGAAATCCTAGAATTATTTGTGTACTTCTAATCGATTATTTATTAATTAATATTAATGTAGATGTAAAATGCAATTTCAGATTATTGATAGTAGCTGAGGATAGATTATCATAGTATTTTAAATTTTTTAACCTCTTTCATTCGTAAGGACTAGCACAATTTAAATCGTAATCAATTCTGTTACAGGAAAGGCAATATAATGCATCGCACCCTCATAAGTTTCTCCTACGGTTTGCTAATAATTTTATTCGTAAATTTTTTAATAAAATTTCAGTGTTGCTCAGCTTATAAGTAACTATAAACAAATTCTCGGTTAATATTTTTTTGTCGTTTTAAGTCTTGGATAACCGTTATACGTTAGTTGTTATATTTCAAGAAAAGAGTTTACTATACATCAAATGTAAAATTAAATGTACACCTAAAAATGTGTGTCTAGAACTAAATACAACATGCAAGATTACGCTAGCTGTATATTACCAGAAAACATCGCTTTTAATCAAGCTTATATTTCGTTGCGCGTCATCAAATAGTCATTACTGAAACACTCCTGTACTGACATTCTGATGTCATAAAAAGTCAATACAACCCTATTACATCATTCACAAAAGATGTATGTACAAAATAAAGTTAGTATGGTTTATCAAGTAAATGTGTTTATAATTTGAAGTTAGTTTGAAGTTTGAAAACTGTGTTTTGGGTGTCTAAAGATATTTTGAAAATAAATATGATTGGTTTTAGTTAGCATTTCCTTAAACTTTACAGTTATTGTAGTAAAAAAAAGTAATAAAGTAAGTACTTTTACAAATCAATGGAAATAAAGGAAACAATCTTAACTTTGTCAATTCAATTTAATAGCAAATTTAGGTGTCTTCTATAGTAGATAAGTTAAAGCTATAATAATATACGGTCTATGACACGGTTAGGGTAATGTGTAAATTGGATAACTAATCAAGGCAGGACCTTATTATAACTAAGTTTCCTCCCCTTACAAATTTTAAATGTGTACGTAAAGCCCCTTGTATTACGAAACTTGTATTCTCCATCCCGTCTTTCACGGATATGTTCTATCCACTGATTTTAATTCTTTAAGAGTAACATACTTGTATCCTGTATATTTAAGAAAGACAGTTAAATTGTTAATGAAGTATTTCCTTAAATCATTACGAACACAATTTGTTTTGAGTGTTCAAAAATGCTATCTTAAACCTCATTTCATACATAACATTTTACTGATCATAATTTCAGCACGTTTAAATGCTATAATATTCTATTAGGCATTACATTTTGAACTTTCATAGACTTTCTTAAAAGAAGCAATTAGGCAAAATTGCATCTAAGTTCTTACTTTTACCATTATAGGTAATTTTCAAAACCATTTTATTTTAAACATCTCAACCTAAAATAACTAAGTTATTTTTTTTCAATTCAACTAACAACATTTAGTGTTTTTTTAACCATGCTTGATGCAAATTAATAAACTCAAAGTTAATACTTTGTATATTGTATTAGTTTTGTGTTGTTTAATTTTGTTACAGGTAATATTGATTTTAATTGTCCATGGTATTGGTGACGTCATTCTTCAATACGTTTAATGCAAAGTCATATTGGTTGACTACCCCTCAGTTTTCCTTTCCACCAATCATTGGCTTGGCCATTGGCTTTGTTTGCTCTGTTTGGCTTAGGAGACTGAAAACACTCTCATTACTATCGGGTTATATCAGCAAAATTATAAACTGTTTTCTTTTTTAGATACCCACAGCCAAAACCGTCAAATCTATCAGTGTTGCAAAGACTAATAGAAAACCCTAAAATGAAACCGATTATTTTGTCTAATAATATTCATGAATACAAGCATTTTATTCTTTTTTCGTAAAGCAAATAATAGTACGTACTTAAATGGCTTAAATTACAATTTCTTCAAAGCTAGCTTAGCTACCTTCGCTTAGCTTTACTAACTGATAAACAACGAGAACTCAACCATGCTAAACATAACTAGTGACGCTATTTTGCTATACCTACGACATTGTTGTTAGTAAATTATATTTGTAACATTATTTAAAGCAAACTTTAGAACTGAGTTGGTGCAATTGTTGAATATTTGTATTTTATTTTAACAATAAGTTATTTCAAGGTACCGCCCAAAGCCTTTATTATTTTCCTGTGTGATGCCGCAACTGGGTCAAGGGTCCTCGTGACATGTTTTGACAGCTGAGCGACGTCATTACTGGAGGACCTCGTTAGTGTCAGACTGTTAGCCTCGGGTCACTCACTTCAACACACTATGGAGGACACACAAAATACTATCATGTAATAATCAAGAACAACATTCCACACCATAAAATTCCCATTTCTCATCAAGCCAGGTCAGTTTGACTTGTTCAATTGGTAATACAATTTTTTTTTTTGAAACCCCCATTCTCAATTTAATTGTATATGGTGTACACAAGAAAAGGTTAGGTTTTATTTTTTTAATTTGCTAAACCAAATATACATTTTCTTTCCAAATACCATTATAACTCTTTTTATTACAAATTTGCCCCCACTCATAGACTATGTACGGGAGCCATTCGTTGTTAGAATCTTTAGTTAGAACAGCAGTTTTACAATAGCCAACAAAAAAATTACTTTTAAGAATGGAATATGAAAGAGTGAAGTATTTGCTGGAATACCTGAGTTTTAGATAGATAGCTGACACCACTTTGACTGATGCTGATACATGTAAGAATATTTTGTCACCATTTGTTATCTATTTTTTAAATCAATGCAAGTATTTATTTTTGATTGGGAAGATCAATCATAACTCATTTCTCATATAATAGGTTATCAATAACTATAAATAACTATGTACGTAACCCCTGTTTCTCCTTGCCATTTCCTTATAAATTATGATGGAAAACAAGATCGTGAATGGATTATTTAAAAATACTGTCCGTACAATAAATGGTAAATATTTATTGCACTCAAACGTATTCCAGTGAAGAAGCATCAAATAATACTTTTATTCATTGGTTATCCTTTAGCGGCAGTATTAGATTATAGACTACAATAATACCAACGGGAAACATTAAATGTGTACGTTTAAACAAGTACGGAAGAACGCAAAGCATATTCTCAATTAATAATGCGAACAGTGTCACTTATAATTTTGTTGGGTCTTTCTTTGGTAATAGTTCTTTGTAGTAACTACTCATTTACTAAGAAAATAGCAAAACTGCAACACCAACCAACAAACTTTAAACTGGACTGTAGACACAGTGTCACTAACCTATGAACCAAATGCATGTAAGATAGATGTTGATTAATTTGGGAGCACGGAGTTGGGAAGTATCGTCTGTAAAAACCCACTTTTAGCCTTCCAGATACATCGCTCCACAAATGAATTTGTGCTAATTAGAAACCTTTGAATGATTAGTATATTTCATAAATGTATATTAGATACGTAGGTACTGAATTTACTTGATTTAATTAATTAGTTATATTTGATTGTGTGTCTTGGAAGATTGTTTTAATGTATAGCAACTTAAAAAACAGCTGTAGCCAATGCGAATGTGTTTTTTCATGGTTTTCCTCCGTGCAGCTTTTTCATCCGAATGGAGTTAAATAAATTTTTATCATAATTAAGTTTAAAAACTAAGACCGCATTATAATATTCATATAACTGTTAATAATTTTATATAACGAACATGGATTTAAAAAAAGAGTTTTATTTAATCGCTCAATGTCACCGCTTTATGGAATGTTAAGAAAGGAAGGGAGTTCATGAATAATGTATTGACCATTTTTCAGATTCTGAACGCAATGTGGTGACAAAAATATCATTATGTTATCCTACCTTAGCTGCTGCTTAGTCTGACATATTTTTAGTAAAAATAAAATAGTTCTAAAATTGTCCATGTAAAAATATGGCGATTCAAATATGTTATAAAAAAATAATGGTTTTAAATTTTAAATTCCTTTAACTGAAGCAAAAAAGTTGTAATATTGAGGCCGGATTGACCAAAATAACTCTTACAAAGTGCACTTCTGGTAAAAGCCCAACATTTGGCACAGATAATCGTTGTTATTTTTATTGTTCATATTTCATACCACTTGGCCCTAAAACGTGTTTTGAGGGTTTGCACTTCAAAACATTTGTTTGGATTGCATCAGAAAATGTTAAAAACTAACTTATTAAAATTATATTAAAAAAAATATAATGTTATATTTACTTTGCTTTTACCATAACATTTTAAACCTACTTTTAGCGAATTGTCCATGTAGGGAATAAGCTGGTACCGTAGGTTGGAGACCATGAGTACCTTGCATTTGGAGGCCCTGGATGCTAAAAAACAATTCGTTAATGGTCATATGCACAATAAAATTCGTAAACAAAGCCCGATATTGATGAAATTTATTATAAATATTGAAGGCAGCTTCTATTTTCAAAAGTTAAAAATCAGACAAAGCGAGTTATTTTACGGTTGGGTTCGTACATAATTTTTTTTACTGTTAACATATATTTATAATTAAACCCAAATTTAAGTTTGAACCGTTGAAATCGGCTAAAAAAATAACAATTTGGTACTTATATCTACTGCTCTATATCAATCGGTTATTAAGATATTCACAGTGCGTTATCCAGTAAAAATATTTTGGCAAATCAGTACTGTCTTATAATTTGCTTATGCATGAAATTTGGTATGTTGCTTCATCTGGTGGTGATCCACTATTGTTAGCATAAAAATCTGATTTTATTAAAATGTATCAGAAGAATTTGATGCTACTTTTTGTGATTTAAAATTTGATGCCTCACTTATTTTTGAATATGCTTTGATTAAACCTGATAAGTTGCTTAGTAACATAATGAAGTACCATTTTAAATTTACTGAGTATGCAGGTTTGCTTCAACAGGGTATTTAAATTTGCATTTGAATTTTCCTTTTCGGCATTTTTGTGTGACATGATTAAAACAATTTAAACGATAAACTGTGGGATGTTCATGTAATTAGTGTGATAGATTAAACTAGAATCTTTCTCCTCTAAGTTCCTTTCTCTTCTTTACTTTTCCTCGTATAATGTTTGTCCCCTTAAAATAAATCTTTAAAAACAGGAACACATGTCAATACGTAACTTCTTAATCACATGATGAAATGTAAACACAACTCACATTTTACTATTCCCATGTTTTTCAACGTCGCAGTTAATTTATAGCTGACATGCAATAAAACTACTATCCTTCTGAGTCCATTTGGTCAATATCTTCAATTCGAGCCATTTACCATAATCCAGCGACTTGCCAAACGTTTACAATTTCTGCTACATGATTGATGATATTGATTATGGTATTTTAGAGCGATGTAAACCTTACCAATAAAGTAAATTAAAAGGATCCGGCTGTTATCCTCCATCCGTTTTATCACCACTAAATCTCAAAATGGCCGTAACGCCGTGTCGTTCAAAGGTTATCAACAACGCTGACACGGTAGGACCGGAACGGGAAGTCATTTCCTTATTTTCCGTTTGCCCGACTTTAGCAACTCTGCTCTATAAAAAAATACAGCTTTTATGTGGATTTTGAATACCTCAAATTATTTATATCTTGTTCAACGTATACACTATTTTTACACTATATATAATACTCAATACTAACTAACAATCTCCAAGACAAAATTAAATTAACTACAACAGAAGTCCCTGTGACACCAGTAGCAACTAGCAAATCGACAAAATCAAATATCAACAGCAGTAACCACAAAACAAAAGCAATAATAATCAACAATACCAAATAGTTATCGAAACTTATTCCGGTACTTATCATTACTGTAAATAGCTTACAAATTGTCTTACAAAAGGTACTGTTCAAGTTTCAATCTGATCTCAACTTCATCCTATTTCAGCATACTAGAAAATTTAAACTATCAGACCATACAATTAAAATTTTTACAATTAAAATATTATATTATTTAATATAATATAGTATAGGTACTATTTAAATTAGTGATGAGTTGCAACATAAATTTCGATAGTATGAATACCATCACGAAAAACATACTGGATTCAATTCATATAAATTACCAAAACAATAATAATATTCAGTAGAAATTTAGGCAAATCTCAAATGCAGCATTGACATTTTTCTATGTGGAATACATTATAAACAGAGTAATGAATAATAGTATATTATTTATCTTGAATTACTGCAAAAAGAACAATATCATGTGTATAAAAATGAGACCATTTTTGGTCTTGCTTTCTATATTTTAGTTAAAATTAAAACAAACAGATTTAAATGTATATGCTTTACGTATCTAAAATAATACTAAGTCACCTTTACTGCTTCTAATGTCACGATCCATAAAAGAGAAAAAATTAATATTTCTGCAAATAACAGTTATTCAAATATTAAGTTATTTCCATGTAGGCCCGCGATAAGAAAAGCAGTCAAGGTGACAAGTAGCCCTCCCAGCTCTTCTGAAACTACTAACTCCCAAATGGAATTGTATTGTAGTTTTTTATTCCTTAAAGTCAAAACCAAAGAGTAAATATTTCTTTTTTCAGTCACATTGCATTGCCATTGTATATTACCATTTATAAATAAATCGTAAGTTTATTATGAAGAGGGGTTGCATTGTTTAAAAGGTAGTTAAGTTCTCTAAACCTTATATAATAAATTTTTTCTTCTAAGTGTCATTTTTAATTAAAAAGTTTGTTAAAGTATTTCCTAAAAAAGTGTGAGTTAATATGGAAAGGCTGAGCATTATCGACAAACTCTGCTAATCTAGAGTCACTGAGAGTTTGCCGGACTTGTTTGACGCCACGGCCGGAAAAGAAATAGTTTCGGTCTTCCATCTGCCATTTGACCGTGTATTTTATTACTTATACCTTGACGATTTCTATGAAACGCATTAATTGTATTTTCTGTTTTATTAAGAGTATAAATATAATTAAAATAAAATAATATAGAATAGTGTAAGAAATAGTATAATTTTTAAGTTGTATACGAGTTTGTGATGTAAAAAGATTGAATGTAAGCCAAGTAACGCACAGTGTATGAACATTTTAAAATATATACTATCAATTATATTACTTCAAATAATAACAAAACAAGAATTTTTATTTTTTTTTTTTTTTACATCAACATCATATTCTTAAATTCTCAAATGCAAATTCGCTATTTTCTTCTCTATCTCGTTTTGTGTAAATCCATCAAGGGAACTGAATATGCGTGTGTCATGCAAAGTAATTAATAGATTTTTAAAAACATTTTATTAAGATTTAAATACATTACACACGCAGATGCATTGATAGTCTGGAGCAAATATACTGTGTGTTAATAAAGGAACGCCAGGATTGTACATAGTTTGTTTATTGGACTATACAAATATCATTCATAATAGTTGATAGTTTTACTAATTATGTGTAACAACGATTGAAGGGCAGACTTGTCGTTAACAAATCTTGGATGCCTCATTGCTATTGTTTAATGAAGAGCAGCTTCAACTCAGTAATAAATTAGTCCCTTTAAGATTTACACAACATGAAAAATTAATATAAAGTTTTAATACAATTTTGTATATATAGTTATGAATTGTAAGAATGGAATATGGTAGAAAATAACTTGATCAAATAATAGTTCTTAAATATACTGTGGAAATAAAATGTTTCTTATAATAACACAAACAACAATTAACATGCTTAAATGAGAATGATGAGTATGTGGTATTAATAATTTCAAATAATAAAAATCAGTCCTCGAATAGATTAGTGAAATTATGTAAAAAGGTAGAACTGCGATTCATGCTTCATTGCAGAGTATTTGAATTGTTCTTCCTAATGCAGAATAATACCTGCCATCAATCATGCAACACGTTTAAATTTCTTTTTGATTCTGACAGTTACAAATTAGTTTATTTTTATGATTGAAAAATCCAGTATCACTCATAGATGAACAGTTAAGTGAAGTTGTCATACATATAAATACTTGTTTTCATAAATTCGTTTAAAAAAGTAAAAGGAATTTTGTAAAAATGTGTCTCGAGAGATAAGATAAGGCCTTCCATACGTCCATCGATAAATAAACACGTAAATAATTACTTCTAAATTATTATAATAATAGTTCAACGATAGGAAAATCTAAGGAAATAAGTTGTTAAAAATCTTTGAATCAAATTAAACCTAACTGAGGTTGAGTAAAAAAACTATATAAACATTATTAAACATTATATTAAAATGTTTGCACTTAATCATTTTGAGAACACTTGGAGAACGTGATGCAATATCCGATTTGCACTCCAGTTAAGAGTTTTAGTGTAAACGGTCCTGGGGCTGGTTGAGAGTTCGTCGGTGCAGACACTCGAGTATCAAGTGAAGCAGGAGGAAGTTACACCAATTAACTTCCAGCTTTGTAATCAGCTTTATCCGCCCCTTACCCTCTAAATTGAATCAATTATAATTTAACTCAGCTATTAATAAAAGGTTTAAATTTATGCCTGGTAAGATGTAAAATGGACTAAATCAAACTAGCAGCTAAATAATCACACAAACCACTGGTAGTGGAGACGTTGCCACCCGAAGGAAGCCGAACTTGTCCGATGCTTGTTGTATGCTTTCCGAAAATATCCGAAACAGATTTTTTATTATGAGATAACAGTGAAATGGAGTATTTTCAAATATAAACAGAGGATACCTGCTTATATTCTAAAACATTACGCTACATTTACGAAAAAACTATACTAAAATAACCTAACCTAACTTCGCAGAGCGCTGTATGGTGGCTATTTTCTTTGTAACATATTACAAAAATGGGTTTGTGTAAAATATAACAAAATTTGGTACCTCAAAAAGTAAACATGAATAGGTAGATTTGAACCTGGAACCACATGATTGTGAATCCAGTGCCATACATTTACCTTTACCTTTGTATTACGAAAAAATTATTAAGAATCTTTATTTTGATTTACTTAAAACCACTGTAGTGAAATCAAAATAATCTGATCAAATACGCCTTAAATTTATTCTAATTTTAGTGAAAACTACGGTGATAGCTAAGTCTTAACACACAGACTAAGCGATAACAGATATTCCCTTTTGTAAACAGTGTGCTTGTAGGTTTTTTCTGTTACATTCTTGTCAGTGGTTATCTCCAAGAACGCTTAGACTACAAAAATTCCTACATACCCTCACAATAAAAGATAAAGCATTTGAAACTTTTTTGGTAATTTTCAAGTTGAACATATTTTTCTTTTTGGATGAATAATTAATTGTACTTGGTTGCTACAGATCACATTTTTTGTTCAGACTGCAGTAATACATAGTTTGCTCTTTGTCTTAATTTTGAAAACAGATATCTATCTACTGAGCATGCAAAGTCATGATTACTGTTGTAGTTGCACGTGTATAGCAAAGCATCACTAACATGTCACACTATAATAGAATTATTATTATAAAACTCGTATAGTATTATACACATCCTTCCAAAAAAGAGTCTCCGCGTAGTGGTATAGATCTTACTGGTTTAATTATTGCGCCCTTATAGATATACTGGTCACAAATAACGTTTGATGAGAAAAGTAAAATTAATATACATAATTTATTTAGTCTTACAAATGCATACAAATAAAAGTAACTTAGTGGTAACGAGCCTATATAAGTTTCCAGTTCCTTAGACTTATATTCAATTGAAAAAGAAAATTCCATAACAATTTAAAAATATAACTAAAATGTGTTTCTTTGAAAACAAAAACGTATTCTTCAGTTGAATTTCAAAAGTTACAGCCCATTGTCTTGATATTATTAACATTCGAGGTTAAAATGTTAATTGGTGACTGAGAAGGACTTGCAATTTACTGATAAAATGCACAAATGACGAAACAAATTTAATTGGACACGAAAGAAACACATTTAACCTCAACTGCCTAATCCAGCTCCATTTACACATCGAATCCATTCCTCGTATGTGTCCACTGCAAATTCATAACCCAGCCACTTATGATTATATATATGAAATTTGATTCTAAAAATAAATTTTAATTTCATGTGTTCAAGCATTTTCGAAGTAATTTGGTCATATAAAATGTATTATAGCATATATTAACTTAAAATAAGCCGATAATTCAAAACCATTCAACCTACTGTAATCCACAAGTCAAAGAGTTCTTGAAAGTTTCATTTGTTAGGGTTACCTTAGTCTCTATATTGAAATAGTTGATAAAACTGAGCTCCGAATTACGCTCGAGAAAGTTTTCCTGCGGTTAAACTCTGTTAAGGAAAGATAATCAAAAGCTTTTGTGGCGTAATTGTATATTGACATTTATAAAAAGGTTGTGTCATTTTAATTTGTTATTCTATGAGTTAAAAATGGAGAAGATATTTGGCCAATCACATGTACATAGTGTAGTTGCACATATGTAAGTACGTTTATTTAATTCATTTTTTTATAGAAGAAAATGCACTACGAATTGTCTATACAGTACATTTTATATTTTACGGGGCGCAATGGGAGGAGAGTCTTCACGAACCTTCTTGGACCTAACATATCAGTAGAAGATTAAACTGGGCAAGGAGCATTAGAACTGCCATAGTCCTAGTTATAAGCCTGGAGTCTTGCGCCCTCCAAACACAGTAGGACATATGATTGGCCATCAGTTGACAAATAGTAACTTATTAAATTTATTTTCTATCATGTTTGGTTAGGAAAAGTCCACTCATTTACTACCTCGGTCAACTCCTTCTGCTGAACTCGAAACCTAGAAAACATATTTTAACATTGAAATATATTTGAATGTTATACAGTACATTTTATATTTTATGGGGCGCAATGGGAGGAGAGTCTTCACGATCCTTCTTGGACCTAACATATCAGTAGAAGATTAAACTGGGCCAGGAGCATTAGAACTGCCATAGTCCTAGTTATAAGCCTGGAGTCTTGCGCCCTCCAAACACAGTAAGACATATGATTGGCCATCAGTTGACAAATAGTAACTTATTAAATTTATTTTCTATCATGTTTGGTTAGGAAAAGTCCACTCATTTACTACCTCGGTCAACTCCTTCTGCTGAACTCGAAACCTAGAAAACATATTTTAACATTAAAATATATTTGAAACTATTGTGTTATACGTATAAATATAGTTTAAGGTTAGATTCATTAAATTGTAACAAATATTTAATATGCATTTCAACAATAAACCAAGACGAATATTTAAAATTTCCCGTTCGGGACACTGCCATAATCTTAAACTATTTTGTTTAACTTTTCTTGGTTGTCTGGAATAATAACTCAGCTCGATCTGCTAAGATTTATTTTTGTGGACGGAAACGAAATATTTACCTGTTATATAACAGTATATTCCAATACTAGTGCCGAGAGTGGTATTTTCCGGTAAGTGATCGTGTTTTCAATTCGAGGCGACAGCTGAGTGCTAAAATTTCATCAAGTACCAGAGAAAACACTATAATAATCATAATGAAATATTTTTTTGACATTTTTATCAGGTTTGCTGGGTAATATTTCTCCCAACATAATGACAACAATAGTGTTTTCGTGATTGTGCTTGGAAAACGGCTGTTTTCAATACATGCGTTGTGGAGCGAAAGTAGTTATTTTCAGTCCTAGGACGTAAAAGAATCAGCTGGTATCGAGGTCATCAGCTGTTCCGTTTTTGTCATTTATAAATACCAATGTAGTGAATCTGCAAACTTTTGTACGTCGATAGTAAGTAATCGATTGTATCGAGAGTTGTAATCAATTATTTTATTGATTGTAATTCATTGTTGCATTATTATTATATAGGTTAAAAATAAATATATCAATCAATGATTGCTTATGAAGTCAGTTTTTATTATTTTGTATTTATTTGTATTTATTATTTTGCATTTATATCATCCTAATATATTGTAGTAACAGATATTTCCGGTTGTGTATTGACAATCTAACAAAACATTCTACTACACCTGAGGCAAAAATAATAATCTATTAAAAATTAACAATACTAAACTAAACTATTTCATGAAGGTGAATAAATATTTAATTTTGCCTCAGGGAGAAGGTAAGCTAAGCGATAACGCTGTTCGCAACGAGTCTGATTCCTGATATAGCTCGAAACGGTTGACTAAGGTATTCCTTCTTGAAATCGATAGTCCACAGCATTCGATTTACCTATCGTTATAGTTAGTCTAACCTAATACTAACACAAACGTAACAGACAATAGTTGAATACATCTGTAGTCACAACTGTTTGTTTTAAATAGCAAGAAAAAGATGGAAGCCATTTTGGGAGCAAGCTTTTAAAGGTAAACAAGTTATAAAATAATATCTTTGAGAAAGCAGTTAGCTTAATATATTGTGCAGTAAGACGAAAAATATAATTTATCACATGGGCCAAAAGTGGCTTTTCGGTCCTCGCTCATTTTCCGACCTCGGCTTTGCCTCGGTCGTTAAACTTGAGCTCGTATCGAAAAGTGTCACTTTCTGCCCGAGTCATGAAATATACTATTACATTGTGTTTACGTTAATCTCATATGTAGAATAATAAGAACAGCTGATTTAGAATGCATCACTACTATTGGTACAAATCAGGCTAATAGCGCTACTTGTGGCAGAATAAATAATTCCAGTGCAGCTAAAATAACCACCTGTTTTTACAGCACTATATTGGAAAGAATCACTTTCGGTGCACACAGCTGATATCGAAACAGCTGCTTTCGGCATAGTGTGATGAAAGCACGTTTAGTAAATAGCCCGATTTACATGCCAGGGAACGGAACCGACAGTCGTCTTACTCAGTACTTGGTTTCTTAATAATATCAGATAGATAATCGTTTCAAACCTTACCACTGCCTTTACATTTGTTAACACTGTTATTTGATACACCACTCAGTTTTTCTAATTAATTTATTCAAGCCAAAATTAACTTTATTAGTGAATTTCCTTTGGAAAGTGAACTATTAGCATGACCCGCACGGTGAAACTTAAGCCCGGGACCACCATAGAAGTTCCCAACGTGACCCCCTGAATACATTTTGGGGGGTCGTTCAAAATTGTATATATATATATATGTATATGTGTATATATATATATATGTGTGTTTGCACTCTAGCGGTAGCATTTTTTGTCCGATTTACTTCAAATTTGGTAGGGACGTTCCTTTCTGTAATCAGTTGGACGAGTTCGTTCGGCAAAACAATCGGAAAACTCTTAACCCCTTTTTTGGGAATTAATCTTTCAAATTTTGGGTTTTTGGGCCCAAAAATGGTCAGAAAAGCCCTGTATGTAAAATAAATGCATGTAAAAAGATGGGAATTGGAGAGGCGAAAGTTTTAAGCCCTCTCTCGTCATTATAGCATAAATATTTACCGAGTTATTAAAGAAAATGTGTATCGACCAAACACAGTACGTTGTCTTGTGGGAATTTTACATTTGAAAAGCCTGTTATTCATTTGTTGGGATAATTTTATCATCCCCAACAACCTCACGCCTACTCTTAAGCCTGACAAGACCTTCTCCTAACCTTATAATGCGCAAAATTGTATTCCCAGCATTATATAGAACCAGGAGCATCAGAACAGCCAAAAAATCAATGTTTTTAGATTTGAATAAAAGTTGGAATAAATGTATGTTTTTAACTGATTTTGAGTTTTTATAGTTTTTTATGTGGAAATTCACTTCCCTCTCGTCAGCGTGCTGCGTGCGAACTCGTTTTTAGCAAATTTCCCCTATAGGGAAGAAGCTATTACCGTAGTCGGCATGGTAAGACCTAGGCCCGGGACCATGATAACTTTTCGTTTTGAGGTCCCCAGACCCCAAAAACACCATTCGTTTGAAACTGTATATATATATATATATATATATATATATATATATATATATATATATATATATATATGTGTGTGTGTCCGTGAGCACGATAACTCTCGTAAAAATTATCCGATTTCGATGAAATTTGGTATAAACAGGTAAAGCAACATTTATGACTTTAAGTTCGAAAACCAGCCAGATCGCTCTATCCGAAGGGGTATTTTGGGGGGATTTTGTACCCCAAAAATGGGTTTTTCGAATTTTTCACATATAATTTTGGAAATAGTCAAATTTATTTTTTCCCATTGGATTCAGCTTAAAAAAACACACAATTTGGTATTTTGATCATTTCTCTACGTCAATTGGTTACCGAGATATGGAAAGTGCTAAACACAGTACGTTGTCTAATGTTATTCTTATGGAGAAAAATAAAAATTTTATATCTCGCTTATTTATGAACGTATACTGACGAAACTTGGTATACGGCTTCATCTGGTTGTGGACCATTGGTATTTGCTCAAAAAGACAATTTTTTAACCAAGGCTCCCGTAGCAGCAAACCTGCGTACTCAGCCCCATGTTATTCTTATGGAGAATAAGTAACATGTTATCTGCCTTCATTATGAAAATAAATTAATGAAATTTGGTATGTGGCTTTACCTACATGAGTTATATTGATATTTGTATAAAACCCCATTTTTTGTGTTCCTTCCTTCAGCAAACCTGCATACTCAGCTGCTATGTTAATCTTATGGAGAATAATTAAAATGTCATAAATCGTTTATTTATGAATGTATATTGATGAAACTTGGTATGTGGCTTTATGTGGTATTAAAATACATATATATATATGCATTGGAAATTCGCTGAGTACGCAGGTTTGCTGCTACAGGGGTATTATGTAAATATGAAACTAAGATAAATAATTCCAGTTAGTAATATTTCATTTATTACAAACTATTCCCGATGCCAAAATACCAAGGAAGTGTCTGCTTGTGGAGCTTTATCTATCATCGAATTTGTATGAATACTCAATGTTATATATATTTAATTTGATAAAGGCAATAAATATCATTACCGAATAAATATTGGGATCTTAGTATTTAATAAATTTAATGATTAATTTAAAGCTAAGACTGAGATACGGAAATAATTATTAGTGTCTCTTAATTTGGTGTTATCAGCATTTATTTTATTAAACTATCTGACTGACTGATTCCAATAGGATAAAATTAGACAAGAGATCCGTCATAAATACTTGGGCAACGCTTTGAGTAGCTGAACATCAAAGCAAATCATTGAAAGAGTAGGGAATAAAGTCGATCAAATAATCGGTGCTCACGGATAGAATTTATGAGGGAAGTTTAACTCTAATAATAGATTTCAGATTACCTTTACAGTGTTACAAGTTTTACTAATTAATCAGTTCAATGGATCTTAAATTATGGTTACGTTTGTATTTTTGTAACTATGATCCACATGTATTGTTTTACATTTATTATTTATAATATGTGGTAG
This sequence comes from Allygus modestus, assembly GCA_963675035.1. NCBI lineage: Eukaryota > Metazoa > Arthropoda > Insecta > Hemiptera > Cicadellidae > Allygus > Allygus modestus. The sequence goes on from OY776112.1 coordinate 378,890,093, forward strand.
TTTTAAGTTTTTCACGAATTATTTTTGTTTGATTAACATCAAGTTAATATTAGCTGTTAAGCTTTGTATGTAACAGTTTTTGATATATAAACTCCTTAATTTCGTTTTAAACTTTTATTTTTAAGTGTTAAATATTTTTACATTCCACGAACTTTGTTACAACTCGAATCGCAGATTAGTTGTTCTTCACTAATTTAATTTAAATTTGATACAAACCCGGACTACAAAAATAACATGCTATTTACTAACAAGAACAAAACTCCATTTTTTTAAAGTAGCAAGAGATTTAAAATATATATATTGGAAACTACTAATGGATTATGTTCTTAGAATCGTATTATATTATTTTCCGGCTGAGTACTGGATAACGGTCTATTTTATTCTTTTTTCATCATGTTTTACCGATACCTAATCCATCTTATCTTTTTATTTTTTTTTTTAGGTATAGGAAACTCACTTGACTTTCTTTCCAATTTGATTTCTATCCTTTGTATCTTTAAGCTTTCCAACTTTTACTGTGACTGTTAATTTATTTTAATATTTTTGTCATTGCTTCTCGAACTCGAAGTTTGTATATATAATATTCACTTTTAAAGAAAATTGTGAAGGAAGAGTGGATTAATATTTAACTGAATTATATGACAAATTCAATTACAATTTGCAATATACTGTTAATTTATAAAGTTTCAATTCAGTGGATGGACTTTGTCATGTCCAACGGTTTATTTAGTTTTTAATCAATACTAGTAATGTAATGTAATGTAATTTTTTTGTTTTGCTACCTTGATCATAATGATCTTAGTTTGCAACTTCTCTCTTTAGTGAAACAAAATTGAATACTTTCCTATACGAAAAAATATACACGATTTTCTGAGAAGTTTTAGTTTTATTGTTAATTAAAAATATAAACAAAAGATTTAGGCTTTAAGATGATTACTCCTTTTTTATTATTTGACATACTCATCTTCTCCTGTAAAACTTCATTTAGTAAAACAATTTTAAAATGTAAAAGTAATATATTATGAATTAACACTCTATTCGTCGAAAGTGGTTAGTTTGCATTTGTTTGAATTTGAAACATTCATAAGAAAAATTAAAATAATTATATTTATTAAGATTCGAGATTACGTTAACGTGATATTCTTGACTAACATGTTGCCAACAGTAGTGTGCGTATTCATTCATTTGTAAAGTATAAGCATTCAACACAGTTACAAAAGAGAGTAATTTAGTAATAACCAAGAAAGATACATATTGCCCTACTATTCTCGCTCCCTGGAGAGTTTGAAATCTTTTTTAAAATGGCTGTCATAAATCACGCTTTGGTTACCACATTTATAACAGAGCCGAGCAGCAGAGGAATCATGATTTCCTTACATCATTAGTCACATGAAAATCCCGTGAACAATTTTTCACAATAAGTTTTACATCATTTATATTATAGTAACTAAATATACGTTAAGAGTTTTAAAATTATTAACATTTTTGTCATTTTGTAATATATAAACCTAAACTTTGGAAATAAAATTGGGTATATTAAAAAAGCATTGTTGAAGCATAAGAGCTTGACTCTACAAATAAACACCAACCCCGGAACGTCCATTCTGACTTAATTCAAACTGTTTATCACCCCATCTAGGGCAATGGGAATGCTTCCCAAACTATCACCCACCGCAGGTTAGGAGGTTAAGAAGACTATATGGTTCTAAACTTGCCTGGCAAAATAAGTTTCTAAAATGTGTGCTTACTATTACAAATTCAGTAGGCAGTTTTAATTATAAATAATTAACTCCATTGGAGATTCTCTAAGAAAAAATAATCATCTACATAAATCTTTGTTAACCTAGATTGTAAGTAGGTCTTAATGATTAAAAGTTCAAAAATGGATACATCATGTTTTCTGGGAAAACAATGTTCACTGTTTCAAGCTAGCTAGTTTTCATCTCTGAGTTGTCTATGAGGCAAGGAGTAGTTTTGTTACAGTTGGACGTTCCTTCTATATGTAGATGATGATTGTACCCCACACGCTTCTATGTCATACTTATGCCTAAAGTCAGTATGTGAGTCTCATATACGGTATAACGGTATTGATTTCTGCCTGAAGAAACACAATTTATAAATTCCCCTTTACTAAGAACATTGACTATGTGGTTTTTATGTGGCTATATTTAATTTAACAATCTCACTTAATATACTTTAAAATATTATACTTTTTGTATCGATAGCATAATTTATAGGAATGCTATTTTAAAGATACCAAATCTTAAGAGATAACTAATAACCTGAAATATTTTCTTTTCAATGGTAAATTGAATTATAATTTCAAATTAACTTCATTGCGTAATAATAGAATATTCTTTGTTCATGGTAAAAGCTAAGCATAGTAAAATCTAAAGAGACACGCCGGTAAAATTTGAAACCCTGACGCGACGGTAAAGGACATGAGGGTCCCAGACATCCGTCAACTGGATTTAAATCACACAGGAGTAATTGGGTTTTATACACGCCCAACTGAAATTCCGAGAGAAAAATCCGACTCTGCACGGTATAATTTAAGACATATATTTCATAAATTTAAAACATTTGAAGTAAAGGACTAAATTAATCAGCATTTGAGATATGATTTTGATACTATTATGCATATACATAATATTTAATTAATAAAGATTTTGTATATTCCCGTATTTTTTTTACTACTTATATTTGTTGTATCTTATTTTATTAAATATTTAATTTGTTGATTAGTTTTGTAATTTTCGTTCGATAATTGTTTTTATCTGTTTACTCTGTTGATAAGAGTGAAGGAGCGGTTGAGCGCGATGGGCGGTAGAGTAATTTGACCCAAAGTCCTTCCGCTTCACTGAATAGCAAACTGTCCCTAACCAACAAACTCCGACTGGAACTCGAACTGTTTTCATCCCAACATATTTTAATATGCTAAACAAATTTATCCCGCCGTGAGTTGTTGGTTGTAATTTACGAGAATTTTTATTTTATAATTACCCTTTAACCATATTAATAAATGTCGTTTTATACATACATATCAATCCAAAATTATCCAACATTTACCGAAGATAATTCATTAAAAATTAATTCAGATAAAAAATTAGGATAGTCATCATCATCATCATTGTTGCGGATTAGGAAACCTCAGTATAGCTGCTAGTCACATACTCCAAAAGTGGGGAATATTGTGTAGGTTATCGGAAATATGGAATATAGCAGGAGAGGAGGGGGTGGGATGGGACGGAACTCCCGTGCCCCTCCCCCTCCCGTGCCTTCAGAGGGCCAAATCCCGTGCCCCTGTGACAGCTGGGATGAGGCTTTCAAACATGGGACTCGCATTCTGCTCTCCAACTGGTCAACTTAACTGATAGGGTATCCATGTACATCAGCTAGGGACCACCCATTCTCATGTTGGCAGGTTGGGAACCAACCCCGGAGATTCTGCCCCTAGCCGCTGCAAATGAAGGGACCAAATATGAAAGGGAAGTTTGTCATAATGAACAGCCAAAAGACCTACCATATGTAATGACAACTTCATTTGCTGTACCCAATGTTAGCCTCGAAACTGGTACAGACCAGTTTTATGGTAGTCCTGGGACAATTTAGATAGTTCATTACCCATGAATTTATTTTTTCCTCGTAGTTAGTAATTCATTTAAACAATTATTATATATTAACATTGTAATCGTAGTCGTTAGAAATGGAAAGTATATGTATCCTTAGTATCGTATCGATATGAAAGTACGTTATTATTATAAGCTGTTCTTTTTGAAAAATCCTAAATATTTTAGTTACCGTAGAATAAAACACATTTTGTAGCATAGAAAACCACTAACCCAAAACCACGCAACTAAGTCAAAGTTAAGTTAAAAATCTGTAGTTTTCCAAAACCGTCTTTTTTTATTAGTTTACTGGTATTCAAATCTGTTTTTATAATTCAATCTGTTTTTGGTTTTACGTGATCCAAGTAATCAATTTCAGTAATCTCTAAGTGAACGAGGTAATAAGCAAGAGGGACAAAAAATTTGTCTGATCTTATAAGGTATCAGCTGTTTATATTTCAAAATCTAATATCATAAACATTTATATGTATTATGAATTGTACGTAAATTTCTTCAAATTAGTAGTTTTTTTTTACAATTGTATGAGTAAGCCAAACTTAACAAATAGTACATAGATTTAGGACCTTTGGTTGCTCCAAGAAAAATATTTTCTTCATAAGATTAACTTTGAAGGCCAGTGGGGCGGAGTACTGAGGTCTGGAGGACGTTTCCAACATGTTTGGTCCCCGAAAACGTGGAATGGCACAGGGGCTTTTAAAAGCCGTTTTAGAAGTTCCCTGGACTCAGACTCGCACTATTACCTTATTATCATATAGATTAGAAAGGGTTTTGTGTCATTAATAGTCAGCGGATAATTATCATTGGAGTTTTTTCGCGGATTTATCTTACTTATTGGTTATAGAGTTTAGTTATGTGTTATTTTATAATAGGCTACTTCACTATAATAATACACACTGCACTATAGGAATATCTTTATTGGCTTGAACATAAAATGTATTTGATGTTTACATCGTTTATGTTTAATACCGACAATTAAGGTATTTTATTAGGTAATAGTATATTGACGTAGGTAATAGTAGTTGACACTCAACTACGCACCTCGTATCTATGCGTGGGCACAATGTTAGCCTAACTACTAGCGTCTTGGACTGGGGTTCAAGATGTCACGGATTCAACTCATGGGGTGTCGACAAACGTTTTAGTGGTTTGGACCGATTTACCCAAAACAAGTTATGGGATACTCTTAAAATTATGTTTTTGGCGATGAAATATATCATAATTCAATATATAAAAAATCTTCAAAAGTGTGTTGAAGTATTTTATACAGGATGTTATGTATATTATTGGTACATATCATGATTTATACTGCTGTTTTAACATTGATAGGTATATCAAACAGTTGTACGTTTAAAACTGTATGTAAGCGAGATAAAATTACCTTTAGTTTTTACATTTGAAAGAGAAGAAAGGCAGTTCAATCATAATTATTTTCCCATTTGTAAATGTCAGGATAGCAGTTTAATTTTAATGTTTTGCGTGATTGATGGCGGGTTGGAAAGGTATTTGAATGTACGGCAACAACGGTTTGGCTGAAATATACGTTTTACTATAGAAAACTAATTGTCTGTTTAATCAATTCAACCACAGATTTATAGACAAACTAGATAACCTTTTATGAGTAATTATGTTTTTTTGTGTAATAAATAATAAGTAAATACATTTTAAAATATTTTGTACATGTTTAGTTTAACTTTTTATAAACTATATTATGATTGACAGAATTAAAAAAGTATGTTAATTTTTTCAAAATACTTTAAACGATTTTCATTAAAATACTAAATTAATGTTTAACGAGTTCGCACGCAGCACGCTGACGTGAGGGAAGTGAATTTCCACTTAAAAACATTTAAAACTAAAAATCAATGTAAAAACATACATTTATTCCAGTTTTTATTAAAATCTGAAAACGGTGATTTTTTGGCTTTTCTGATGCTCCTGGTTTCATTTACCTGCAAAGCTGGGAATACAATTTTGCGCATTATAATGTTAGGAGAAGCTCCAGACAGCCTAGAAATTTTGCGTGAGGTTGCTGGGGATGATAAAAGTACTCTAACAAAGGAATGACAGGCTTTTCTAGTGTAAAATCCCCATAAGACAACGTACTGTGTTTAGTCGAAAAACATTATCTTTAATAATTCGGTAAATATGAATGCTAAAATGACGAGAGAGGGCGTAAAACTTTCGCCTCATTAATTCCCATCTTTTTATATTCATTAACTCTACACACGCGGCTTTTCTGACCCTTTTTAGGCCCAAAAACACAAAATTTGAAAGATTAATCCCCAAAAAGGGGTTTAGAGTTTTCCGATTATTTTGCCCAACGTTTTCTAAGTGATTACAGAAAGAAACGTCCCTATTAAATTTGAAGTAAATCGGACAAAAATGCGACAGCTAGAGTGCAAACACATTTATATATCTATATATATTTGTCTACATACTGTATATATATACAATTTTGAAGGACCCCCCCAAAACGTGTTCAGGGGGCCATGTTAGGAACTTCTATGGTGGTCCCGGGATTAAGTTTCATCGTGCGGGTCATACTAATAGTTCACTTTCCAAAGTAAATTCACTAATAATAAGTAAATATTATTTTGGTAATTTTAACAGTCACTGTAGAGGTAGTATAACATAAATTCAGTACGTCGATAAATACGTATTAATATTTCAGTTGTTTCATTTGAACATTTGTTTTGAAGCCCCCTGAAAACCAAAGATAAATATTCTCAGTTATTTATGTGCATCCTCCTTTCTATTACTACTATCGCCACAACCTTAGGGACTACATTAGTCGGGTTTTATGAAATTAAATATGGAAGTACGGTATCTCCCGGTGATTTTTCTTTAATATTAAAAGAATTTTAAAATTCACATTAAAATATACTGCTTTGACAGTGTCTGGTTAGCCATTGATCGAGTATTTTGTATATACATAACTCACCTTATTTATGTGCACTCTCCTAAAATGGTTTAGAGTATAAAAACAATTTAGTAAAAGCTGTTGACATGGTGCAAAATGAGTTTTACTGACACCAGGAGAAATTAAATGTTGAGTTTTATTATAAATAACTAATAATATATGTTATTTCAATAGCATTGATGCAAATTATATGTTATTCTTACACTAAGACATTTAGCATATGATTTAGGCAGCCTTAGCCTTAGCCTTTCAGCCAAATTTGCAACAAGTAATTTAAAAGAAATAATAAATCTGTTAAATACAATCAGTTATCAAAAAAACATATTGACTTAAACAGCGGTGATTAAAATGATATCGAGGTTCTAATCTTGTACTTAAGATTCCCGATTTATATTCAGCAGACAGCAGTTTTGGAGAGTTAAATGGGTTCTACGACACAAAGGCCATTGTTATGTGTTCCTTTCTACAAAAAAGATGTTTTTTTCTTCCAATGGAAAAAATCATCTATATCCTAAAATTTTAATAGATATTATTAACAATAATATGTATTTGTCTTTTAGTTTCCCGTATTATATTAATATTTTATTTATCGCACGAAAAATATAAATGCTACTTTTAAAGTGCAGTTGAAAATTGTAAATTGTAAATTGTATAATTGTAAATTTTAACTTAGGCAGACTAAATAATTAATCGACGTTTGTTTATAAGTTGATTCAACATTTATTGTTGATGGTTATTAAGAGATTGTTTTACTGTCGAGGTTCACAATCACTCAATAACAAAATACCCTCGTAGCAGCAAACTTGCGTACTTAGCGAATTTCCCATGCATATTTATGTATCTTAATACCACATAAAGCCACATGCCAAGGTTCATCAATATACATTCATAAATAAACGATTTACGACATTTTAATTATTCTCCACACAAATATCAGTATAACTCAACAAGGTAAAGCCACATTCCAAGTTTAATAAATTTTTGTTTATAATTAATGAAGATAACATTTTACTTATTCTCCATTAGAATAACATGAGGGCTGAGTACACAGGTTTGCTGCTACGGGAACTATCGGCAAATACGTTGTTTTTTGTGCAATAGAAAAGAACTATATGAAGCAATATAGGCCTACCAAGTTTCTTTACGATAAGTTGATGAATAAGCGAGATATACAATTTGTCTTATCCTCCATAAGAATAAAATTGGGCAACGTACTGTGTTAAGCACTTACAATATCTCTGTAACCAATTAACGTAAAGCAATGATCAAAACATCAAATAATTTGTTTTTTTAAACTGAATTCAATGGTAAAAAGAGCAATTTGATTTACTAAAATATCATATGTAAAATACTCAAAAAAAAACATTTTTGGGGTATAAAAGTTCCTCAAAATACCCCTTTGAATAAAGTGATCTTTCCGGTTTTCGAACTTAAATTCATAAATGTTGCTTTACAGATTTTTACTAAATTTCTTTAAAATCGGACCATTTTTACAAGAGTTATCGCACCCACGGTACGATAACACGGAATATATACAGTTTGAACGGGTGGTGTTTTTGGCATCTGGGGACCTCAAAACGAAATTTTATCATGGTCCCGGGCCTAGAACTTACCATGCTGACTACGGTAATATCTTCTTCTCTGTAGGGGAAATTCGCTAAAAAGAACAAAGAAGGATTAAGTAACCTTTTTTCTAACAAAGTATAATTTTAACAATTATTATACAAAAATAAGTTCAGAACATTTAAAGAGGTAGACACCACGGAGCGGTAAAACAAGGACAACAGGGAAATCTCGCCATGCTCCTCCCTTTCCTTCATTACAGCTGCTAGACACCCTTCAACACACTGTGGAATTTTGCCTCTGATTATATTTTATTTTTAGTGGTATATTACAAAATGTGTAAGTGTCAGAACTAAGTGAAAATAACATGCAATGGCAAATTTGAAAAAAATCTTCTATAGCTACATTGTATTGAAGTGAAGCTGAATTCAATAGAAAGGATGTCTTCAATACTTCTACTTTGGAATTATATTTTACACAGCTGGCATTTTAGTTTGCACGTTGGAACTAATGCTTTTATTACAGACGATGTCTGAGGGGCTCGTGATATCCATTAATAAAACTATAACGATCTTGCCTACTCACCATCTGATGTGGGTGGTGTGACGAATTTGTAGTGCGTACTTCTATTCCTTGACCTGAACCTCACTATATTATGATACGGAGTTAAAATATTTCAAAACAGTTAATATATCTGAAATTTAAACGTGTAAATTTGAACGTAATACTACAGTACTACGTTTTACACAGTCAGAGAGAGAGAGAGTGACTTAACTAGTTTATACGTTTGGAGTTTGACTAGAAGAAATTTTAAGAAGTTCTAAAGAAAATAATTAATGTAATATTTTAACAAATTAATTTTTTTTCAAAATAGATGCTATAAATATCCACCCGGAGGCTGGTTATAATCATCTCTGTTGACTCAGCTGTCGCTTTCATTTATGTAATTACTCGCTCTAAATGAGAATAATGTCGTATTTTTCACAGCTTTTTAACCCATGAAATATTATGACGGTTATAGAATTTCACAAATACTTTATACTTAGTTTCAAGAGTAAAAAAATAAATGTGTTAAGACTATAGCACCATCGAGAAACCAGAAAACAAGGTTTGAACCTAAATTATAAGTCAAATTACATTTTACATTTGTTTGCACATTCATTAAAGAAATATGATGGTTTCAGGTGACGCTAAAGCGAATGATTAGGACTCGTGTATAGCTTGAAGGTCTTAACACCAAGTTGAACTTATACAATTTAATTCTTAAGAGAGCAAATGGCTATAAACACAGCTTACAGCGAAACCAAAAGTTATAACTAATATATGTTTAATATACTCAAATAATAACACAAGACTCAAAACATAGAAGTTGGGGGTCCACGGCAAAACTCCCTTTGTAACCAAAGGCCTACAAATAATGAAGACAGTATTGCGAGTTTCAAAGAAGACAGTCATAACTAATTATTATGACAGTCAGTTTAATAAACACTTTAATTCAAAGTTGAGTTGACTACGCACCTTTCATGGTTTTGATTCACAGGTGGTGCAGTTAATAATAAAAGTTTAAGTAACTGGAAAATGTCTTTAAATTACACCCTAAATTAAAATGTAGAGTTAAATAGCTCTCATATTTCAGAGATAAAATATTTTCTAAACTCAGTTAAAAAGAAAAGAAGTTAAAATTGAATACTTATAAACATATATTTCAGAGCCTACATTTAAGTTATTTTTTATATATTTTTAAAGGAATAAGTTTAAATAATGGATAATTTTTATTTAGTGAGTCACTCATGTAGTTCATTCCTCCGGATGCAATTAAGACAGGTGACAGTATAATTTAATGTTTGAAAGGAATAACAAAGGCCACCAATCTGTTATCCATTGGAAGATGGTAACAAAGAGCTGACAACCGATTGGTGACCTCTTTGTCACGTCTTTAGACTCGGTTGAGGGAAAGAATCGTACATTCTTTTCTATCCCCAATTCGTATTAGTAAAAATAGTTTGTTATCCATATAGTAAAAATTGTTTTCTTTCGATGTTATTGATTTTTGTATTAATAGCCCTCGGAATCGCAACAAAATGTCTCAGTGTACTAATAAACCTTGTTTAGGATAATTGTTGATGTTGCTTTATTATGTTTTCGCAGCAGACCAACCAAAATCCGTTCTTGTGTTCAGATCCAGGTTTCGTGTAAAAAAAAAGACAATCGCTTAGTTTTCGTGCACTTGTATTCATCCTTTCATCAAACACTATTAAAAGTATTTCAATTTGCGCCAGTAGCCGTGGAAGCAGGAGTATCAGAAGTTCAATTTCTCTATCCTGGATATAAAATTGAGTTAATGTAATAGGTTAATGTCTTGCCTAATGTACCCTCAAATGCCAATAGAGGATATCACATTTGGAAATTTAGAGGGTTTTATATATAATTGCTGGTAGAGTGGGGGGAAATTAACACAGCCAGATTGTAGAATTAAACTTTGCTGTGTATTTAAAATAAAATGACTTTCAAACAACTTTACAAAATTACACACAAGCCATGGTCATATACTTTATACTGAATATAACCCTTCACCAATAATTATAACATGGTTCGGTCTTACTGTTACTGGTATGACTGGTTTTTCTGGACTACTATAACTGTGGTTGATATCTGTCTGCAAACAATAAAAACAAGACTAATTACTATTCCCTATTAAATTAAAAATACATAAAACATTGGATAGAAGATCCTAGAACATTTTAGTGACAATGTGCTTTTACTTGAACCAAATAAAACAGGTTTTCTACAACTTTACATTTTCCTTTAAGAGTTTAATTAGCTCAAAATCAATTAAATTACATCTTTAAATTCAAGTCAATCAGATTAACAAAATACAGAAATACATTTTATTTGCTTTAAATTCACAATTAATTAATTATTAACAATTCAATCAGACTTACAATTTCTACAGCAACCACTCTTTTCAAGTCCACTTTATCCAGTAATCAGAATCTGACAAACAGCTTATTTGAACTTTATACCAGTCTGCAGTCCTACCACTCAACAAAAGGTAAATTCCCCTACTTTTAAAGACAAGTTTAATTATTTCACTCTAACAGAAAATGTATAATTTTGCTTTGTGTGATTTCAAATTAAATCTATTTTACATGGGTACACTAAAAAAGTTCAAAATCACCTTCGGATACAGGTAAGCTAACATAATTGTGGCTATTTGAATATTGGGTTTATGTAATTTATAGAAGTAGTGGTGAAATAGCGGGGAGGGGCCACTTCCGGCGCTTTTTTCCCATGTTATTCTTATGGGGAGCCGTTTTTGAACATTTGCCAGCTCCCGCCTTACACAAGTTTCCTTGTTAGCCTGTACTAATGTCCAACCCCTGCCTATATTAAATATATTTTCCCAATCCCCACCCCTCCTCTATATTTTTAAAAATTAATTTTCAAATTCAGGCTAAAAAACTATCTTTAGTGTTTATGGTCCGATTTGTCTGCAATTTGGATATGTTATTGTCCTAGGCAAGTGTTTTAATAAATTTCACTTACATTTCCCAAATTCACTATAACGGTCAAATTAAAAAATATTTTTTGAAAAATACTATAGTGCCAATTGCCACCTTCTTTATTAACTGTCCAATTTGTCTTCAATTTGGATATGTTATTGTCCTAGGCAAGTTGTTTAATAAATTCCACTTACATATCCCAAATTTACTATTACGGTCAAATTAAAAATTATTTTTGAAAAATACTGCCAATTGCCAACTTCTTTATTTACTGTCCGATTTATTTAAAATTTGGATATGCTATTGACCTAGGCAAGTGTTTTAATAAATTCCACTTACATATCCCAAATTCACTATTACGGTCAAATTAAAAAATATTTTAGAAAAATACTGCCAATTGCCAACTTCTTTATTTACTGTCCGATTTGTTTAAAATTTAGATATGTTATTGTCCTAGGCAAGTGTTTTAATAAATTCCACTTACATTTCCCAAATTCACTATTACGGACAAATTAAAAAATATTTTTGAAAAATACTGCCAATTGCCAACTTCTTTATTTACTGTCTGATTTGTTTAAAATTTAGATATGTTATTGTTATAGGCAAGTGTTTTAATAAATTAGCCTTACATTTCCCAAATTCACTATTACAGTCAAATTAAAAAATATTTTTGAAAAATACTGCCAATTGCCAACTTCTTTATTTACTGTCCGATTTGTTTAAAATTTGGATATGTTATTGTTGTAGGCTAGTGTATATGCACCATCCACATTTTACAAATATTGCGGTTAAATTTTAAAAAAATTTGGAAAAATACTGCCAATTAGCAACTTCTTTATTTATGGTCTGATTTGTTTAAAATTTATATATGTCATTATTCTAGGCTAGTGTATATGTACACACCATCCACATTTGACAAATTAACTATAATGGTCAAATTAAAAAAATATTTTGAAAAATATACTAACAATTTCAAACTTCTTTATTTACTGTCTGATTTGATTTATTTTCGGATATGTTATAGCTCTTATATAGGTAACAAGACCACACTACCACACGTTCCCATTACCCCCCACAATACAGTATTTTGTCTTTTTGTTTGTTTATTTTGCTGTAATCCCAAAACTGACTTTGCTGTTTATTGTCCGATTTGCCAACACTTTGGATATTGTCCTAAGCATTTATTGCCTGATTTATTTTTGGATATGTTATAGCCCCCCCCCCCCAACTATTATATCTAAAATTACAATATTATTTCCACCTATAATACAGTTGATGTGTTGTTTGTTTTGCTGCAACCTAAAAACTAACATTGGTATTTGTGTTTTTACAAAACTATATTTTGTAAATTACTTCCAATAACTCCTTTATTTACTTTTCGACTTGTTATATCCCCTTATATCTAAATTTACCGTATATTTTTTCCCTAAATACCCCATTTCCAAATTCAATATTACGGTTGGATTAAAAAAAATAAATGCAAGCTTATTATATACATCCAGCTGATAAGTAATATATATCCACAATTATGGTCAGAACTGCCTAAATTTTGGATATGTTTTAAGCCAATGCGATAGCAAAAAATAAATTTTTAAAACCCAAAACAACTAAACACAAAACACTAATCTTTCTTTGTGTTTGTTTGGAGTAGTCTTTATTTTATCCAACTTAATTTTAATTTTGTAGTTAAAATCAAACTTCCCACATTCTAGCTCCCTTTCCAGCCAGTGGTTGGAGACATAAAGGTTACGAATATTTTCAAACTGTACAATATATCTTTTTCTACCCCTATGTTGGACTTGTTTAATAGCGTTTATTAATAATTCCGCACCATCTTCCAAATCCTCCAGTCTACTACATTCTTTAAATTTAATATTGCCTTTAATATCTTGCATCTCTATGTCTTCTTGTCCAACATCCCACTCATTGTTATGGAAACTTAGGTTTTCTATTTTTGGAAAGGAATTACCATAAAACGTTGCGGTACCGTTAGTGTTAAAGCTTGCAAGTGGCTCGTTGGTAGGTAGGTAAATAATGTCCAAATCACCTCTATAAGGCAACGCGCTATAACCTTCCCTATTCTTATTTATCTCTATAAACACAGTTTTACAGACACCTTTAACATAGTATACACCCCCCCCCCGTCCATCCATTTCAGCCAACACTCCCACAAACTTGTTGTTTACTACAAACGCATACACTATATAATGTCTATAATGCTCTAGATCCTCCCAACGTCGCAGGAAGTAATCTTTTAATTTATCCTCTCTTTCCCTTCTTTCTTGTTCTTTAGCCAACTGTGCTTTGTATTCCTCTGCAACAGTATTTTCCACATATTCCAATTTACGCTTATTACTGTCGATGTCTTCTAATTCCAATTTCCTCTTTTTGGAACAACTCTCTAAGAAAGGCTTGGAAAGTGGCTCTATTTCTTTAATAGTGTATGGGTACAGTTTATTGGTCCGGCTTCTTAAAAAGTAGGGAGTAAGGTTAGGACTTTCCACCAAGCCTAATTCTTCTAAATTGATGTGTTTAGGTATAGTGGAGAAAGGTGTATTTGATTTTGTAAAACACGTGCCCCCAGATTTGATGTAACACTTATGCTTTACACTTATGGCATCAGGAAACTCCTCTATTACCTCTACATAGTTAGTTGGTAAACAGTTAAAGCTAAATGCAGATAGAGCATACTTTATTAACTTTTCCCTTTGTGTACTATCTTTTGGCAGTTTTAGTTGTACTCCAGTTATCTTCTTCGTATTACTATTACCCCAATATGCGTATTGTAATAAATCGTTAAACACTAAACAACAACTGTTTTGTAATTGATTGGCAACTTTCACCCACATCTTATGCAGAGGTACAGCACAGAATGGAGCATTTTGAAAGTACCGTTTGTTGTCTTCTATTAGACTTAAACAAACCCTTTACCAAAACCTCTACAATAGTTATAGATTGTTGCCTCTAACCTTGTTATTCCATTCTCTCTAGCTAGTTTAGACGAGAACGTTTCTTTTAGTCTCGCATCTGGACAGTTTCCAAAGTTTATTATATGGTTTCCTATACTTTTAATTACTCCAGGACTTGTAATCTGGCATATAAATTTATTATATATTTTTACCCTGCTATTTACATTAAACCATGTTAAACAGTCTTTACTAACATTATCTACAATAACATCATATCCATTCTTGTACGCCCCTTGGCAGCAAAAGTTAAAGTTTTCTGTAAGATATTGGCACATTTCCTCTTTATTAAATATTCCAGCCAAATCCAGTGTTATATCGAAATCCATAAGATAGTACATTTCTTTTTCCAGATCTTGCAGTATCTTTGGAAGATCTTCCAACAAATCCTTAATTTTAACATTTGCAAGCTCTATTTTATAGGGAATTGCTATAGGATCATCGTACTTTTGTTTAATTTGGTCAATATCTTTCTTTATTATTTGTAACACACCCTCGCTTTGGACCCCAGAGGACCTCTCCAAGGAGAATGGTAGTTTGGCCACAACACCATGTCGAGCTAAAGAGAACTTTTTAAATATTCCTCGTAAGTAGCTATTAAACGAGCCACATATTTCCTTCTTAACTTTAAATTTATTCCGAACGTCCCCATCACAATCCGTAACATTGGTTATCTTAACTAACATTATGTTATCACAAAACGCATCCGTTATAGATGTTAAGTTATTTAATTTTGGTTCGCCCTCGCAATAGTTTATATTACCTATGTCTGTAAGAAGGTTATTATTACGTAGATTTTCTAATAAAAACCATATACCGAATCTTGCGTTAGTAGGTTTAATACAATTTCCCAATAAATGGCTAACAGAGTACATTTCTTTTATACAAAAAAAGTAGCGGAAACATGTAAACAGGACAGATATAATTACACTATAGGCATATAGAGGTTGTAAATATATGGATATTGTATAATCATAGGCGAGCGGTAAGTGTAACATGTAAGTGGACACCCACATGCAAATATGGAATACCCACTATTAATATAATTCCAAATTCGACTAAATAAGTTTATAGTCTCAATATAATTAACATATTAACTGACGGTGCCATCCCGCATTAGTACCCAAATTGTCGAAATTCTATAATTCTATTCTTAGTCCTTGTATAGTATTAGGTTTTGTACTATTAAACCCTACATTCTTATCCTGTGCAGTAGAGTAATATATGCATGTTATTTAATACAGATACGCACATTCTACAAGACCTGTACATCTGTTGTATAAGCAGCAGAATAGACGTCTCATTGTGTTGTTGTAAAGTAAAACATAAATGTAAATTGTGCTGGATACAACCGGCCAGATATTAGACAGGAAATGTGTTGGAAGTGTATTGCCAAATAGTAAGACAAACACCACATAGTGCAGCATGTAATCAATCCATTACTATTTAGACAAATGTATAAGGTCAGTATTGGTACAACATCCGATATATTAGCCAAACCCAGTCCAAACATCGTGTCCTCAAAATGTTGTGATTGTGTTAAATTTGTTTATATTACATATATTTCTTACACAATTTACAAACTATTTTTGTGTCAGTTGACAGAACCTGTAAAGTTGTGTTAAATGGCTGTAAACCAGTATCTGTGCCTGTGTCCAAATGTGTTGGAGTGTGTTATTGTGTCTCTGCATTTGTGTTGTTTTATAAACTTTAAATATTACTATGTCCTTATACTCTTACTATTTCTGTAACTATAATATTTATTTTTTACTGTTTGTTTTCCAAGTTTGATTGTGGGTTTGGCTAATATATCGGATTTTGTACCAATACTGACTGATATTTGTCTAAATAGTAATGGATTGCTTACATGCTGCACTATGAGGTGTTTGTCTTACTATTTGGCAATACACTTCCAACACATTTCCTGTCTAATATCTGGCCGGTTGTATCCAGCACAATTTACATTTATGTTTTACTTACAACAACACAATGGGTGAGACGTCTATTCTGCTGCTTATACAACAGATGTACAGGTCTTGTAGAATGTGCGTATCTGTATTAAATAACATGCATATATTACTCTACTGCACAGGATAAGAATGTAGGGTTTAATAGTACAAAACCTAATACTATACAAGGACTAAGAATAGAATTATAGAATTTCGACAATTTGGGTACTAATGCGGGATGGCACCGTTAGTTAATATGTTAATTATATTGAGACTATAAACTTATTTAGTCGAATTTGGAATTATATTAATAGTGGGTATTCCATATTTGCATGTGGGTGTCCACTTACATGTTACACTTACCGCTCGCCTATGATTATACAATATCCATATATTTACAACCTCTATATGCCTATAGTGTAATTATATCTGTCCTGTTTACATGTTTCCGCTACTTTTTTTGTATAAAAGAAATGTACTCTGTTAGCCATTTATTGGGAAATTGTATTAAACCTACTAACGAAAGATTCGGTATATGGTTTTTATTAGAAAATCTACGTAATAATAACCTTCTTACAGACATAGGTAATATAAACTATTGCGAGGGCGAACCAAAATTAAATAACTTAACATCTATAACGGATGCGTTTTGTGATAACATAATGTTAGTTAAGATAACCAATGTTACGGATTGTGATGGGGACGTTCGGAATAAATTTAAAGTTAAGAAGGAAATATGTGGCTCGTTTAATAGCTACTTACGAGGAATATTTAAAAAGTTCTCTTTAGCTCGACATGGTGTTGTGGCCAAACTACCATTCTCCTTGGAGAGGTCCTCTGGGGTCCAAAGCGAGGGTGTGTTACAAATAATAAAGAAAGATATTGACCAAATTAAACAAAAGTACGATGATCCTATAGCAATTCCCTATAAAATAGAGCTTGCAAATGTTAAAATTAAGGATTTGTTGGAAGATCTTCCAAAGATACTGCAAGATCTGGAAAAAGAAATGTACTATCTTATGGATTTCGATATAACACTGGATTTGGCTGGAATATTTAATAAAGAGGAAATGTGCCAATATCTTACAGAAAACTTTAACTTTTGCTGCCAAGGGGCGTACAAGAATGGATATGATGTTATTGTAGATAATGTTAGTAAAGACTGTTTAACATGGTTTAATGTAAATAGCAGGGTAAAAATATATAATAAATTTATATGCCAGATTACAAGTCCTGGAGTAATTAAAAGTATAGGAAACCATATAATAAACTTTGTAAACTGTCCAGATGCGAGACTAAAAGAAACGTTCTCGTCTAAACTAGCTAGAGAGAATGGAATAACAAGGTTAGAGGCAACAATCTATAACTATTGTAGAGGTTTTGGTAAAGGGTTTGTTTAAGTCTAATAGAAGACAACAAACGGTACTTTCAAAATGCTCCATTCTGTGCTGTACCTCTGCATAAGATGTGGGTGAAAGTTGCCAATCAATTACAAAACAGTTGTTGTTTAGTGTTTAACGATTTATTACAATACGCATATTGGGGTAATAGTAATACGAAGAAGATAACTGGAGTACAACTAAAACTGCCAAAAGATAGTACACAAAGGGAAAAGTTAATAAAGTATGCTCTATCTGCATTTAGCTTTAACTGTTTACCAACTAACTATGTAGAGGTAATAGAGGAGTTTCCTGATGCCATAAGTGTAAAGCATAAGTGTTACATCAAATCTGGGGGCACGTGTTTTACAAAATCAAATACACCTTTCTCCACTATACCTAAACACATCAATTTAGAAGAATTAGGCTTGGTGGAAAGTCCTAACCTTACTCCCTACTTTTTAAGAAGCCGGACCAATAAACTGTACCCATACACTATTAAAGAAATAGAGCCACTTTCCAAGCCTTTCTTAGAGAGTTGTTCCAAAAAGAGGAAATTGGAATTAGAAGACATCGACAGTAATAAGCGTAAATTGGAATATGTGGAAAATACTGTTGCAGAGGAATACAAAGCACAGTTGGCTAAAGAACAAGAAAGAAGGGAAAGAGAGGATAAATTAAAAGATTACTTCCTGCGACGTTGGGAGGATCTAGAGCATTATGGACATTATATAGTGTATGCGTTTGTAGTAAACAACAAGTTTGTGGGAGTGTTGGCAGAAAAGGATGGACGGGGGGGGTGTATACTATGTTAAAGGTGTCTGTAAAACTGTGTTTATAGAGATAAATAAGAATAGGGAAGGTTATAGCGCGTTGGCTTATAGAGGTGATTTGGACATTATTTACCTACCTACCAACGAGCCACTTGCAAGCTTTAACACTAACGGTACCGCAACGTTTTATGGTAATTCCTTTCCAAAAATAGAAAACCTAAGTTTCCATAACAATGAGTGGGATGTTGGACAAGAAGACATAGAGATGCAAGATATTAAAGGCAATATTAAATTTAAAGAATGTAGTAGACTGGAGGATTTGGAAGATGGTGCGGAATTATTAATAAACGCTATTAAACAAGTCCAACATAGGGGTAGAAAAAGATATATTGTACAGTTTGAAAATATTCGTAACCTTTATGTCTCCAACCACTGGCTGGAAAGGGAGCTAGAATGTGGGAAGTTTGATTTTAACTACAAAATTAAAATTAAGTTGGATAAAATAAAGACTACTCCAAACAAACACAAAGAAAGATTAGTGTTTTGTGTTTAGTTGTTTTGGGTTTTAAAAATTTATTTTTTGCTATCGCATTGGCTTAAAACATATCCAAAATTTAGGCAGTTCTGACCATAATTGTGGATATATATTACTTATCAGCTGGATGTATATAATAAGCTTGCATTTATTTTTTTTAATCCAACCGTAATATTGAATTTGGAAATGGGGTATTTAGGGAAAAAATATACGGTAAATTTAGATATAAGGGGATATAACAAGTCGAAAAGTAAATAAAGGAGTTATTGGAAGTAATTTACAAAATATAGTTTTGTAAAAACACAAATACCAATGTTAGTTTTTAGGTTGCAGCAAAACAAACAACACGTCAACTGTATTATAGGTGGAAATAATATTGTAATTTTAGATATAATAGTTGGGGGGGGGCTATAACATATCCAAAAATAAATCAGGCAATAAATGCTTAGGACAATATCCAAAGTGTTGGCAAATCGGACAATAAACAGCAAAGTCAGTTTTGGGATTACAGCAAAATAAACAAACAAAAAGACAAAATACTGTATTGTGGGGGGTAATGGGAACGTGTGGTAGTGTGGTCTTGTTACCTATATAAGAGCTATAACATATCCGAAAATAAATCAAATCAGACAGTAAATAAAGAAGTTTGAAATTGTTAGTATATTTTTCAAAATATTTTTTTAATTTGACCATTATAGTTAATTTGTCAAATGTGGATGGTGTGTACATATACACTAGCCTAGAATAATGACATATATAAATTTTAAACAAATCAGACCATAAATAAAGAAGTTGCTAATTGGCAGTATTTTTCCAAATTTTTTTTAAAATTTAACCGCAATATTTGTAAAATGTGGATGGTGCATATACACTAGCCTACAACAATAACATATCCAAATTTTAAACAAATCGGACAGTAAATAAAGAAGTTGGCAATTGGCAGTATTTTTCAAAAATATTTTTTAATTTGACTGTAATAGTGAATTTGGGAAATGTAAGGCTAATTTATTAAAACACTTGCCTATAACAATAACATATCTAAATTTTAAACAAATCAGACAGTAAATAAAGAAGTTGGCAATTGGCAGTATTTTTCAAAAATATTTTTTAATTTGTCCGTAATAGTGAATTTGGGAAATGTAAGTGGAATTTATTAAAACACTTGCCTAGGACAATAACATATCTAAATTTTAAACAAATCGGACAGTAAATAAAGAAGTTGGCAATTGGCAGTATTTTTCTAAAATATTTTTTAATTTGACCGTAATAGTGAATTTGGGATATGTAAGTGGAATTTATTAAAACACTTGCCTAGGTCAATAGCATATCCAAATTTTAAATAAATCGGACAGTAAATAAAGAAGTTGGCAATTGGCAGTATTTTTCAAAAATAATTTTTAATTTGACCGTAATAGTGAATTTGGGATATGTAAGTGGAATTTATTAAACAACTTGCCTAGGACAATAACATATCCAAATTGAAGACAAATTGGACAGTTAATAAAGAAGGTGGCAATTGGCACTATAGTATTTTTCAAAAAATATTTTTTAATTTGACCGTTATAGTGAATTTGGGAAATGTAAGTGAAATTTATTAAAACACTTGCCTAGGACAATAACATATCCAAATTGCAGACAAATCGGACCATAAACACTAAAGATAGTTTTTTAGCCTGAATTTGAAAATTAATTTTTAAAAATATAGAGGAGGGGTGGGGATTGGGAAAATATATTTAATATAGGCAGGGGTTGGACATTAGTACAGGCTAACAAGGAAACTTGTGTAAGGCGGGAGCTGGCAAATGTTCAAAAACGGCTCCCCATAAGAATAACATGGGAAAAAAGCGCCGGAAGTGGCCCCTCCCCGCTATTTCACTACTACTTCCATTACTACTACTAGCTTATACTGTCCGCTAGACCGAATGTTCTAAATAGTATTTAATTCTAATGTATCAGTAAGATCAGTATGAGATTTTTGGTGTTGTACAGTAATTTGCATATAACATCAAAGTGGCTCTGTTGCTGCAGGCAAAACCTGTCTTACGACTCACCACTCTTCAAAGAGAGCATTGTTGTCGTGCTGAAGTAATAATTACTGGGTGGAACACATGCAGTTAAAAAAAAAAACACGGATTAGTATCCGACAATACTACCAAGCGCTGCATGCATTACATAGCATGTCCAAAGACATATATACCATATTTTGCAAAGCAGGTGAAATAAATAACCCATTGCTACGTTGGTGCAGGATAACAAGAAATATAAATAAAGGAGATATATATTTTCATTAAACTATTCAATTAAAGATGGGATCGTTACGAACAAATTTCACTGTGGAAAAGTAACGATATAAGCACGTAAGAAATATAATGGTTAATAAAGAGAAAATGTTCGGGTCAATTTTATAAGTTTTTGTTTTATTTTATTAAATGTTAATCATAGTTAAATCCTCTTAAATCAGTGAGGATATGGTTCGTGAATGGCTGAATAAAATTAAACAATGAAGAGGAATATATAACTAGGAAGTAATCAATTTTGTTTTCATTGAAAATTGGAATCGAAGAGCTGGCAATCAACCGGCGTGGCGCCTTTATTTAAATTCTTCTAATGACACCAAAAGTTAAAATTGGTTTTTGTAATTTTTACTATTTTTTTAATTATGAATATTTAATAGGTCGTCTTTAAATAACCTTGAATTATGATTTTGTTATGATAAATTTATTTTATAATTTTGGGTTGTCATCAAACAATCGTAATGTTACATCAGTTGATGCTTTACCTCACTTATTGTAAAATTATTAAGTTAAAAACTACAATACTTGAGTAATGAGGTGACATTTTCATTAATAATTTCAACATGTATATCTATAAAAGGCAAAGCCCTGGCTGACTGACTCACTGATTGACTGACTACATCACTCGTCACTAATTCTCCATCTTCCCATGTAAGTAGAGAGATGAAATTTTGTACACTGATTATTTAGGCATAAAATAGAAAAAACTAAATGTTTTTCATCCTGATATGACCAGAGGGCTCCGCCAGAGATCCCGACAAAGTTCCCATGTATTCCTTATGGTCATTCAATTTTGTTTGAGCTGATGAAAATACAAACAGTAGATCTTGATTCGTAGTAGTTCCACGGGCTAACCACAGAATGCAGCACACACAACTGTTGTATTTTTTATAAATTATTTGTGGGGTGAAGCCTGCGGGAAGAGCTAGTAAACAATAAAAGAAAAATAAGAAAATCTAAATCTCCCCTATTTTATTCTGCTAGGTGGACAGATAGACAAACTGACGGATAGACGTCCCCTCAAAAACCACTTTTCTGGGGATCGGGGAGCATCAAAACAAATATATCCACCAATAACTCAAATAAAAAAAATTTACGAAAAAATTCTTAATATACTATGGGAAGAAAGTAATAATGTTGTTTTAACCGTCTATATATACCAATCCAATTCACGTATGTTTCCAGAAAAAGTATTCTTGATGATAAAATCTAAGGCGTTTTCAAGGTATATAAAGATTACTAGCCACTTGTTATTATTTGTTATGGGGATCACACCATCCTTTATAACAAGAATGATCATCCTCACAGGTTCCGTCGTTTATAAATCAGAACTGATAATCATAAATAAATATGCGTAAATAAAAGTACAAAATGATTTGGAAAATATACATAAAATGGAATGGTTACTAAATTATTATTTGTTTCCTGCTGTAACATCGGATACAACATTTTAACGAATGATTTATTTAATTTAGTGCAAAATGTATTAGTAGAAAAAGAAAACTGATGAAAGCTTATAATTTTTGTATAACTTTAAATATGTTTTCTAAGTAAAAACATTGAAAACAAAGTAGCAACTGAGTTATGCTTCTGACAAGCGGCATTACGGTCTCATCAGTATTAGCTTTGGGAACCGGAAGTTTCAAACTACTAACAAACTCCAGTTGTAATTTCACCCGTAACTCTTAAATACAGGGTTTCTCTCAAGGTTAAACCCAATGGTATAGTGTTACTGAACTTAATGTAGAAATAAATGTTCTGTCTCTAGTATAAATACAGGATCATCGCTATATATAGAGCAAGAGGAAGAGTAAAAAAAAGACTGCTTATAGAACAACAGAACCGATTATATATGTTATGAATTGAACCATAGATTAAATATACACTGAAACATATTTTTAAATATAAAAATAACATTAGGGCTGTACGGTTACAAAATCAAGACTACAAAAAAACAGAAGAACTTACATGCACAAGGAACTGCATACAAAAGTTGCAGTTTGCTCTTTTACTTTTAAACGTAAAAAAGACTAGATCAAAATGATTTAGCTAACTTTAGATTTATTGTTGGAAGTTAAATAATCAAAAACTACCATTTTGAAGTTCAGACACAAAGTATAAGAAGGTAAATTTACATTATTTAAAATAAGATAGTAAGGATAATTTAAATTTAAAATTTGTATTCTTGTAACACCTGAATTCTTGTAACCCTGTCCCTGGGTCACACAACATTTATTCTTGTTAACTCTCCGGTGTCCTCTCCTCTCCTCCAGGGGTTCCTCACAGCCCAAAGTGTCTCCCTGGAGTCCTTATTTGTCTCCTCACTGGCTGATTTCCAATAGAACTTGTGGCTTAGAGGACTAGTAGCCATTTTTTAAGCCAACCCTACCAGACATTGCTTGGTCTGCATTAGCTGGAAAGGGTTGTTACTGTTTATCAGTTAGCAAGTATTTGTTAACACTAAATGAATGAATCATTTTGAAAGACTAAAACACTATATGAAACTTCTGAGTAACTACAGCATTGTAATGGTGTTTGTTTTCGTGTTCAGATTGTGAGGGATATTCAAATTGATAACTTTAAAGACATAATAATTGTGGTTTAAATATCTACTTATTGGTAATCCAAATTGTTGCAATGACAACTAGTTACACTTTCCTACGAAGTCAAAGATATGGATGAAATTCAAGTTTGACATTAGTTTAGATTAGAATACAGGGGCATGGTTTATTAATTGAAGTAAGTTTATGTATATACATGTTACTTCGTTAATTTTAGTTTATATAACGTAACAATTATTAACGGGCAGTGAAAACAAAAACCGATATTTTTGTTTAGAATCATAATGGTGTATATCCTATTATTCTACACCTGGAATAATGGTTTATTCATAGTGTAGTGTGTTCAAGTTTACAGCGTCTATTAGTATTGTCGGAGTAGCTGTCATCATCAACAATAGCAGAGACTATTGTCTAGGCACAATCTCTCACACAACATTAAGGGTAAACGACGTCGGTTTTTTACATTATAATTTATATTTATTACATTAAAAACCGCAATGGAAATCATCTTTGATCATGATTTTAAAATTTATATTTTAACCTCCAACATTTAGTTCCAACTAATGTGAAACGAAAATTAAAACCCACTAATGTCAGGTGCATGGTTTAAATTCCCTTTGATAAGATTTTGTAATTGATTAAATAGTTTCATAGTGGTCCAATACAGTTTCTCATGAAATTTATAATAACTAAACGTAATATAACATAATATGGTTACTATAACATATTATGGTTAGTCCGAACAACGGAGTGGAACAGAAGCGAAGCAAGCAGTGGATTGGAAACAAGCTTTTTTACATTGATTAGGAAATTAACACCACAATGAAATACTATCTATTACACACTGTTAAATATAAAACTAATCAAAATATCATATTTAACGGGTTTTTATCAAGCAGACAGTAATCAAGTACTGTAAACGGAATTTATTTGATCTATAATCAGTGTTTACAAAGTAAGTTTTTTTTCTGGAGCACCCCCCAAGTAATTATGACCCGCATGTAAACAACTGATCTCTTTGAAGAGTTGTGAACCGTTCTATGACTTTGACCCGCAGGGGGAGCCGCTTTTGTGTCAAATCTAAATTACTGTACAACTTTGCAAGAAGTGCGATATGCATGTCATGTTTTACAAATAGTTTTTGGGGGAAACACTTTATTTGCAAAATAGTTTGCTTTCGTGGATAGTTTGGATAAGCAAATACTGGAGACATTTCTCCTTAGGTCCTCTTACTGTACAGTTCGGGGCACAGTGCTTGGCGCCTGGTTATCGTATACTCTGGAATGACTTTTCGCCTCTATATGACTTAGTACTGTTAGTGTTACAGAATACCTTTATCAACAGAAACCAAAATTAAATAATTTAATGTTAAAATATTGGTTTTTGTTATTTTCGTTATTGTCTGCTTTTAATTATGAGAAGTTTGAGTTGGTTCTCGCCTTTCCCAGGCGTCAAGCACCGTGGCACGAACTGTAACATCTTAAAAGGAAATATCGGATGCATTTTCATTTAATTTCCATTTAGAGGTAATGCAACTCTCATTTTCAATATACAGTTCGGATTTAGAATTTTACTCCAATGAAATAAAGTTAATGTGGTATTTGTTGAATAAGAAAATAGAACTCAGACCCTTTTAAATACACCGGTAAAAACCCGTAATTTTTACACTTAAAGTCGGATTCGCAAAAGGGGCTGATCAAATTTTAGTAACACTTGTTCAACAGTATCCAGTCATTGACAGGGTAACTGTGAATGGTAGTGTTTTTCTCTCATGTGATTGGGGTGGGTGCCTGGTTTCCGTTTTAGCAGAATTTCATCATGAAGACATTTTAGATTTGCTAAGTGAGGGACATCTACTGAAAGTTACGTCACAGGAACATATAATTCAAAATTTTAGTTGTTTTGTTTTAGACTATAAAATGAACCAAAAGGATGTAATGACTCCAAAATTATATTTTAAAAGTGTATTCCTAAATGAATATTTTAAAATACAGAAAAATAAAAAAAAGTTGAAGTTGACTGCATAAATTCATTTAATTTCATCAATTGGTTATTAGACGATATTAAATTAAATTCACACTGGGGTCTATACAAATATAGTAAATGTTATAATGGATAATACGTAACGTAAATATAATGTTGTAGAGTTTTGAAATAGTTTTAGATCAGACAAGAAATAACTACAACTGTTTTAACCTTTATGGAAAAACCAAGTTTTTGTAGCCTCAGCCAGTCTGGTTTAAAAAACAAAAACATAATGTTCATCGTTAGAGGCAATGGTTAGCAGAACACAGATATCCAGTTTAAACGACAGTCGATTATTTTGAGGATGTGCTTAAACAAAGGTTTCCTATATAATCATGTAAAATAAAAATATAAGATTTTAAATAACAAACATTAAAAATCTAGTTACTTAAAATGAAACATTATATGTTATAGTTGAGCTATAACAAGGATATGAAATCAAAATAAAATATAGTATATTTACACTTAAACTGTACTTACATTCAGGTCGGTAAATATACATTAAGAGTGGTCCAAGGGGATCCATTTCAACCAGTCACACCAGACAATAGGTCCAATCAGAGAATGAGCGTCATTATTATTGCCATTGTCGTTTTGTTAACACACTGTGCGATTTATTGTTATGCTGTAAGTTAGTCATATTATGGGGTCTTATTATGTTCATGTGTCATAATTGTTGGCTGATATAATACTGTAAAATATTGAACAATATAAATGCATATGGCATAGTAAAATTTGGGATGGATCTCTAAAGGCGTAAGATGATTTTAAATTTGTGAAAACCTGCGATTTTCTCCAAATGACAAGAAGGAAAGTATGTTCATATCCTGCTATCCGTTATTTGGTGAAAACAACAAATAAGGTTAATGGAAGTAACGGATGAATAGACGGACACTTATAACTTTACTTTAGTTGTATCCTATAAAAGCGTGGTAAAATAATCAGTGTGTCCTTTGTTTTGTTAAAATAGATTTTATGAGGGTATTTAGGCAAGTTCCATGGCGGTATTTGGCACCACCTTTAATATAAGCGTGTTAATCACCACACACCAACTAATCAACCAGTAGAGCAATAATTTGATACCTTAAAAAAAATAGAAACAACATCAAGGGGAGTCACGGTGTTGTTCTCTGGAGATTTCACACAGACCATTTGACCAGCGTGAGACAAGATTACACCTCTCTAAAAATATATTTAATGTAGCTGACCACTGAGCATCTGAACTTAACAGTAAATATTAAAATTTATTTTGGAGAAGATTTAAGGGTTGAGCGGTTTTCTTATGCAATTTTAAAAGTTGAGATAGGGTCATTGAAAAACAAATGTAGTCTCATAAACTTCTATCCTTCACTCAGCACAATCGATGAATCACAGGATTTACCGATTGACAGGTTTTTTTTATACCGAGTTTCATAACAAGTTTTATTTGGAAAGGGACGGCACTGTGATTTTGCAATCCTTACGTCCACCAATGAACAAGCAACGGAGATCAACACAAATGTAGGTCACTTCCAAAGCGAGAAACGAATATATACATTTTTAACACCGTTCTTTCAACCAAGACCCCTGTTGAGAACAGTTTCATATTGATTTACATTTAAACGTCAAGTAGTTCAAGTAATCATATGTTTTAAAAAATATGATTTTTTAATAATATAAGTTTAAATTGTTTACCTACAATTGTAATGAAAACAGGATCTGGCAACAATTGTGATTTTAAAAGTGGTTTTTCAATGTTGTTAAAAAAACAACATTTGAAGTCGCAAAACCACGCCGTTCACTAAACGATAGAGTTCCTCGACTTAGCAACAGTACCCGAACTGCCAGTATATATCGTTAACTTTTATTTCATTGTATATTAAACATGTAAAATTTAATTTTAATATTGTAACATTGTGTGGGTTGTTATTTGTTGTAGTTAACCTACAATTAATAGATACAACTCGTACGAAGGACGGGTACACGGCTAGTTTATAACAACATTTTTATAATTATTTTGACAATGGCTTTACAAACTGTTTAAACTGACCGAACGAGCCTTTGGAGGGTGATCCTAGGGGGGGGGGGTATTCCCCATTTATTTCACGCAGTACCTCCCCTATACTAAGTACCGCGAAAAATCCAAGTACCAAGGGTCATGAAGTCACGACAAACAATGTTGACGTAATGTATAAAAGCGTAATGCTGACAAAATATATTTAGTGTTAGTGTAAGTTTAATATTCTATTCATGCAATGGCCATGGTTTAATTCAATCCACTGCATATTTTTACAGTCTTATAAACAGAACAGAAAAGCATCCTAGAAAACTGAAACCTAATAATAGGACCATTAGTGTGATGGATCCCATTAGTAAATAGATACATTACCCTCAACACTGTTGTGACCTTAATAGTGCAGTGTACTACTGTGTTATTATAATGAAAGCCCTTGGCAATATGGTGGTCGTACCTTTTCAGTTTATTTATCTAGATTGCAGTTCCCAGAACCTTTTCTGTTCATACGTCTTAAATGTGTACATTCATTACAAATTTCAACCTACTTGTCAACATTGAACAATTATTGTACTGTCAATTTATTTACCATATTTTGTGTATATTTTACCCTATTGTATGTAAGTACAGTATAAGTGTAAATATACTGTGTAGTGTTGTAAGACGTATTTTATTTATCCTGTTTAATTTATTTGCCTAAAATATAGATCGATGTTTTTAAAATTTAGCTAATCAACAATCCCTCCAGGAATAAGACGTAAGACATATATGTGTCTCTTTTGTGCATATAAACGCTACTATCATCTCGATCACTCGAAAATAGTTTTTGAAATTTCAAATCTGTGTTGCAAAATTATATTTATTATTATTATTATTATAATTGTTTCTTTAGGGAGGGGTAGAATATCTTTCAAGCTTACTTCTCGTAGCCTTGCCATGTTATAGTTTAACGTTATAAACTGTATTGCCGTATGCAAGTTATGTACGCACTAAACTTTGATCAATGTAATACAATATTCCTAATATAAATACCTTTGTAAAAAATAAACAAATAACACATCTGCAACAATTAATGATGATTCACATTTAAGAAGGTTCCTAAAGGAAATAAGGCAGACAAAATATTACTTGTTTATCAATAGTTGTACCAGTATAAGGTAAAGGTTATAATGGAATTTAACTTTAGTATACTTCATGACTGGTGCCAAAAGAGGTATTTTACGGCACGCAATCTTGTTTTCTGTTCAAGATGACAGCCGATATTTTCCATCACGTTGTAAACAATAATAATGATGAAACGTTTTTTTTTTAAATTTTTACTAGGTTTTCCGAGTAATATTTCCCACGACATGAAGACAAAATTAGTGTTTACATTGTGTTTACGTTAAGTTAATAATTATATTAATAAGAACAGCTGATTTAGAATGCACGCTTGCAATTCAATTCATACTGCTAACTACATTAATAATCTCAACTGATTTAGAATGTATTGGTACATGAATGAATGATCAATGTTTTTTTCAAGAAAGCCAAATATATAATGCATGATATCATTAATACAATCTGAAATTGATCCATAAATGGGCAAACTTCCTGTGGTTGTAGAACGAGTCACTCAGCACACCAGAGTGTCTACATAGCAACAAGATAAAAAAAGTAAACTCAGTTGACAACAAAAAAAATGTAATAAATTTTAAAGTTAAAATTAAAGAAAGTTAAAATTAAACAAATAGTTAATTATTAATACAAATTCGCTAATTATGCATGCATACAATTACAAAATTAAAGAGGTTCATAACATAGTAATAAAATAAAATATAAAAATAAAAATATTATCATTCGACTTAACACTGAGACTCGGCCCATTCACGCACATGCAATCAGCTCCCATCCCTACTCATACACACACTCGTGACAAACGCACGCACTTCCACACACCCGTGCGCGCGCGTGCGCTCACACACACACACACACACACACACACACACACACACACACACACACACACACACACACACACACATTGGAATTTCCTTATCGCCCGTCGAAGAACTCTCGTGTAAAGGGAGGTAAAAAAGTCTCGAATTCTCTCACGCCCGAATTCCAACAACCATTCGTCGATAGTTTTTTAAAGGTACGTAGACTGCATTGTGGTGGATATTTTATACTATTTGGAAGATAGGTGTAAACTATGTTAGCTACGTAAAATTACGATGTGGTATTTATTGACTTTGTTAGTCTAGGGGTAATAATTCAGTAATCAACTGAAGATCTTGTTGAGTATGGATGCCTTTACTTTCCTTTTAATAGTGTTGGACTAACAAATTACAGAGCGGCAAATATCACCATCTGCTTTTACGGCACTAGGATGGAAAAGTACCACTTTCGGTACTCACAGGTGATATCGAAAACAACTAATTTCGACACAGTGTGGTGTGAAGAACAGTATTTTATGGTCTTAATGAACTTACACGTATCACGCTAGAATTAATTTTACTTACTGATGTTGCGGATGTTGCTAGTCGATTATAGCAGACATATCGACCACAAATCCAGCTCTTGATGTGACAACTAAAATTCGGTCCGCCCAATGCCCCATATGAATGTAGTGTATTTAATTCCTAATCCAACTTTTAAACTGTCAAACTAAACAGGTTTCTTATGTAGTTCATACGAAAGAAAACCGTTTTAGTTTATTCACAAACTTTGGGGTATATAGTATGTAAGACAAGATTAGATTAAAAATATTGATTTTATTTCATGTCAAATTGGACTGGTGTAATATAACGGAGTCAAATATAATCAGTTTCAACCTAAAAACTAGTCAGCTACGAAATAAAGGAACACAAATAAAGTTAATTAATTAGATGCACACAAAAACAGAATAATTCTATGAAATTTGAACTATAAATCATCGAAAGTTTATTAAACTCCTCGTGTGTTTGGACATGTCTGTTGAAATCCCTCATACTGACCTCAATTCAACTTAACATTTGTATTCAGTAAATCTTCGCTATTTAGATAATTTATACTTCTTAGCTATTTTTTTTAGTTATTAACTGAAATAAAATGTAACAACTCGACTGTAAATATAATTGTACTCGACTGTATTCAATCACTAATATTCAGCTTCGATGAAGCTGATAAGAAACATGTTTAGTTCCACAGTTTAAAAGTTGGATTAGGAATTAAATACACTACATTCATATGGGGCATTGTGCGAACCGAATTGTAATGGTCACATCAAGAGCTGGGTTTGTGGTCGATATGTCTGCTATATTCGACTAGCAACATTCGCAACATCTGTAAGTAAAATTCATTATAGTGTGGTACGTGTAAGTACATCAAGACCAATACTATATTTAGTACAAAAATTCAAGTACTAATTTAGGTTCAGTTTTGGTTGGCTTGAATCCCCTTAGTAGCAAAAGAATTTTTTCCAAATTTGAACGTTGCAGCTTATCATATTATAAAGTATTGACGTCATCAGTGAGAAAAAAACAGAAAACTGTATAATGGATATAATCTGAAGAAATTTTAGAATTAATAATTCTTTCAAGAGGTCAGTTGAAAGAAATGTGATATTTAGTATATCGTACTGTTTGTTATTACTGTGAATTTCCTATGGAAAGTGAACTATTAGCATGACCCGCACGGTGAAACTTAAGCCCGGGACCAGCATAGAAGTTCCTAACATTACCCCCTGAACACGTTTTGGGGGGTCGTTCAAAATTGTATATATATATAGACATATATATATATATATATATATATATATATATATATATGTGTGTGTGTGTGTGTGTGTGTTTCCATTCTAGCAGTCGCATTTTTTGTCCGATTAACTTAAAATTTGGTAGGGACGTTCCTTTCTGAAATCAGTTGGACAGGTTCGTTGGGCAAAAGAATCGTAAAACTCCAAACCCATTTTTTGGGGATTAATCTTTCAAATTTAGAGTTTTTGGGCCCAAAAAGGGGTCTAAAAAGCCCCAAATGTAAAATTAATGCAAGTAAAAAGATGGGAATTAGTGAGACAAAAGTTTTAAGCCCTCTCTCGTCATTCTAGCATAAATATTTACCGAGTTATTAAAGAAAATGTGTACCGACTAAACACAGTACGTTGTCTTATGGGGGTTTTACATTAGAAAAGCCTGTTATTCATTTGTTGCTGTACTTTCATCATCCCCAGCAACCTAACGCCTACTTTCAAGCCTGACTGGACCTTCTCCTAACATTATAATGCGCAAAATTGTATTCCCAGCTTTGCAGGTAAATGAAACCAGGAGCATCAGAACAGCCAAAAAATCAATGTTTTCAGATTTCGATAAAAATTGGAATATGAGTATGTTTTTACACTAATTTTAAGATTTAAAAGTTTTTATGTGGAAATTCACTTCCCTCACGTCAGCGTGCTGCGTGCGAACTCGTTCTCTAGTTAGGCCTCTCACCAACTCAGCCCTTTGTCCCACAGTCCTTCCTCAGCCTTTGGCTTAAGATCCGGTTAACTTTGCATTAAACAGCTCATTTATCGTACTACTAAAAATTGAGTTTCCAAAGATAATATTTGTTCTTTAATTTAAAATGTTTATTATATAATGCCTAGGGCCAAGAGTCAGTTTTGGAACAGTATTCATTACAAGGGCAACATAGAAATGTAATTTAAGTTACAGCTAATTAGTTATAATTATTATGCGAGTAGGAATTGTTTGTATTATTTTAAATGCTACTGCTCAGAATGACACATACATTTAATTGCAGTTATTTCCAGTTTAGCTAATTTATAATAGCAGAAGTGTTTTATGAGATAAAATACATGGATATATATCTTAATCAAATTTAAGGGATTCAAAATTCAACTAGATCTTCAAATACTTCAGAATAAGTATACAGTTATATAAAATGAAAGGGTTTGACATACAAATTGAATACGATAGTTCCTCTCCAAATAACTTGTCACTTGAAAATTATTCTATCACTAAAAGCTTTATAATATAACCTAAAGCACATCACATCCTACAAAAGCACAATACAGCCTACAAAAACAATCTAAACACTACAACAACCTAAAAAACCTAATGCATATAAAAAAAGACTAAACAAAACAACATGTTGAATACAACTTTAGAAATATAACAACATCTATTTGATTATATAAATACCCTGCCACACGCAACAATACTAGAAAAATAGTCTGAAAAAATTGTCATTCTGACAGCATTTTTGTTTTTGAGGGCCCACCTTTTACAATTAGTAATCAACCAGTCGTGCGAATTTTGTTACTGGTTTAGTAATTACGATCCATTGTTGTATCAGCTTTTTTGACAATAATATACCTGAAAAATATTCCCTCAATATTCTATAATAGTAGATATTATATGAAAACATTGCTCTAACCTGCGCAAACTATATGTTTAGCATTACAAAAGTTTTTTTGGGGATAGAAAACTAATCTAAATTATAAGCTGGTACTCCTAAGATTAAATGGATCTCTTATATCTTAACCAAAACTACTGGTTAAAGGCTAGGTTAATTTATTAAAAAAATAATCCGACTTAAACTGTTATGCCCCATTGTCTTGAATTGATCTCTACTATCTTAAACATACTAGGTAAGTGTAAAGATCATACTGGCTAAATAGGTGGTGGATTATTTAAAAGCATATTTATCGGATTTTATCCAGTACTAAATCTCCTCAAGTAGCCACCCCAAATATTTGAGATCAACTTAGTATGTTAAATCATGTATGCACATATATTAAATAAAATCATCTAAAAACGTTTCAAACCAAGCATCATTTATGAGACTGTTCTTCAGTTGTAGTCATAGTGGTCAAGACAACGGACTCCGAAACTATGACAGCGGTCCTTTCATGACTTATTTTATGGACACGTGCTGTGCACAGGTCTATAACCTGTCACCTATGCCTTAATCCATAATTGTTTGACACTTACAGATTAGTTTTAATGAGTCATTGTGGAATTTTTAGGACAAATGAGGATTTGCAAGCATGTCAAACAAGAAAGAAGATAAGTATGCCAATTCACCTAATTGCCTATGCAAGCCTACCCGTAATAAAGAAAAAATGCTCAAGGTCTATTATATTAGGCATAATATGTATGTTCTGATGCTCCTGGCGCTGTACATTGGGTACTGGGTAGTAGTGTGCATTTGGGGCTGCTGGGGCGGAAGTGACGTCATCCGGTCACGTGACCGGATGCGCTGAGTCATTAAATACGTCATCTGAGCCTCAGCCAGTGACGTAGGCGGTTTTGTGACGTAATGAGGGAAAGTTTAAAGGTCAAGGTCACGGGGAGGTAATTTTAAAAAAGTACTACCTCGCACACGCAAAATTCGATTGTGATCAGATAGTTTTCATTCGATAAAAATATCGAATGAAAACAATCGAATGGATCAATTGAATGATGCGAGTGTGAGGTAGTACTATTTCATTTATTACTTTAATGTTTACATTTCTTTTTATTTACAATAAGTTATGTTTACAATAATTTATGTTTACAATAGCAGTTTTCAAGTGTTGCGCTTGTTTGTCCAATCGGCCCATCCCGACTGTGTGTTCCTTGCCTATTTATGTGACCGCAGGGAACACACAGTCGGGACGAGCGATATTGTTATTTTGTGAAGAGCGTCTCGGAGAGCTCGATGTTCACCGGTCGAGAGCCGGAAGTGTACTGTCTATTCACAAGCTAGCGTTGTAATCGTACTAAATGGTGGGGGTAAAAGTGTGGTGGGGCGGAGCAGATGGCGGACGGCAGATGGCAGGCGGCAGATGGTAGGCGGCAGGTGGCAAGTGCGCGGCAGATGGTTGCTACTCCATTCTCCGCCAAAGTAATGCAAGCCGTCGCCGTAATTCTTGTATTTTATCTTGTCGGTTCATTTGATATGTTTTACATCTACATATGCAATAGCTGAAACACCTGCACTTACGACAAGCTTTCCCGTCAACTTGATCGCCTGGTATTTTAAAACATTGTAACTCGCAACAATATGTCTTCAAATTGTTATCGAATGATAAATTGTTCATCGGTGGCACCGACATGTTAGCTGCAGCGTGTGTTAGACAAGACTGAGACTAACTTCACTGCTCCCTCTCTTTTATACCTCTTCATAAGTTAACCCTGAATGAAAGTTCAAGGTCATCCGTTAGAATTTAAAAAAAGCAACACAGCAGTATATAAAATAATATACTGCTATGTTGCTGTTTTTTTTTTTCTTTTACTGTTATTCTTTTTTTTATTTTTCTTTCTTTATTAAACAAACATTTTACAATACAATAAGCTTAATTCTAACATTGATGACTAGAAATACAAACAGAGAAAAACAAATAGAGACATTATGTACAATGATGCATGATGTGCAGAGTGAGTTCCGTCCAGTTGTTGCCGCTTACACCGTGTGATACCAAATACAACGTCCCCGGTTGAATATCTCGCAAGTCTTCATTTTGTAGCAGTTGAACAAATCGTTTTGGAAGAAATACTTGAAACTTCGGCTCATCTCCTGGAGTCATAGGTCCTTCGCACAATGATACTAGAATTGCTTCTCCATGTGTGGTTTCCACTTTCTTGATGCTATGAATAATGTAATGTCTTTGTTCTTTTAGTTCTGAACATTTTTTAGTTAGCAGAAGGTTCGATTTTGAGTGAGTGTTGAATTGATCAACCAATGTTTGTAGATATTGTTGTGATGCCATCTTCGTCAGTGGTGGTGTCTTCTGTGATGTTGCCTCTTCGGAGTCTCGAATAATACTCGTGCTGAAGCGGTGTTGTCTCCTCGTATTTATAGGCCCCGCTACCCCCACCACATTTCTGTTCTCCGCTACCCCCACCACATTCCTGAGTTTGTTTCAAGTAAGCAGCCAAACGATATGCGTTGTACAATGCACAGTTTGTTTGACTGTGTTTAAGATCTTTTGCAGCGACACAAATATTACCGAGATTAATGTTAAAGTCCTTACTGATAGTTATATCGAAAACATTACCGTGCGTGTACTTTTGTTATCTAGTTATTTTTTTCTAATCCTCTTGTGTATATATGTGAATATTGTTTGCAAAAGTTAAACATAATACTGTGCAAATTACTGTAGCTTATAAATCCTTCATACCAATGTATGTGATGAAAGTAGTTTGTTATCCATTTGTTTGTACTTTTTGCTTTGGTGTTAAGTTTGTTAAAAGAAAAAGGAGCTTCAAACGTGAATGGGTAGGCTACAAATGTAAGCAAGTCTAAAATTACTAATTCCTTGATAATAAACCTATCGTCATTATTTCGAAATGCTTGAAATTCTATTACACAAGGCTTTACACTCACTTCTTCATCCCCTCCGGTCATCATGGCACCTAGCGATCAACTAAACTGTTTTCCACACCACCGTAGGTTAAATACCAGGCCGTACAGTTGCAGGCGCGTTGGTGTATATTTAACGTGGGCACCGTCCCCAATAGGCCTACCCCACGTGTGTTCTTCTTTACTAAGTCAAACTTTAGTCTTTTGTAACTTCTTCTTCTTGTGTTTCGTTTTCTTCTTCTTCTTGTTTCTCCGTTTCTTCTTCCTGTGTTGTTTCTTCTGTAGCGATTTCTACAAGTGGTTCAAAATCCTTTAACTTTCTCCACATGCAAACTTCATGAGGTATTCTATTAAAAATAGATGTATCCACAGGTCCGTACACGATGGTGCTATCAGGTTGTTTTTCCAAAGTATCGACCAAATATTCTTTAATAATAGCGCTTGCAAATACCAACTGTCTCATGTACCTTGTAATAGGTTCTGTTGCGTAGTTTAAAACGTAGAATTCTTCACGTGACAGTAGAATCTTATTTTCATGTTGAGTCAAGTCTCTAATTCGCACTTGTAGTTGTCCGCGATGTTTAACAATATCGATTTCATTGTCACAATTCAAAAGTCGAATATGTGTTTTCCTTCCACACAAACTGTTAGTTAAATAACATTCTATTAAATGTACATGTTTCAAAAATGACTCCCAAGCATTTTGCGAAAATAAAACCTTTTTTGTTCAATGGTGTAGTATTACTGTAGGGGAATAATCCAATGATTTCATCAATCCAACTGATACACTTTTACTGATGCATGCTGAGATGGGGTAAAAGATTCGCAGAAAAACTTCAGTTAAAATGTGAGGAGGAATATTTTCTTCAACTTTCTTCTTCCTCTTTGGTACTACCTTTGATGGTTCTGCATTAATTTCCTCCTCTCTATCTCTCTTGCCAAACTTTAAAAATGCAGTTATTTCCTTGATGATTTTTTCTTCACTAGTATTATCACGTTCCAATAACGGTGCTACCTCTGCATCACCTTGTACAACAGATGGAGAACTCATTTTGTAGAAGATGTTACCCATGCGCCGATAGACGATCAACTGAAGACCTGCATTGTTGCTCCGCTATTTATAGGTTAGCGACAGTGGCGGTGCCGGTGATGGTACAACGTTTTACAATACTGTCTTTACAATACCGGTCAACGGTGTGTATGTAACAATTTTATCGCGCAAAATTAAACAATACGCAGATGTATTCGCAGGTACGTTTTCTTGAAATTCCATTTCTATTTTTATATCAACACTAGACGATTTTACAGATTCATTTTGTTTGGAACAATCAATTACAACAATCGGAGCTTTCGATTCAAACTGAACGGGAGATAGTAGAGGTGTATTTGTTTTGCCGTAATATGAATTTTGGAACCTAGCGTACATGTCGTATAAAACACTGTATCGTTTTTTATCAAAAGAAATATTAAAGTTTTCGTAGGGAAAGAATTGTGAATTCAGGAACACTTTACAGTTTGTTAATTTACAATGGTCAAATTCACCAGCATTTTCAGTTATTATACTTTTCTTCTTCGTTTGTAATCCAAATATTACATATCTCGCTTTTTCCAGATGAGTAGAAGTTTTTACAGTCCATGTATGCCGTTGTGTTGTAGGTAAAACGGGGTATTCATGAAACTCCCAGCTTCTGAATGGCATTACAATGTCTTGATCTGAGTTTAACTTTCTTAATAATGTAATCCTGTGTTCATCATTTAGTCGCACATGTGGTACTCTCCAAACAATCTTGTCTAATGTTAATTTAGAGTCTAAATTGGCATCAGTTGTTCCAGTAGCTGCTTTAATAATATCTTTATCGTTTGATGATCTTAATAAAACTAGTTCTTGTTTTACATTTATTATTATTCTTCTGTAGTCTTCAGCAAATCCTAGGAGTAATCTTAAAGGTACGTAGAAATCAAAGTTTCCCGAAGAGTCAGGAGCGATTGTACTTTCGTCTGGTGCAACCCATCCTGCAACAGCTAACAGATTCTTCTCATTTGGTGTTAAAGACGCTAATCCTTTCAATGTACTGGAAATTCCAACCTTTTTTGTTGAATCGACTGTAACTCCTGAAATTTCATATATAATCTCGTCAAACAAAAATGCCATAGGATTATTTATGAACGGAACAGTGGTTCCAGCAGTACCATCATTTTTTGTTACTTTTCCTTCAATATATAAATAACTTTCGCATGGAAGAGTATAAATGTCTTGTTGTTGTATAGGAATCCTAATTTCATCGTTATTGTTTAATTTGGACGAAGCTTAAGGGTTGTGCGTGTGATATTCCTTTTCCCATAAGGTCTTGTCGAATGTTGGACCCTGCGCTATATCCAGTATATCCATTGTTAATGACCTTTAATCCAATTTCTTCTAGAAAACGAATGTTGTCACTTGTTAATCCTTCTACAGCTGATGAGCTACTGACCTCTTTGCTTGTTGGCTCTCTCTTTTTAAATGATAACCCCATTGTCTAAGCGGATGATTTTATATGTATTCTTACAGTAATAGCTTATCCTCTAAAGTCAATAAGGTTTCCGTCTTGATCCACTATGTTCAGCACGATGTCTGAAATGAAACTGGTGTTTAACGGTAGGTACACAAGGTTTTGAGGCTTTTCTACTATCTTGAAACCCGGTGCAACTGATGGGTAGAATGTGTGTAATATATGACGATTCTCTCCATCTCTGTAGGATCCTTGTATAATGTTACATGTAATGTCTATGGTATTAACTTTGATGATCGTCACAGTTTTATTCCCAGAATGGGTTTTATTAGGTTCTAATACTTTTGTTTCCTTAGGAAACCCCAATAAACTACCAATTGAATGTTCTTGACTAAAATTAATATAATACTTAGACGTAATTTCGGCTTTCATTGTATTGTTATTGCCTTTTATCGTTATATTTTCTTTTCCCATATGTTTTTGTATAACTTCATTTATATTATCAATTTCATAAGCTCCTGTTGGTAAACTGAATTCTTCCAAAGCTGAATACTTTCCTTTATCATCTTTTGTCTTGTAATAATGTATTTTGTTATTAATTCCTTCACTAACGTTTGGAATAGAGTTATATGTTGTTAAATCCAATAATGCGGCTTCCCATAGTCTTCCTTTTTGCAAACGTAGCGCTGGAAACAGAATACTGCGCAAAGTACATGAGTTACCGGTTAATGACACTGTATACGAGGACATCTTAAAGTTGACTAACACTTTTAGCTAAAAAGTCTAAACATAAATGACCGCAAATGGATGTATCATCAGGTTGTTTTCTTGTATCATTGTAAAAAACATTTTCTGCCGCACGAAAGTATTGTTGAAGTTCTTTCGGTGGTGGAAGGTCTCCAAAACTGTCGAAATAATAAATGGTTTTACCAAGTTTCTTGTAACACACCCAATGAGTGCCTAATCCTTCACTATTATCCAAATTTACAATACCAGTCTCATTTTTCCACATTTTAACCGGTAACTCATCTTTCATAAATACTCCTCTAAAAATGGGATTTTCAAACAAGAAGCATATGTAATCAGTTCTTCATTGGTCAATTCTTTTTTTTTTATTATTAATTGCTCTTTCTTATTTAATACACACGATACGGTCTTAGGTATAATCCTCCTCCCTTTTTTACCATTGACCATATTGTTGGTTTATTTTTAGCTTTACCACTGGTAGATCGACGTTTTCTTCCGATATTACCTCCTTGTTTTTTAGCGGGTTTTTTCCCACGCCTTCTTCTCTTTCCTCCTCCAAACGTAGTTTTTGCTTTCATTGCTGCTGTTACTGCTAAAGACCCTGCTTTTTCACCAATACTCGCGTCACTAGATTTTACTCTTTGCCAAGCTTTCTCAGCAAGTGCTTTATCCGCTATTGATCTATTTTTAGTATCACCAAATTTGGAATACGCTATATCGTGCTGTTTACAAGCCTGATCGAGCTTATTTATTCCAGGATCTCCTCTAGCAAGACGTTTCTCTAATTTGGTTCCAGGACCACAATATTGATATCCTCCAGGTAAATGTAATTCCACAGGTAATAAATCAATCGCCTTGTTAACTATAGCTCCAACCGGTTTACTCAATAGAGAAAATGCTGTTGATGCTATTCCCCTTCCTCTCTCTAATCTCTCTCGATTATGACTGATGTGTTTAACCCTCGACATGACTATTTATAGCAAAACTTACAATCAGTAGGTGCACTCTATAAATGTTTTACAATGAATGTAATATCAGTTTTGGTTTCTTGTATTATATACTGTTTAAAATCCATTTATTATATCGAAATGGATTTATTAATTAAATAAAGACATATTAAATAAATGTAGTAAAAATAGAAATAAGGTGTAATTGAAGATGTCCTAGATGTTTCTCCGCTGGTGATGGTATCGTTGTCTTCGGTAAAATAAATAAACTTTAAATAGTTGTCATGTTCCCTTAGAAACTTGCCACTTAATCGTTGATAATTGAATAACACATCCCAGTCTAGTTTATCTTTAAAATTGTCAATGTAATTCTCAGAGAGATTTTGATATTTACTTATTACTTCCCAACAGTTATTAAAATTTGATGTCATCTCTACGAGGAAGTCTTCTGAAAACTGTTGTCTTTGTAAAATATGGATCCAGTTAACTCTGTGAAAATAAATTCTTAACATAGTCATTGTAAAGAGGTAATGTATGGAAAGTCGTTCCCAATCCATATATCTATCAAACCGTTGAACAAAACCATCTATCAACACTCCTTGGGGAAATCTCGGCTCTTGAGATATTAAACTCCACGCAGTAATATTGGATTCCATCATCCTCTCTGTATCGTCTCTCAAATATGACTGATGCTTTATCCCTTATCATGGGGGGTATTTTAAATTCTTTTTTCTCTTATGTAATCTTCATTGTTTTCTGTTGGTTCATTAATCACATTCACTTTATCCTCCTTTCCTAATGTCTTGACTTTAGAAGGCTTAGACGGTTTATCTCGTTGATAAGGTTTCTCTGGATTGTGTATATTTTTTCAGTCTAAATAATTGTGACTGTCACCATCTGAAGCTGCATCTCTTCCTGAAGCCCGATGGATATAATGGAATAGATCTGCACCAAACCTTTCCAAATGTTTTTCATATTCCGTAGTCCATTTCTTGTGTACAATATCAAACATTTTCTTATTTACAGCGTCTCCATCCTGCTCACAATCAACTACATTTGATAATTTTAATTTTTTTACATCATAGCTTGTGTCAGTTTTATTCCTTTTGTAAATCGTTAACAATTTTAGAGTAGCCAAATTTACTGCTTCACCATCATAAATGGGATATTGTATATCGCTTAACCTTTTACCGGAAAACCCCCAATGATCTTCGTGTAAAGTTGGGGTTCTTTTTTCCATGTACTGTACCGTAACCGCATCAGACGACATAAGCGGATCACCAACATTTTGAATTACTTTTCCTTCAAAATTATAGTTGCCGTCAGGTGTTAACGGAAACCCAGCTCTTTTTTCACTATATCCAGATTTTACTCCAAACTCGGAATACCGTCCAACTTGTCCACACTCATGATGTAACTGAATCGCTATCGTTTAGGTTCTTATTATATATATATATATATATATATATATATATATATATATATATGCGTCTACTGAACAATTATTCCTTGTTTTCGCAGTTCATCAACCAAAGCTACCCATTCGTTTTCTAACCCAGTGTGCCCGGCTTCCATGGCTTCATGTAATAATCTCATTCGATCAACTAACTTATTTATATCGTTGTAATATATTATATTAGTTTTATACAAATTTTTCAATAATCCCCTTCCAGATGTGGTAGGATCAGTTTTTTTTCTCTTTTTATGCAAAACATTTAATTCAGCAGAAGATAAAGCTCTTCTTTTAATTTGAGCTTTTTTTGATTTTGAGGGGAAAAGACTAGATATAATACTTGTATATTTTATTGACCGATTTCTATGAATAGGTAGGTCTTTGGAATACTTTTTTCTATGTGCATTTGTATACTCTAAT
The DNA here is from genome assembly GCA_963675035.1 of Allygus modestus. Taxonomy (NCBI): domain Eukaryota; kingdom Metazoa; phylum Arthropoda; class Insecta; order Hemiptera; family Cicadellidae; genus Allygus; species Allygus modestus. The sequence goes on from OY776112.1 coordinate 378,932,543, forward strand.
ATATTTTTAAACAATTGTAAATCCCTTTTAGTATATTTACCAGGATTATTTGTAAAGATAAGTTCAAACAAACCTTTTGTACCTTTATATTTCTTATCTCCAATAACTATATCATCATTTTCGTTTATATCTAACTTGCTATCTCCAATCATTAATCCTTTATCCTCTATTCTAGCTCCATAGGTATGATAATTTCGATTAGCATGTGCGGCGTGTAACATTTTTAACGTATATGTTCTTCCAAGTGTTCCTTTAAACATAATATCCGTGCCTAATTTGCTTAAGTTGGATGGGTTAATATCCTCTTCTTCTGCTCTTGTATCTTCTACACTTGTATCTTCTGTACTTGTATCTTCTGCAATATCCTTTTCCTTTAAATCCTCTATATCTCCGCTTTCTTCATACTCGTCGCTTTCTTCAGATGTATGTAACTGGCCAAAACTTTCATCATTCTGAAATTCTTCTTCATATTTGGAAATTGGTATCATTTTGTCTCCTTCGAAGCGAATTGAAGGTTTTTCCATATTTTGTGCTAATCGCTTTAAAGGTTCAGTAACAGGTTTGAATGTTGTTTCTAAAAATTGGTCTCTTTCATTTATACCTGATTTTAAAGCTCGGTTTTTTTGTCTAATAGAATCACTAAGTGATTTTATTTCCTTTAATAGCTTTTCCTGGTTAATCATCTTCACACCTTGACGACTTTTACAGTAATACCGCTAATCAGTGTATTAAAACGAATTTATCAAAACCTATTCTATAACGACCATCTTTTATAGCATGATCTTTCATAATAACCAAAAATCCATACTTTTCCGCCCTTGCTTTTCCGCAAAGCTCTTTAAACTTTTCAAATGGCATATCCGCATTCACATGATCGTTATATATATGTTTTAGGTTAGTATCATCTTGTTTGAATACAATTAGAATATTTGCATTATCTCTGATAAGTTGTTTTGGGATTTTGCTATAAGTTTGTCCTATATATATGCTGTCGATGTTATTATGTCTTCCCATGGCAAAGTAGTTTCTAATAGTATCCTGATTTTCACAAGATACATCGTCAAATAAAAATACAGAATACAGTTTCGCTTCGTTTGGTTGCATAATGCTATCACTAGCGTTAAATTTGTAAAAATTAACATCAGACACATCAGATAGGATTTTATCCAGCAATTTATACTTTGGTTGATGTAGAGACTTTGAAAAAATATATAGGTTATTAAACCTTAATCCCTGCGGATTAGTGATCAAATTAAAGACGACATTGGTCTTTCCACAGTTTGAGGGGCCACTTACTATACATCGAACAGTGTTTGGAAGTAAACTACCGTGTTTACCATTGTTGATTTTAACGTTATCCACAGTTAAATCATCTATGTTATTAATCTTGAATCGATCTTTATGGTGAATAATCTCCATCCCGCTCAAAGGTTAACGATGAAATGAGTTGCTTGCATTACACCAAGTCCTTTATAGGTATCCATGAATCCTCAGTTTTGTTAAACCCTAACCACCGCACTTTAACAGCGTCCTTTTTTCTTTGTAACACTTTTTCAACAAGATATACATCACCTACTGTTGACTTTAACATTTCATGTCCATAAAATGCACCTTGCAACAAATCTCCTTTGTTATGTTTTAAGATATACGTTTCAGGTACAGTCGGTTGCACTTTATACACTGTAAAAACTTTATTCGTCCAATTGGGAAGGTATTTCTTGGTAAACACTCCCTTATATTTACTAATCCGTACTTTATCACTTACATTAAATTTTCTTGGCTGCATTTTTTCTACTTTAGGCTTTGTATTTTTCTTTATGCGTTTTAATACATCTTTTGCATTTCTTCTATTTACTTTGTTAGGTTTCATACCAATATTTCTATGAAACCTGTTGTTATAATCATTTATTAATTGTGGTAAAACATCATACCATACGTAAGAACCTCTTTTTGAAAATTGTTTATACAGTGCTCCTTTTAAGGTTCTATTGAATCTTTCTACAATAGCTGCTTTTTTCTCTGAATTTGTAGAATAATGATTTATTTTATATTTATTCATTAACTGTGCAAAGTTTGTATTAAAGTATTCTGTTCCATCATCAGTTTGTAAATGTTTAATTTTGTTTTTATCTCTTTTTATGACTATTTCCATGGCTTCTGTTACGCTTTTACCAGTCTTGTCCTTTAGAGGCAAAGCGTCTGCAATTTTTGTAAAACAATTAATAATTGTGAGTATATATTTAAATCCTTTGTTTATTCTGCTATGCGGTCGCATTTCAATTAAATCCGCTTGATATAGATCATTTATCCCTTTTATAACAGTATTTCTTCTTGGAAACTTTATTCTTGCAGGTTTGTGTAGTTCATTAATAATCTTCTCCTTCAGGTCTGACATGATGGTTTTACGAAGACAGCTGATATGATACTAAATATTCTTTTGTATAAATCTGCTTATATAGGTCAAGGTCATTCTAAACTAATGTATAAAAGGGGGAACACAGCAAAATACTGCTGTGTTCCCCCTTTTATACGGAAAGGAAAAGGAAAAGGGATGTAGGACGATGAAAGGGTTACTCGTCAATAGGGTTGAGGGAATAGTGGCCGAATGGTAGAGTGTGGATGTTGTCTGCAAGGATGTGTCGTTTATCATCATTTGAAGAGAGAGCTTTTTTTACTTCTGTCACGCTGTACAGCTGATGGTTGAAACTTCTGATTGTGTTGAATTTTGCTGTTATATCTTGATCTTCAAATAAACATTTCTTATAGTGATTAAAATGCATATTCTGCTTTAAATACAAACTTTTTACTCCTTTAGCTTTCTTAATGACTTGGTTTTCATTTATTTGTAAATAATATAATTTTGACATTAGTGCAACAATTTCTTAAGTATAACACCATTGGCTTCATCTTTAAATTTGCCAAGCACTTTTTTGTTTCTGTCATTGTCGTAGTTTGGATGATCTTTTGGATAGTCGGAAAAGTCAAAGTCGTTTTTGTAATCAAATGTCCGAAGGTCTTCATACATATCGTTAGTAATTATCCAATATATAAAAGCGTCTGTATCCATGTAGGAGATGCCGATGTTTTCTCGTCCATAAAAGGTGACCATCTTTTTGTAATGAAAATCGTACATATGAGTCTTGGAGATATCCAGGATTGTCATACCTATATACAAAGGACGATCCATCTTCACACTTGTTTTCTTCATAGATACAGCTACAAGATTTTCATTAATAATTATAGATGTTCCAAAGTTTGGCTGTTGTACGAGTTTTTGTAGTTTGTTCGGATCTGTAACAAGTTTAACATTTTTATGTCTTCTTTTGTTTTCCAATGTTTTACCGAATATCGCATTGTTCATCAATTTAAAAAAGTCTTTTTGAAAGGCTGATGTAGCGGCTGCTCTTCTGGTAGTATTCGAGTCTATGTACGGTTTCAACCAGCACGATTGGGAAAATTCTACAGCTCTATTAATTTTAGTAAGACGTAAACCTAATTTGATAGCTTGTTGAACAACCCAATAGTGAGCTACGTATCGTTGTTTATTGTTAAGGGTCATCATTAATTTGGGGTGTTTTCCAGTTGGTGAAATTTCTGTTCTTGCAAGGAGTGGAAGGTCATAATGAAGATCGTGTAAATGTTCTGGATATTCAAAGTCGCAATCCAAAATATATCCGGTATCTCCATGTTTTGGAATTTGTGATATATCGCCAATACAGTCGGGATCAACCCATTTAAAGTTGTCAAATGGAAGTGGGTTCGACATGGCCCATCCATACAGATTATTTGCGTCGAAATATCCCAAGTACGTTGAAGGTTTCTCTTGATCATGGTCAGGTAGATATTTGTTGTTGGCTTTAACATGTCTTGTCACGCTTTGAGTTAATCCACCTCTAACACCCGACTCAACCATTAAAACCATATCTATATCTGTTAACAGCTGGAGTTTGCATTTTGTTTCTTTCAGCATTGCTTGCCAAGCTAGTCCTGGAGATGTATACGAATGTAGAGGGTCCAAACCGTATGCTGCAAAACAGGTTCTTCGGAATTCTTCCATAACATCGCAGAGAAGAGTCACGTCAAGTTTTACATAAAAGTCTGAGTATTCTCCTAAGGTCTTCATATCCAACTCGTTCCATACTCGACATGCATGTTGATAATCTTCAAGTGAAATTTCCGAATCATTAAGTTTGTTGTTAAATTGTTCTGGTGGAGGAAGTGATGTTTCATTAAATCTATGCAGTCCATCGATGTAATCGTAGGGGAAGACCCCTTTTCGAAGAACCAGATCCATTTTACTACTGGCTACAATTTTGCTTGTTTCTATCAGATCTTCTCTTTTTAAATTCTCAGTTAATTTCATTAGGCTAGAAGGCATAAATCTAAACGAATCAATAAACCTAAGTTTTATTTTGCCAACCTTTTTAGAGAAGCTTATAAATTTTTCCATTGTTGTTGCCAAAACATCTATCGCCCCATCATCTCTTCCCAATTCGGGTATTATAAAGTGAGAGTCATATCCACTAAGGTTATGTAGAACAACGGGTATAAAAGATGGAAGTTTGTAATTCAAGTTGCAAGCGTTACAGGCTGCTCCTCTGTAGACCCCTGTAAGATGGTCGTGATCACGAACTTTTACGTTATCTGGTGTAAATATGTGATTACACAGATAACATGTTGTTGCCAGATTGTGATGTTGAAGTTGGTGTTCATCCATAGGCTGCATCAGTATTTTAATTTTGTAGAGTTCTTCCACCTTAGAGGCAATGTCATACAGATCATCTACAAAGTGTTTCGCTGCTTGTTCACCGCGATAAATCTTCGGAGCAGATGATAGTCCAAATTCTTGAAGATGTTCTTCAGACAGCGTGGATTTTGTTAGTATATAATAACTGTTTGGTGCGTGTTTTTGATATTTGCTTCTTTTTGTGATATCCTCTTTTTGTCGTTCAATTGGAAGTAAGGATGCTTCGAAATCCGCGTACACAACAAATGGAACAGGGTATTGGTGATTTACTTTATCAAATTTTATCTGCGCTCTGCTGGGATGTGGCAATTTAATTCTTACCTCATAGTTTCCACTACGTAACCTTTGATGTTCTACTAACCATTCTGTACCTCCTCTTCTTAATGGTTTGCTCACGTGGCAAAAGCATCTCTTACATGTTGTGATTTTACTTTTATGTTTTGTTAACTGTTTACATACGAGCCCTTCAAAATATTTTATATACACGTAATGTGATATCTCTCCTTTATTGATTAATAACAAGTCAGTATGATTGTTGCGCTCTTTCGATGTTATGCGCAAGGGATACACATTATTTGATGAATCCAAACCAAATATGTTGACTGAAGCTGACGGATTTTGCTTTTCAAATTTAGATGTATCAGTAATTGCAACAGGGTACGTTATTCCCTGGAAATTATACTTATGTTGAACTTCTTCATATTTTTGACTCGGTCTTTTTTGGTGGTCTTTGTTTACATATTTTACCAACATAGCATATTTAAAACATTCGTTATCTTCATTTTGCACATTAATACAGGATTTTGTATCACTTATTTTTTTCGGAAGAGGAAGGTAACTACTTCCTCTCATTCCATAACCGTGTTTATGAACTCTAACATCCAGACTTGTTATACTTAATAAAGTCCATCCAGATCCTCTTCCTTCATGCTCTTGTAGTTTCGTCAAAAGTTCCTCAAAACATTCTGTTACGATTTTTTCAATACCTGACGCAGCCATGATGGTTCGGTTTTTTGTCATGAAACCTCTTGGTGATGTTTCGTTTTGAATGTTAGTGAATATGGCATCTAGCAACAGTCCAAATTTGATAAAATTTAATCTTTTTTGTTCATTCTTTAGTGTTTTGGTTACTAATTCTTTGGCGTTATGTAAAAAGTTTTCAAGTTGTAATTTTACGTTGTCAATTTTAAAATGTGTTACTACCTTACCAGGTAGTGCTTGAGCGTGTAGTTCCACATCTACTGCTGTTGATGTTGAGGGTCGGTGAAGTGTAGACATAGTAGCTGTTGATATTGAAGGACGGTGAAGTGTAGACATAGCAGGCGTTGAAGTCGATGTTGATGGTGTTGATGTTGAAGGATGGTGAAGTGTAGACATAGCAGGCGTAGAAGTCGATGTTGATGGAGTTGATTGTGCATAATGAATGACACTTGGTCTTGAAACTTCATTTTCTTCTTTTTCTTCATTTTCTTCTTTTTCTTCGTTGTGTTCTTCTTCATTTTGTTCTTCTTGATGTTTTGCTAGTTGTTGGTCGATTGAATCTAATTCTTCTTCATTTGGTTCTTCTGTATTTGTATTGGTGTTATGTTTCAATTCTTTATGAATGGTTAAAAGCCATTCATCTCTGAAAGAAGCTTTACAAATATCGCAGCGATTCATAATGTAGGTGTGCTCTTCACAAGGGTCAACGCAATAATGAAAAAACACTGCAAATGTACCTCTATTTATACCCTAGAAAAAGTGGTGGGGGTACGTTTTAGGTTAAGTTTAAGTTTGTAGCTGGAGGCTACAAAATTCTGTATTTGGGTCAAGGACATTGAGCATATTTGCCAAAACGGGGAATAGAGCAGTAAATGATTTAATTTTAAACCATAAACTGATCTATTCCCCGCTTTGTATTTAACAAGGACAATTTTCTCCAACAGGAAAATTTAATATATTTTAAACTCGGATGTGAAATCGGATTGTACACATTGCATCTCGATCAACTAAAAATTTCATAAAACAATAGGGATCTTCAGTTGTAGATTCATCTTTAACATATTCGATGGTCAACATTGCCGAACGAAGATCTTGTGGAATTACTTCGACTTTTATTAGTCGCCTTTCCATTTCAAACCGTTTTGTTATTGATGTAAGTTTTATCACATCATAGATATCGACGAGGGGAAAGCTGTAACAAACGGAGTTTGCTGGTGGGTTCATAATGCCGATATGATAAATATACACTGTTGCATCGACATTAAATAGACGTTCCCCCACCATTAAATGTATAAGTTACCCCCACTTTTTCAAAACAAACAAAAAAAAAGTTGAAAGCTGGTAAATATTTTCTGTCTTGTAACTGGGTCAAGGTTATACATCGATATTACCAAAACGGGGAATAGAGCAGTAAGTAGTTCTCACTTTGACTACAAACTGATCTATTCCCTGCTCTGTATTTAAAGTTTGACAGTTGACAATCAAAAAACAACACTTAATCAGACTCATTTGATGAATCGGAATCAGTTGTATCAGAAGCATCGGAAAGAAATAGTCGTCGACGAATATGATATACCCCTCGTGCGCTATCTAAAAATAACCCATCCAAACTACTACTACTAGTGGTTGGAGTTTCATCATGTATTTCTTCAGAACAGAGAAGATGCTGATAGATTCTATAGGTTTCAGATTGCACGTCACTTAACGGTTCAATTTGTTCCATATATCCTGCTTCAAGATCATCACTGTCCATATCGCTTAATAATTCAAGATCTTCCATTGCATCCATATTACTTAATAATTCAACATCTCCCAATTCGTCTTCATTTTCATCCTCACTTTCAATCACAATATGTTTTATATTTCCCACGATTGATTTTGCAGAAGGAAATATATTATCCTTTGGTGACATAGCTGCTATATATCCTAGTGCTAACACAAGTAGCAGAATGGGATAAGCACTGATGAAAAACCTCTTTTATACCCCCCGATTTAAGTGGTGGGGGTAATTAGTGATAGGGAAGGGGTATTATTGTAACAATATATGAACAATTTAATACTAACAGAGTATAAAGTTCTGTAAGTGGGTCAAGGTCACCTTAAACTATTACCAGAACGGGGAATAGAGCAGTAAGTGATTCTCACTTTGACCACAAACTGATCTATTCCCCGTTCTGTCTTCCGCTGTTCAGCCTCTAGCCTATGTGACCCTAGTTTTATTGTAGGAAATAAATATATCTTCCAATATCTTACCAAACAAAAATTTTCTAAGTCCCGAAGTGGGTCAAGGTCATCTGAACATGTTGCCAAAACGGGGAATAGAGCAGTAAGTGATTCTCACTTGGACCACAAACTGCTCTATTCCCCGCTCTGTATTAGGAGAAGAGGACTAGTTTAAAGCTCGCAATTATAGGCAATAAACCTGATAACGGAACACTAACCTCTCCCCCGAAAAATTATTCACCCAACAAACAAACGATATGGTCAGTTAACAACAGTCGCGCACTCTGAAACCGCAAGGACGTTCATCACTGTCTAGGCGTCAGAGTACTACGAACCGAAGTACAATAATACCTGACCAAGGTCCCCTTAAGTTTATTTCCCCGAAGATGTATCCCCCCAAGATAAGCAAAATGGTCAGTTAACAACAGTCGCGCACTCTGAAACCGCAAGGACGTTCATCACTGTGTAGGCGTCAGAGTTTTACGAACCGAAGTACAATAATACCTGACCAAGGTCCCCTTAAGTTTATTTCCCCGAAGATGTATCCCCCAAGATAAGCAATATGGCCGGTTTACAACAGTCGCGTACTCTGAAACCGCAAGGACGTTCATCACTGTGTAGGCGCCAGAGTACTACGAACCGAAGTACAATAATCACCTGACCAATATCCCCTTAAATTTTACAGATATTTAAACAAGATTCCCTTAAATTTTACAAATATTTAACCAAGAGCCCCTTAGATTTAACCAAGATAAGCAAACTAACTGAATCTGTTTCTCGTGAGTGAGGGCTAAGATAGGTAAAAAAGTCATCCGGTTTTCATGCCGTAATGACTCAAGGTCGGTTTTCGTGCCGTACCTTTTTGTAAGGGGTTAGGAAAGGTGATTATTTGAGAAACATAACCCCCCCTGAGATATTTAAAGACATAAGGTCGGGTTTCATGTCATACCTTTTTGAATGGGAGCGTGAAAGAAAAAGTACATATTTCATTAGTAAATAAAAACACTTCAAAGACACTTTAAAACCAACACCAAACTAACTACATTTACTAGCAGCAAACTACAAGCGTTATTCTAACATGCTTAATAATAAACAGACATGCCTTAAGCTAAGGTAGCATCTCTAATATACAGTGGTACCAACTCTATACTAGAGATACTATTGCGGACAGCGCAGGCAAACAGCTAGCTAGGCTGTCGGCCTGCGACTGCGAACCCTCTGCGGGCTGCTCCCGCTTTTATAGGAATATATCATTGGGGGGGGCAAGGACTTCGACAGTAGTTTGTTCCAACACTGTATCGCATACTCTGAATTGCTCCAAGTCCGGTAACTGGGTCAAGGACACGTTAAAATATTTTGTAAAATAGCAAAGGTGTTACCTTTGCCATTTTACTTTGGAAGCAAGCTGTACTACGTTTAAACATGGGAGACTATTATCCGTTTTACATAAAACTCCTTGCACGATCTTTTGATAAAATGGAAAAGATTAATGCCGGAGGGCGATTCCCATTCCACCAAAATACAATGCATATCATTTCTATGCAACGGTCTCAGCTCTACCTTTACTTTTAATTTAATGCCTCGGAACTCATAAGTAAGGGTGGACAGAAAGACTTCTGAAATAGCAAGCTCGGAAGGAACAAGCCAAGTGTTTACACCTACAGCTTCCATAGCGATATGATGATTTTTACCACGCTGTTGCAGTATATAAAACATTTCCCCCTCCAGTTTTTATTTTTAATACAACATTTTTGTGTCAACCTTGTCCGCATGAAATATCTCTAAGTCCACATTTCTTCCAATATTTGATCAAACTACGGTTTTTCTAAGTCCCGTCAGTAGGTCAAGGTCATCTGACATAATGCCAAAGCGGGGAATAGAGCATAACATACTGCTCTATTCCCCGCTCTGTATTGGGGAAGGGGACAAAAGACAACAAACAAGAGACTGATTTTAAACAAGAGACTGATTTTAAACAAGAGACTGATTTTATATTTCACAAACGTTTCTCATAGGTGAGATAGGTGGTGTCAACCGGTTTGCATGGCCGTATTGATCTTATTGACAAGGCCGGTTTTCAGGGCCGAACCTTATTGTCAGGGGTTTAGGAAAAGGATGAGAAACAAGATACATTACTTTGAAAATAAAGACTTTACCAGCAACTATGTAAAAGAAACAAATTAATCAGTTAACGTTACTTTTACAAAAACAGCCGAGGTCGGTTTTGCAAAGGTCAACAGTATCACTGATACCCGGTGGGACGTAGACCCAAACACCCGGCGTCAGGCTGCTGCGAACCCAAGTTTTGACCAAGGTTGTTGAGGGACCTGTAGGGCCGGGAGTACATATGTTATTAGTAAATAAAACACTTCAAACCGATACCACCCACTAACATATATACATATATATATATATATATATATATATATATATATTAGACTAACTACATTACCTAGCAGCAAACTACAAGCGTTATCTAACATGCTTAAACAAACTAACTAAACATGCAAGGTCGCGGATCTCTTAATTGCGCGTCGGGCCCAACGCACACTTAACAGACCTACGCTGCAGCAGGCACTGTAACCCAGTGGGACGTTCATCGCAACGGGCGGCAGGCTACTGCGAAGAGACGCTCGAAATCTCGGGTTATATAGACGGAGAATGGGAAATCGGGATATTAAGGGTAAAGCGGGATAAGGGATAACCCTGCTTCGTTGCGGGATTTTATCCCGCACTTCCAAGAACATTTTTCCCTCGACCGTGACCTTGACCTTGAACATGACCCAAAAAGGGTGGGGGTGCTCGAGGGGGGGGGTGCTCGTGCTCGGGGGGGGCTCGAGGGGGCTCGAGGGGGGGGATTGACGTAACCGGTTCTAAACCAGTCCTCAGCTTTCTACCCATGTATGGATAGGGCAAGGTTTCACTTTACGACCTGCTTCACTCTGTCTGCCACCTCATTCCAGCTTTGGTTTGCAGCCAGTACACACGTGCTCTATCCAACTCTATCTTATCCATTTTATCTTCCATCCTATTTACACCGTGTCTTCTCCTCTGACTCCCGAAAAAACTCCAGCGCTTAAAGGAATCTTTGAAGAGGTCGACGGAAAGAAGGAGCGGGTTTAAGAGACCTTCAACTTTGACGTCTCTCAAACGGAATCTCCGTGGCCATCCGCTGTATTTTGAACAACGACCCTCGACTCAGCCTCGGCCTTCTACATCGTTTCAGCCTCGGCCTTCTACAACGGCGGCTCAACCTTCGTCTCCAACACCGACTGTCGATGAGGTGATGCAAAGGACAAGGGTGATGGGGCTGAACGACTTGGTGACGCCGTTTGAAGTCTCCAAGGTCGAGTTTCGAAATCTGAAGCGGATGACGGAGTATAAATATGTGGCAACCAACGGGGACCACGTGTTCCTGTTTCAACACACAATCCACTACATCGAGGTGCGTCTGCCGCAGTCTCTCCCACCGCCACCTCCTCTGATACCCGATACACAGGAGTTATTCTTAACCAAAAAAGACGGGAGGGTAAAGTGGGTTTTGAAGAATAAAGTTTGAACTGATCCTTATCCCGACCATCCCTATCCCAACCACCCTTCAGCACGCAAACGGTCCTTTTCAGGACCACCCTAAGCATTTCAAGTTAGGGACTTGGCCTGTACATAGGGAGGAGATTTTGTTTGTGCAGCCTACTTTGTGAAAATTTCTAAGTCCCAAAGTCCTTGAACTTGACCTTGACCTTGGACATGACCCATGTTGGGGGGGGTACAAAGTTTTTCCAAAGTATGTCATGTGGGTACTCAAATTACGCGAATTGATCAGACGAACAAGGAGGTGCAAACAGAATTTTGATCCACCCAAGGGTATAGCAGCAGAAGCGAAAAAAGTACAAAGTTTGTCCAAAGTATGTCATGTGGGTACTCAAATTACGCAAATTGATCAGACGAACAAGATGGTGCAAGCAGAATTCAGATCCGATCAACGGTATAGCAGAAATAGCGAAAAAACCAATGTTTTCAAGGTTACATACTAATAACTTCTTTATTATTGGGTTAAAGTACAGCGAGTGGGTACTCAAATTACGCGGAATAATCAGACGAACAAGATGGTGCAAACCGAATTCAGATCCGACCAACGGTATAGCAGAAATAGCGAAAAAAACAATGTTTTCGAGGTTACATATTAATAACTTCTTTATTATTGGGTTAAAGTATAGCGAGTGGGTACTCAAATTACGCGGGATAATTAGACGAACAAGATGGTGCGAATAGAATACAGATCCGACTGAGAGTAGGGAAGAAACAGCGCGAAAACAACACTTTCAAGGCCTGACATAAATAAATACTTTGTTTATGGATTAAACTACGACAAGTTATTTATAGTTTAAAGTATACCCGAGGTAACGTTGGGGTGCGGGTAGGTCGGGTGGGTATCATACATGCTAGCGCTATATCATTATACTTTTGACTCTTGCAGGATTAACATCTACCTATAGAGTTTGTGTTATTCTAAAGATGTCACAGTTTTACAGAAATATGACGAAGGTGTCCTTCAACAGTCCGCCTGCCACCACCTTCTACTTCTCCGACTGTGAAGATAGAAGGTCTACGCTGTTAGTGGATTGTGAGCGGTTTCGCCGTAGAATACTCCAGGCTGAAACATTCATAGCAAGTTGTCTGCTACGCAAGATGCATCATATGAGTACATGCAATAAATTAGATCACAGTGACTGTTATGATTGCATAAAAACAGTGTCGAGCAAGAATTGATATTGTTTTCAGTTACGGAGCTCCGATCCTCACAGAGTCAGAGCTAAACCCTAACTAATGCATGACCCGTAGTTATTGTGGGATGTGAAAACTTGGTGGGGGAAACTGGTGTGGTGGGGGGTAAAGGCGAGTGTATATCCTACATGCTTGTATCACTTCAGTATACCTGCGGCTCTTGCATAGTTCACATGGATTCGCAAATACAAGGCACTACTGTTTCTTCCACATGTTCTTCTTTTAATATTGAGCAAGCTGACAATACAAATGATGAAATACAAGTACATGAAGTTTATAGCACAATATCTTCTGATGCAGAAGCAATAATGTCATCCCTAATAGGGTTTGACTAATGATGGTGGATGTAGTAGCAACCATCTGCCTCGCACCAGCTGCCACCTGCCGCCTGCCATCTGCCGTCCGCCATCTGCTCCGCCCCCACCACACTTTTACCCCCACCATTTTGTTTGATACCAAAACGCTAGCTAGCGAATAGTCAGTACACCTCCGGCTCTTGACCAGTGTACATCGAGCTCTCTGTTGAAATGTCCATCAAAATTAGGTGTATTCATTATGACTCTATTCATCTGGCGACTTTCCAAGACCTCGAGGTTTTTAATGAAGAGTTAAGACTTCTCATTGCGTCCGGTTACGATTTATCTTTGGAAATTGACGCATCAAAAAACAACATGGACTCTGCGCAGGAATCGAAGTATCTACCGTCTTTCATCAGAAAGCGTAGTGATAGCCGCAACTCGTCCGGATCAACAACATCGATGACAACGAACAACGGGGAACTATTGTAAACATGAATTATTGTAAATAAAATAAAGTAATATTTGTAATAGTACTACCTCGCACTCGTATCATTCGATTGCTCCATTCGATATTTTATCGAATGAAAACTATCGAATCACAATCGAATTTTACGTGTGCGAGGTAGTACTTTTTTAAAATTACCTCCCCGTGACCTTGACCTTTAAACTTTCCCTCATTACGTCACAAAACCGCCTACGTCACTGGCTGAGGCTCAGATGACGTATTTAATGACTCAGCGCATCCGGTCACGTGACCGGATGACGTCACTTCTGCCCCAGCAGCCCCAAATGCACACTACTCTGGGTATACAAAAATTGTGGCCACAGGGAAAAGTGGCATCATGTAGACGTGTGTAGTATCCCCTTTGAGAAGTCATTAACAATTAATTAAGTACTTTAACAACATAACGTATTGAGAGGATGTCTACAACCAAAACGACTTAGAATTTAAGCGATCGTTAAACATTAAAACAACAAATCTTGATTTCGGTTAGCGAATTTCCCCTATAGGGAAGAAGCTATTACCGTAGTCGGCATGGTAAGACCTAGGCCCAGGACCATCATAACTTTTCGTTTTGAGGCCCCCAGATGCCAAAATCACCATTCGTTCAAATTCATATATATGTGTCCGTAGGCACGATAACTTTCGTAAAGATGGCCCGATCTTGATGAAATTTGGTATAAACGTGAAAGGCAGCATTTATTTTCATAAGTTCGAGAACCAGGCAGGTCACTCTATTTTAAGTGGAGTTTTGGGGGGGGGTTTCTTACCCCAAAAATGGGTTTTTTGAACTTTTTACATATAATGATTTATAAACCCAAAATTTGTTTTCCATCATTGAATTCAATTTAAAAAACAAATAATTTAGTATTTTAATCATTGCTCTTCGTCAATTGGTTACAGAGATATTGAAAGTGCTAAATACAGTACGTTGTCCAAAGTTAATCTTATGGAGAATGAGTAAAATTTCATATCCCGCTTATTTATAAACATATAATAATGAAACTTAGTATGTAGCTTCATATAGTTGGGGTTTACTGATATTTGTATACACAACCCATTTGTTGTGGTCCCCATGGCAGCAAACCTGCGTACTCAGCAGCTATAATACTATTCTTATGGAGAATAAGAAACATGTGATATCTTGCATGTTTATGTACATAAATTGGTAAAACTTGGTAAGTTGCTTCATCTGGTGGTGATCCATTGGTATTTGCATAAAAACCCGTTTCTTGAGGTCATATATGTAGCAAACCCGCAAACTCAGTTCTAATGGTTTTCTTATGGAGGGTAAATAAAATGTCATATTTCGCTTGTTTGTGAATACGCTTTGATGAAAGTTGGCTTGATGACGTTATGAAGTTCCATTTGAAATTCGCTGAGTATGTAGGTTTGCTACAACGGGGTATTTTAAACCTGGAGAAGTACCCATACTATAACTATTATGATCCCCTGATTAAGGCAAATAATAATGTATATTTAAGTTATTGAGTAGATACACTTGATTGGGTTGAATATGGGTGAATGTGGGCCTACCACTTAAACGACCCGGGTTAAATTCCCGGTGAAATCCACGTATGCCTTGTGAAACTCAGGCTGTTGCGATGCTTTGGAAGAGCATAAGAGCATACATAAAAAGACGTCTGGTTATGTCAGAAGCACTAGTGTGCCTCGAAAACCTTAACAACATACCTTGGCTCCTGGTTACTTGAATTTTAAATTGTTTTTATTCCATCCAAAGACCAATTTTTGATCTATTGTCATACGTTTAAATTTGTACTCATTTAAACCTCTTTTCTCTCGTTTTTTGTCAATTTTCATATCTTATTTTTTAAGTGAAATTTCTTTTTTGATGAGACAAGAGGAAAACAGAGAAACTGAAACTGAATCTGAAACTAATTTGCAAATACAATTAAATATCATCAAAATGTAATCAATATTTAGTGGTAAAATTAAATTTTATGTATTTAGAGATTTAACTATTAAATTAAACCACTCATGTTTAAAACGCAATCATGAGATTTAATTTAAACCGAAAACAAACATTATATTTAAACTAATTATACAGTTTGTGTTATTTATTTATCCAACCGAAAAAACCATCTAAATTAAATCTGTGAAATGTTTTATAAAAGATTTGCGTTCACTGAATTTTGCATTATTATTATAGAAATACAGGTAATAAATTAAAAAAATTTAGTTAAAAAAGTTAAAACACGAATTTTGTATGTTGTTAGAGAGGTTAGTTTGTACATTTGATAGAGAATTCAGTTTTCCGACATTTCGGGTTGTAAAACCTTATCCCTGCATCAGGTAATAAGAGTAGATAGGATACAAATAAATGGTATCAGAAAACTGACATACTCGCATAGCTCCAAATAGGAAATGTAGATCCATTTAAACACTTAATCGATCATGTAACTGAGGAATGTTTATCTATAAACTGTATACTTGATTCCCAGGACAGAATCATTGGCATTTAGTTCCACAATGTCTAACTTGCAGGGACTTAAGGAAGGTTCTGGACCACAAGACCAGCCGCAATACCACAGCGGTATCACATAGATACAAGCTGTTGGTGGTTATAGGTGGTCAAACCTCACTGGCTAATTCACTGGCTCCAGCTATACTAGTATACCAAACCGTGCCCACAGACTACGTAAAAAGTTAAAGGGCTACGTTAAAATTAATGTAAAAACAAATAATTTAAAAATCTGAAATATTAAACAAACGTATTAATATGTAAAGTAAAGTATTTGGGAAACCGAGCCATACTCGGTGATATTTGATTCGTTCCGTGGGTGAAAAGATGTCAACTCTATACAAATTATGTAATGGTTCTAGACACTAATTCCAAGAAATCACTTCTTGATACATTACCATGTGTGAGAGCTATTTTGACAGTTCGCTGGTTATTTATTAACAGCTATTAAGAATATTTTGTATGGATTTGAAACCTCTTAAGCCAAATGCTAACTTTTAAATCAGTTTTTTTAACAAATCATGCATTTTCCTGGGATCGATATTTTTATCAATCGGAATTGTAGGGCCAAAACCCCTTAGTTCCAAAGTTTTAACAAAATCCTTCTGCTGTATTCCAAGATAAATTTTGACAGACCAACATTGCTCGTTTTAGATGTATAGGATTATATTAGTTCTATGCTAGCCCTAATACTGATGGTAAATATCGTCAATAGTCTAACATTTACTTTGAGGTTATACCTTATCTAAATTGTTCCCTAACCCCCATTAAATATCACAATAACCTCATAAGCTGTTTCCTGAATGTAGCTGATTAAAAGCTGTATCGCATCGTCTGAGCGTGACCCAAGATTGGGGCCACAAACAGGAAAGATCAAGGGAAAGCAATAAAAGGGATCAGGCCTCCACCATTGTTGACGCGTCCAAAGGCTCTAAGAACCCGGAGTGATAGAAGCCTTTGTACTGTATCTCTCTCCTATATCATTCATTGTGAAATGAGCTATTAGAATTAATTATAGTCTTTGCTTTTCGAGCCTTTTTCAAATTCCTTTACCAATTAAACCATCTTAGATTAACTGTCATATTTTAATAAATCCAATTCAATTTATAAACAGGAAAAATGTGAAAATGATCAATAGGGCAGCGATAAAATCGAGTTTTCCTAAATGTGGTATTTTGAGTAAATTCAATGATCTAAATTATTCCTGTGTTTAGATTCTGTTGAGAGTGTGTTTTAAGTTAAGAGTACTTGATAAACAATTTACGACGAGGCATTAAAAGTGGAATATTTAAAGTTATTTCGTTACGATGATGATGCATGAAACCATGTATGGTTCCACAGATGGGAAAACTAGAACTATGCTTAATATAGTTTGATGCGTTTATTTTGACGATTTATATTAAATTCAAATTAATACATTGATTGAAAACAATAACTTTTCACATTTTAATCCACAAACACGTTCTATTGGCTGTGTTTGTTCTTTCATTTACTTTGTTCTTTCATTTATTGCATGATTATGATGTACCACAAACATGACAAACGTAAACAAAACTAGGCAAATGATTACAGTTTATTTAAGAAGATATAAAATTAATATCCTGTTGTAACTCTTTACACTCTCTACCATGGTTACTAAAAATATTAGGTACTTAGATATTTGCTCTTTACGTATTACGAACGAAACAACTCCCTATTACAATGAGAGTTGTCGCGATGATTGTAATGTTATGCAGTTATGCAAATATGACATCAAAGCTGCCTTATATCAGCAGGTTAAAATTAATTGCTATTCGGATTGAAACTATTCAAAGAGAATATCGTTAGCGAGAGATCAGTACTGGCTTAGCGTTCAATATTAGGAGTTTCTTGTTACAAACACATAATCGTATTAAATAACATTGTAATCCCCTGCTATCAATATATTTTCCCACTGCATTGTTAAATTGTATTAAAAGATTATACACCGAATGTGTTAATGTTAATGTGTTTGATAGATTACCATTTTAACTAAAAACGTTATTAACGATTAACACATTCTCAGTGTTATCGTTCATAATATTAATTGCTCTAATATTTGGTATCAATCAGTATTATATGTATTAGTGTCACTAATTTGTCCTAAAGTAGTATTGTCAAGCGTCATAGACCTAACTTATTCATTTAATCTGAGTTGTATTCTTGTTGTAAAATGGGGTTTCCGTACAATAAATAAATAAGAATTTACAAACAAACATAGCAAAACGTTTTTTCATCGCAACATTGCATTTAATTACATTAGCCATTTAAATCCCTTGCTTGCAGATTTTAAGGTTGATCTGCCTGAATGTTAAAGAAAATCTAAAGGAGTTTCTTACTGAAAATACATATTACAGAATAATTTTCTCAACAGTAAAAATATATGGTTGTGATTACATACGTATATATGGTTATATGAACCCCTTGCATATTTCATGTTAGTATATATTTTTTTTGTAGCAGTGACACATGCTAAAGCTGTACATGTTGTTGAATGACTTAAGAAACAACTAATTTGATTTGATATGTAAAATTTATGTGAAATCGTATGATGTAATCCGCAAAATTACAAATTAATTTACATTGTAAATAGAGTTTTATCGCCTAATCGATTTGGTAATGCTTAGGTCATATCCTGCAAATCTCTGTAGGATATGAATGCGTGATAATCTGTTTATTGTATGGAACGTTGATGTTTTTTTAATTACATTGAAGCAGGCTGATAACTACGAGATGGTGTTATTTAATTGGCCAATAGTTATTAGTAGTTATTATCCAGTAATTATCTAAAAATGACTTGCCAAACAAATTATACTTAGTAGCCATTTTAATTTTAGCTCCCAACATTCTATCAATGGTATGGAAATGGTATATTATCATATATAAATGATAACGTGACCTAAGTGCCTAGTTGTAATAATACAACATCTGAAAGAAGCTTTAACTTTGTTTAGAAGACGTTTTCTGTAACAAATTCAACTCATCTGGTTGTTCATAATACTTAATTATCTGGTTATCTTTTAATACAATTTTTCCGAAAAGGTTTTGTTGAATAGTATGACTCGGTGGATTGATAATTTGTTTAATAAGATTAAACAGGTGACGTCCCATTTGGGATTAAAACAGGCGAGTTTTTGTCAAACAAAGATTATAATCGAATAGAACTTCCAATAAATGTTAATGCCACTGAGGTAAATACCCCCGTAGCAGCAAACCTGCATACTCAGCGAATTTCCAGTGCATATTAATTTATCTTAATACCACATAAAGCCACATACCAAGTTTCATCAATATACATTCATAAATAAACGATTTATGACATTTTAATTATTCTCCATAAGAATAACATGGCGGCTGAGTATGCAGGTTTGCTGAAATAAGGAACACTAAAAATGGGCTTTTATACAAATATCATTATAACTCAACTAGGTAAAGCCACGTACCAAGTTCTATTAATTTATGTTCATAATTAAAGGAGATAACACGTTAATTATTCTCCATAAGAATAACATGGGGCTGAGTATGCAGGTTTGCTGCTACGGGAACTATGGGGAAAAAAATGGATTTTTGTGCAAATATCAATAGACCACAACCAAATAAAGCCATATACCAAATTTTGCCAGTTTACGTTCATAAAAAAGCGAGATATACAATTTTTCTTTTTCTCCATAAGAATAACATTAGACAACGTACTGTGTTTAGCACTTTCAATATCTCGGTAACCAATTGACGTAGAGCAATGATCAAAATACCAAATTGTTCGTTTTTTTAAGCTGAATTTAATGGTATAAATTAAAATTTGATTTAAATTAAAATTACATGTGAAAACCCCAAAAAACACATTTTTGGGGTACAAAACCCCCCAAAAACCCCCCTTCGGATGGTGAGATTCATCTGGTTTTCGAACTCGTTCAAATAAATGGTACTTTACACATTTGTACCAAATTTCATTAAGATCGGACCTTTTTTACGAGAGTTATCGTGCTTACGGACACATATATATATATATATATATATATATATATATATATATATATATATATATATATATATATATATACATATATAAAAATTTGAACGAATGGTGTTTTTGGCATCTGGGGACCTCAAAATGAAAAGTTATCATGGTCTCGGGCTTAAGTCTTACCATGAGACCTACGGTAATAGCTTCTTCCCTATAGGGGAAATTCGCTAAAAAGGGAAGGTATAGTTTAAATTGTAGGGAGCACACATTTACAAGATACCTAAATTTGTTTGAAATATAAATGTGTATAACAAATATAATCTTTAAAACTGTTTTTTCGTTTAAGGTTTGAGTATTCGTGTACTGAGTTTCCCAGCTCAGTAATCTTAGTTTCCAATATGTTATACAAATATATCGTCACCCAATCATATTTGAGTCCTTCAAGCTCTTATTACTTTCTTGTAGCAAATATTAGTTTCAAGATAAATTTGTACTTTAGTAATTTTATATTAAAAATAATTTACTAAGGGAAATTAATAATAATACATTTTAAGGTTAATAATAAGTTCTTGCGGCTTTAAATATAATTTAATTGGTTATACAAATCTAACAATTAATACAAGTGTAGATAACACAATATTACTCGACAACACTTAATTTAATTTAACTTAACTTAATTTGTCTAAAGATAATTTAATAATAAATGTTTATTAAAATACGTGTTTTTTTCAGGGAACTACAAGTTAGAGTTTTTGTATATAAGGCCGAATAACTGTTTTAGCGAATTTCCTCTATAGGGAAGAAGCTATTGCAGTAGTCGGCATGGTAAGACCTAGGCCCGGGACCATGATGACTTTTTGTTTTAAGGTCCCCAGACCCCAAAAACACCATTCGTTCAAAACTGTATATACACACATATATATATATATATATATATATATATATATATATATATACACACATATATATATATATAAATTTGAACGAATAGTGTTTTCGGCATCAGGGGACCTCAAAACGAAAAGTTATCATGGTCTCGGGCCTAGGTCTTACCATGCCGACTACGGTAATAGCTTCTTCCCTATAGGGGAAATTCGCTAAAAAGAAACACAAAGTAGTAAAACAATCTTGTCTTGAATTTAAGGAACGAGTTGTAAACTAAATAAAATATAATCAAGTGCATATTTCAAGTAAAAACAGAGGTAAAATAATTGAAATATTATTTTCATTACTCCCTTATAAAAACTAATAATATATACACAGTTGTAAATAATTAAAAAATATCAACATTCTTTTCAATTTAATTTTATAATTGATCTTTTCAGTTTACTTCTCTTACACTCACACTCGCTTATATTTGGTAAAAAAAAATAAACAATTGCTGAAAATTAGCCATTTACTCTCTTAAATATTTATATTACTTTTAAAATGTAGAAGGTACGACAAAGTTCTAAATGAACAATGATATTTGTTGAATACTAAGAAACGTCATGAGAAAAACTGACGACTCATTAAAGCAACACAACTTTCCCGGTCTGTTCACAAGTGGTTTGGGTTTTGTAACGAACTTTGTTAGCGAATGTTTTCTCAAGGGGTTACCTTGACGAGTTTGCTTTGGCATTTATAATAACAGATAGTTTTATGGTATATTAAACTTTACGCTAAGTAAAAATAATTTAAAAGGTATTGAAATAGTTTTTTATTTGTTATTTAACGTATGGGGTTATCATTATGTAGTTGCCTAAGAAAGAAAAAACCTGACTGAAAAATTATAAAATAAAATGTTTTTAACTAGTTTCATATTTGATTCAAATACAGTAGTTAAAATCAATTAGACATAATATCATACAATGGTTCAGATAGATTTGGAATTATACTTGGAATTAGTTATTTAATCAATGATGTCAGAAAACATAAACAAACATTCAAACTTTTTAGCCCTATTGTCATTATTTACAGCATCTACATTTAATAAAAATAGAATATGAAGTATGGTATCAGGCACAGAAAATTACATTTTCGGGAATGTCTACTCAAATATCTTTATTGGTGCTACTAGAGAGTAATTTACTACTCACTGGCAATCTTCCCTAACTCCCAACCTCTCACAAAAATACACTAGATTGCAACATATTCCAAATATTCTTTATCGGTGAATGCTAACTTGACCTACGTACCAAGCTGTAATGTATAATGTTAATATGTTAATGAGAGAGAAGTTAGAGTTTTACCCTACATAAGAGTGCAGTTTTGCAATGTACTTCATTTTTTGCTAAATTAACATTTACAATTTCCTCACTACCATTAGTTTTAAAAATATATTTGAAACTACAGATAACAATACGTTATTACGATGAGAGTTGTTGCGATGATTGTAATGTTATGCAGCGATGCAAATGTGACATCAAAGCTGCCTTATATCAGCAGGTCAAAATTAATTTCCATTCGGGGTTGAAAATATTCAAAGTGAATATTGTTAGCGGGAGATTATTATTGGCTTTGCGTTCTATAATCGGAGTGTCTTGATACAAACACATAATCGTATTAAAATGAAGTTTGAGTCACCCTGCTAAGAATATGTATTCCTACAGCATTTTTAAATTCCATTACAATAATAATCACGAAATTATTTTCTGTTTAATCAATACAATTTGAACATTATTTACTATTAGGTTTTGAACACTGAACTTACTGTAATTACAATTTGCAATTAAATAAAGTTATACATTTCAAAACATTTTAAAAAAATATGGGAAACTATCTGACATATCAAGTTACAAGCAAGTATATATTGACTTTAATATACATAACCACATAATGAAATCCAATTTAACAACGTAAAAATTCGCATATATCTATTTATATTTTAATAGATAGAAGGTTTGTTGAGAGAGATAATGTTATTGACATTGTTTAGGTTCGGATGTTGCCCTCCAACATCGTTGAAAACAAAACAAATAATTTTGACGTAAACAAGTTAAAAGACAATAAGAAAGGGAAAATGATCTGTAGTGGTCTAAAATAATTCCTGCAGAGTAGAATTAGATTTCGTTACCATTTCCAAAATGCTTATTTAAACAAATCAACATTACTCAACAAGATTAAACGATTTTGGGCCAAATTACCACGTCCGATTATTATCTCAAATACTAAGCTGGAAACACTTTTTGCTAGCTACAAAAAAATGAATTAGAAGTAGCCAACCGCTGTTACATACATTTAAACATATACGCCGGATTAAACTGAACCCTTGTACTAAATTAAGTTTCAACACCTACCCTTACTCATTATACTCTCCATCAGGTGACAACGTATAAAAGTGTAGCATTATTATGCATTAGTAAATTACTAAGATACGGCATATTAATTATGTTCAGAATGTTTATAGGTGACACTAAAATTACAGCTCGATAAAAAATAACATATTTAGTTGGCCAGTTGGTATACAAAAAGTAAACTAAACTAAAACCTTGATACACACTCGTTCTTGACGTTGCAACGTACTCATAAAGTAACTAAGACAACTCGTTCGTAATAAATTATTAAAATTACAAATATCATAATTGTAGAGGAACTGTAAATAGTTTCTATCTAAAATAGGTTTAATTTAAAATCTTAATGTTTTGTTTTGCAACGTCATTCGGACTTTGTCATATAATTTTAAATAAATTGTATAATGTTTGTTGATTTCGTTTTTGTCCAGTAGATTTAGTTTTATGACAAAGTCCGAATGACGTTGCAAAACAAATATTTAATTATATATATATATATATATATATATATATATATATATATATATATATATATATATATATATATATATATATATATATATATATATATCGTATAAATATGTTATATACTATTATTAATTAATATACGATACATTTAATTTAAATTATTATAAATATATAATTAATTTTTGTCTTTCAAAAAGAGAAATCCGAGACTGTTTAGGTTATTTCTGTAAGTTTACATAATATCAATTTAGTGATTTGACTTCAAAACTTTGCCTTTGTCATTGCCTTATTATTTCATTACCAGATTGAGACAAGATAAATTTACCTTTTTAATAATTTAAATTACAAAATCACTGTGAAAAGTTATGTTTAACTAAAATAAGTTGTATAGACTACATTAGTAATTTTAAGTTTATCATGTGTTTTAAGAATATTAAATACATTTTATTGTATTTTATATAGGCGAACCAATTTCATCTATGCACTACTGAATGACGCAGCAATAAAGGCGTCAATTGATTGTCAGTTCTTTGTTAACATTTTGCAATGGAATCAGATTGATAGTTTTTGTTTGTGTCCTTTAAATTTTCAGAATGTATCAATGTTAATCCGTTGCTTAAATGTTAATAAACAAAGCAAACATTCCCAAAACATTTAAATTTAATATATAACAAGTCTAACAGATTAAATTTTGAAATAAAAACTTTAAATTATCCATTAAATCAAATTGTTATTTTGGTTATTCATTTCAAATAGAAACAGTTCATTTTCCGACAAAATAAGTTATTTTTCTACAAATGTCTTGTGACAATTTTAAAGATTTAACTACTATAATATCATCTAACTACAATAAGAGAAGGTGGTCATACTGATTTTTAAGAGCTATATAATTATTTGTAAAAGCTCGAATCAACGGTTCATAAAACTTACGTTAAATGAGACCATAAATTACATAATACAAATTAATAGTATAGACCTATAAAATAAAACGGTGTAATGTAGTATGATGGTAATTTATAAATAGCCTCTACACGTTTGGAGGAAAACATTGGGTTATAAAAAATATATAAATCGAGATGATTGAAGTAAAACAGATTTAATTTAAACCCCCATCTAAATGTTGAAAGGTTTTATAATTGAATGTAAACTTCAGTTAGGTTATCCAGCAGATTTACTTGTTTGATTTTCAAGAAATTGCAGATTTCATTATTAAACATTGTAACCGATATTTTTAATGAATTATTTGACTACTTTATCACGTAAATCTAATACCAATACCATTAGTTTCTGGTAAATCCTGTGCAATGAATAAAGCTAATGGAATTAATGGCGAAACCAACATTTGTATTTTAAAATGTGGTGTTTAAAAACGCATTACTATGCTTGAGCTAATGTAACTTTACACAAAATAACATTTATTTTCATTATTGATTTTACTATGGTTAAAACAAAGAACCTTCAAATGTAAAACAAGACAGATGGTTACATCTATTATTTTGGAAAGTTACATAATTACATAATAAATATTGTGTATCGCATAGTAAATATGATTACTTGTCAGGCAGCTTAGAAGAGCGGAGCAGAAACCCACCTTTAGAGAGTTTATAAGATGCTGTCTCACAAGTTTAGTTTGTTTCGTGGCAAAAGCCACATATTCAGTCATTTTTTTTTAGATAGCCACATGAATTTAAAATTTAAACACAAAACACAGAGAAACACATTAATACATTCACGCACTTAAGAACAAGAGCGGTGAATAAATAGTTACCAAATGACCGGTCTTGTTTTAAATTTAGACATGAATGTGTTAATGTATTTATACTGCTTTTTAAAATTTACTGACAGAAAATACTTTGTAATACGAAAATATATGTGAGAACAATAGTCAAAATAAGACATAAATATCAAAATTGGTTAACTAATTATCAAATTTTATAATTTATTTTTTAAATAATTATTTCTTCTTAGGTTGCAGTACCTAACTTCAGTACACAGTGTATATAATTAAATTACAACGACAAATGTCATTCATCCAAACTTTACTTTTTTTCTATTCTACCTTATTGTATCAGATCACCATGAACATTTATATCCTTAATCAACACATCTCTGATATTTTGTCAGCCACTCTTCTAGACACTACAGTAAGTCTAACCTGGTAAAGATATCGACAGTGGAGTGGCCACTAAAGGTCTGCAATCAATGGTAACGACGCCACATCTGTCTGATTCAGAGTCAATGGCTCGTAACATGGCTGAGGCTCTTGGAAATTTACTGTTACTACCTTGCAAATGCCTCAATATATACCAATAATTCCTATTAGATATAGAGTTAACAAAGTTCATAAAAGTTTCCAGCTTAGAATTAAATTCACCTTTCGGTCAATCGGCAAAAGGTTTCATGGTTCATTTAACCTTAACCATTTTAACTTGGTGAGGCAAGAGGATAAAAAAGATTGCATTTAATGATAGAATGTCTTCTTAAAATTAATCCTTAGTTACATTATATTTATTTAAGGAATTCAAACTTAATTTTGTATATATAAAGCCACTTACAAACAACTTTTTAATACCAGTTAAAAACAAGTATAACAGTTAAAAAAAGTCTACAACCAACTATAAATAAAATGCAATACTAATGAATTTTGGAACTGTGTTTAACCAATATATTTCTTGACATTTTTGTTTAAGACATTTTTAAAAAGGAAAAACATCCTCGAAGGGCCCAAGAGTTAACCCTCCCAGTAAATCATTGAGAACATTAGTATGTAAAATGACCCGTATATTTTAATCTGGAATTGAAATTATCGATATATGAGTTTATTTTATTTGATTGGGTAATATATAAGACTACCTTTTGGACCTTACTTAGTAAAATAAATTGTGATATTTCACCGATATGGTAATTATTCTTCGTAGACGTGGATATAAACAATTTATGTACAATATTATTTTCTTATCAAACCTTTTAGAATGGAATTGAACGTCCAGTAGCTTAGCGCTGTTCTAGTATTAACATAAGTGAATGCTTTAACTTCGTTATAATTGGATAATAAAGGAAATATTAGAATACATTTTAGATATGAGTTTTGATTTTTGGTCTTTTAAAATAACCAATATCCTTAAGAAGGTACAACCACTATATCATTAATTTTAATAACTTTTAACTATGAGGGAATTAATGCACGTTTGTTATTACATAATTATTGATGTGATAAATTTTTAGGGTCTAAGGGAAGAAATATAGAGGAGTTTTAACGTTTAACACAAATAATACTCTTTTATAACAGTAAAATAAATCTCATACTAACGAACCTCTTTTAACTTGTATGGAAATATTGTTTATGAAAACATATTTTAGCTACTATTTTTGTATTAATACATGTTTTGTAATAAATAATTTCACCATATGGGATATTTGTTATAAATAACTATAATTAGAATATATAATAATTTAAATTTACAATACTCTGTGAATTTCCCAAATTTAAACTATTTTTAATACTAACGGAAGAGCTTATGTCAAACCCAACTCTACCTATGATATTTCGGCTAATATACACTTTAAATAAAGTACTAGGATTTACAAAATGTAGCTATGTTTTACAGTATAGTTTTCCAATATTAATACATGAAAGTTAAATGCGGGATTTTATTGTATATACTCAGTTATTATTCAAATTAAGATAAACCTTATAAATTGAATACTCTCAACAACCTTATCACTGTAATCTTTTACTCCTCCCTTATTACGATTGCTTTAGATTAGTATAACTTCATAGCTAGAAATTGGGTTGAGCAGGTACTTTGAGTGATAATACAAATTTTATTGTCTACACGGACAAGTGTATGGAGTAGTAGGATATGTAAGCTAGGTTGAATAAATAATTTCTTAACTCACTGAACCATATTTCCCTTGAATACAATTTTTACTTTAACATTATAAAATTTAAAACAGAGCTGAACTTGTTTTATAAGTTATAAATTGCCTAATTAACTATACTAACAGAATACAATTGGAGTGGAAAATAACTATCCGTATGAAGTTATCCGGAGATATCTCACATATGATCTCTGAGGCAACGGAACATGATGCCGCCTTGTTTTTACTAATTTTAAATCATTTAAAGAGATTTGTGTTAAATTATCCTTAGAAATATTGTACAACTATTTTTTGTTACACAATCCTGCAGACATTTATATTTGAGTGGTCGAACAAAGGCTCTACTTCCTTATGATTTCCGACGTAAGTTCACGACAGATAGTTTACATTTCACATTTATATGTAGATATATGTGTGGAAAAATAAAATATGTAATAAAAGTTAAAAGTGTACGTAGTATGTAATGTATTTTGATCTTTCCAGTTAAAAAACAAACAAAAACAATTGTTTTCACTGGAAAACCAAAGATTAAACTATGTTATACAGCATTAATTAATAAGGTGACAGCTGCGAAAAACAAATTGAGACAGTTATGAAAACAAGTGACATAAAAAACAAGTGACCATAAAAACAAGTGACAAATTAATAACTAATACGTTTAGTGAAATGGAATCCTAAACACCAAACGGGTACAACTCGAGATCGGTGGTTTGCCCGGGCCATTGGCTGTAACGGATGAACTCGTTCGTCTTGATAACTACAAACTACCTGAGAATGTAAAACGCGTGGTCTTTCAAAAGCGTAACCTTCTCTAACATATAAATTGGCTGAACAACTATTTTACACATACATTTTTGATAACGTTATCATAAATGTATGTTGCTGCTAAGCCGAGACTCATTGAATGCTTACGTAAGTAATATAAAATGTATTGAATCATGGAAGTAGGGCTATGAATGTACATAGTATTATTTAAACAACTTAATATTCATAAGGTAAAAGTCAATTATTATTCATCAGAAATCGTTTGTATCTTTTAATAATCTTGTGACATTCATGGATACTGCAGTAGCATTAAAAAAAATATTAAACTATTTGAAAACTGATTTCTATCTATCTTAATAGTTAGAAACCTTTAAGTGATTTAAATCGTAATTAATGTTAGGTATGCGGTACATGTATACTCAATGGTTTGCCCAACCTGGTTTTAAAACCTATTACTTTAGTTACTTACTTACTTATCCTTTTGGACCACGTTGACTCTGGAACTGAGCATTTGACGAGACATCTCTCCACTTGGATAGGCTGAGAGTTTTTTAAAACTAGGTTGGCAGGCTGTAGTAACATTCGTTGACCAGAAACTTCTTCAGCTTAATTTTAAATTTATTGGTAAGTGTTATATTCTTCAGGTATTCAGGAAGGCTCTGGCAATACGTTTGTCATATTTATTCCGGTTTTTTTTTAGGTGAGGATTAATCTGTACGAAGTTGTGAATCTGGCTCTGTTTCTAGTATTGTGATTGTGGGATGGTGATTGAAAGAGGTTTTGGATTTTAACATACATGATATTTTCGAAGACATAACGTGATGTAACATAATGTACATAATGTAACTGTACACATTTTGTTATCTTTAAAATATGGTGTACATAGGTTGCGTGCTGGCTGTTTAGCTATTGATCTAGTGGCTCTCTTTTGTAATTCAAAAATTGTTTCTAGATTCGTTTTGCTGGATGACCCCAAAAATATAATGGATGTCTTATATGACTTTCAAAAAGGCTGAAATAGACCATTTTCAGGAATTCAAGATTTAACAGATATGCAAGAATTCTAATTACAAAGAGATTTGTGGATAATTTTGAAAAGACTTGGTCGACCTGGGCATTCCACTTTTAATTACTATCAAAAACTACTTACAGAAAATTGTGTCTTCTTCGATTACTTCGTTCCCTTTCTTGTACATGGGTTTTATCACTGCTAGTTTGCCCTCCTCTGCTTCAATAAAAGATTGGTTGATAACATCAACGATTGGGTCAGCAACTTTATCCATGCATTCCTTTAAGATTTTCATAGATAGTCCATCATGGCCAATAGAATTTGTGGGTTGAAATTTCTCTATAGTTTTTTTTTACCTCTTTTACAGTAACTTCCCCATATGAGGTTTACACCCTGTTGCCATAACATGGAAAACCAGACCAACGATTCGGATCCAGGTTCAGATCTACAGTTTTGTTTAGTGTTTACAAAGAAAGAATTCAATCTATTCGTCACAGTTGTAGGGCCATCGATTTCTCTGTTGATACTTAATACTACATTATCCCTTGACATTATTTTATACTCGGCCTATTCTTAATAATGACCTACCAGGCTCCGATGACGGGGTTGGATGTGTTAAATATGATTTGCGAGTAGTGCTGTTTTTTTTTGTACTTTATTTGGTTCCTATATTATTTCTTTAGTAAGTTGTGGGTAAGTTTATCGGCCTCTAATTTGCTAGATTTCCATTGTTTAACCTGCTCAAACGAGATAGTTTCGCCATTTATCCAAGCAGCTTTATGCAATAATTTTTTATTTGATTCCTTTCCAGAACGTGATATATTTAAATGATATTGCAGGGTTTGTACTAAATGATGTACAAACCCTGCAATATACTGTTTATATCTGAGGGTTTACCCTGGATTTACTGTTTATATCTGAGGTTGAATAAACCTCTTTCTACTTATCCCTACCTAACCTAATTTTTAGTTCTCGAAGGTTGTTCTCGCTTAAACACGGGAACTTATGCCTGTATATATGGTCATCTGCAATTCTTTGTTCGGAATGTACGGTTAGGACTATTACTAAGTGATCTGACGCGAAGTCAGTTTTGGTTGTTTTGTATTTTGTCTTTATTTGGGTTCGTTGAACTTTACCCCGTTTTCGTTATGATAAATTGATATATTTAGGTTGAAAATGCTATCTAGCAATTATTTCGGATTGAGTGTGGCAAAGTTTAGTTTTCGATAGGTGTTTTGTTCTAGTATGAATTCATGATTTACTTCTCAAACCCTTATGTTTGTAAGTAACGGCAAAACGGATTGTATTTTAACATAACCTCTATCAGGTTAATTTGTTTGTTCTTTCATCATGACATGGAATCCAAAATTAATGAAATTTTATTATATACAACTTTTGATCAGATCGGAGTTCCCTAGGGCTCTTTGTAGTCACCCCTACTATTTTTAATTGAAATTAATGATATAACAAGCTCAATACCGTTTGAAATGTTTTGTTTATTGCTGTTGACACACACTTGGTGTCTAAAATACACAGCTGCAAAGAACCTCGAAATTATGGTGGAAAATAAGCATAGTTGAAGGAATTAAATCTTCATACGGCGGACAAAGCTTCTAACAGCGTCGGTTTTCTTGTAAAACTGATGTCCACTTTAGGAGGTCGTTTGTTTATGTCCGCACTTCAGGTGGTGGTCTTGTATGGAGCTGATACAGATAGATGCGCTGAACAAAGAAGTGATTAGAGTTGTGGCTCGCCTGATTGCATCGACAAGTAACACTCCCGAGGCCAATGGAGAGAAGAACTCATCCCACGTGTTCAGCCAGGGGTATTATAGCGGTACATCAAGGTGGACTATTACTTCACACAATTGTTGTTGAGGGAAATGGGTAATATTCAGTTGTAACTGTACATCATGGGCAAGAACTTACGAACATCGTGACCTCTGTATACCACGGCTAGTCCAGGGCAATTCCTCCGCAATTCCAGGGTTAGTCCTCCGTGCCAAAAAGGTAGACCTTGGTCAAAAGTTTTTTCGGCCAGAAATAGTGAGCAACAAGTGGGTAGGCGTAAAGTAGGCCAAGCCTCAAAACTATGTCATAACATAGTAGTTTAGAGTCCGAAAGTGTAGAGGGAGCAAGCAGTTAGTGGGTATATAAATCTGGTAGCAGTAAAAATGCTATAGGCTGGCCAAATGTGTCCTTAAAGAATTTTTCCGACTTTACATTAACATTTTGTATACCTCTATACCTCTTAACGTGTTTTATACAAAAAATTTACCAAACCTTTTGTGATACTACATTTCCCTGGGACTATGGTGTTAGAATAGTTATTTGTCTATTAAGGGAGTAAATTGCAAATTTGTCTCTCTGAGGGAAATTGTTGGCGCCCGACGCCGTAGACGAGGGCGACAATTTTCCCGAGGGAGACAATGTCCTTTACTCCCTTAATACACACAACATTTTTCCCAAACTCCGAAATCCACAAGTATTGATAAGTATATTCACAATCCCTGTCAATTTTGGTTGCGTAATGCGCAATAACTTACCTCGGAACGTTAATTACAGCTGGAACGAAACATCAATCAACTGATTCGATTTCGCTATAGCTGAAGCGTTAATTATTGCAGCAAAATTTTAGCTGATTCTGTTCCGCGGGAGACAAAGTAGCACTACTCATTCATTACAGACAGTAAAATCCGACTTTACACAGTAGGTGGGGGAAAATAATATCTTACATAGTCTATCATTTTTACAACTACAATTTATCTTCTCTGTTGAACATGCTATAAACAATGTCAAGTTGTATTCAGCTAACGTCACATTTTATAGTGAAAATGTTATTGAGACCTTTTTACTTTAATCTGTGTAGTGATTTAATTAAAGTGAAATACATCGTTGGTAGAAATTACTAAAAATTTATTACAAAAATTACATAATTGATGTAAATTACAGAGTTAACATATTAATGTTTCGTTTAAGGTTCTGAAGTTTTATTGTTTTGAGGGTTTTGAAGTTTCGTTTAAGGTCTAATCTTACGAAGCTACCTTAAAATTCACCAGTATCAGCAGTTCCTATAGACCGAAAACTATTTTCACGAAAAAATTTAAATTTAATTCACTACATTCTAATTGTAATGGAGTTACAAAACATAACGATTTAGATAAAGACTTATTAATGCATAAGAAACATTAAAAACTTCATTCACAATCAACTTTTTGATTGGCATTTTACGTGTTGTTATTACTTAAGGGATGTAATAAAATACGTCTTACAACACTTAAAAACATATATAAGCCTGACAGTGTTTAACTAAAAAAAAATATAGTAATCTCTAAGGAACTAGGGTAATTTTGTAAATGTTTAGGAATACTATCAAATAATCAGATTGCCACTTTATACCACTGTCTTCTCAGGCGTATAAACATGACCTATAAATTATCTTGATCCTCACAATGTAACTACTCTGAGTATAACTAAATACAATTTTATTTTATTTTTGACATAGTGTGAGTGATTATTTTAGGACATTAGCTCTAGTTGATAACGTGACCTAAGTTCCCAGTTGTAGTAATGCACATCTGCAAGAAGCTTAAGCTTTGTTTAGAACAAGTTTTTTGTAACAACCTCAACTCATCTGGTTGTTCATAAAATATAACTATCTAGTTATATTTAATAAAATTTGTTCGAAGATTATTTGTTGAATAGTATGACTCAGTGGATTAGAACATATGTTTAGTAAAATGAAACAGGTGACGTCCCATTTTGGATTAAGACGGGCGACTTATTTAAATAAGGATTATAATCTAATAGAACTTTCAATAAATTGTAATTCCACTGAGGTAAAAGAGGGTAGGTATAGTTTACATTGTATTGAGAACACATTCATAAAATACCTAAATATGTTTTGCTAAAAATAAGTAAAACTAACCATAGAATATGAGTAATCAAACAGTTATCGAACATCTTAGTAACGAACATAAACATGTATGTGAGCACCAGAATACAACATTATACAAATATTATGATAAACCTTAAATATTTTTTGTAAATACTACTATCATGTCACAAAAGACCTCAGTTAATTAAACCGTAGAAAGATAAATCATCGAGTCGTCAAGTAGGTAACTTTTTCAATTACTGATACTCTCAGGGCATTGAGTTTAAATGCGCTGAAATTTAACTTCAATGTTTCATGTTCATAAAAACATTATTATGGGTAATCATCTAACATAACACTCGTATCGATTAATTATTAACTCATATTTGTCATATTACTTGAATTTAACTATATTAAGATATTCTACCACATGTAAGAACCAACTTTCATATATAAGATTTAAGCATACTTGTATACTATGTTTTGCAACTGGTAACACTAAACATAAAATATTACTCCCCTAATAATTTATTGCGCCAAAGCTTACCTACTTACGAAACTATAGTACCACGGTGCCTTTTGATACCAATGAGTAGATCATGAACTCAATCTCCTTCACTATTATGTTTTATAAAAGAGTGTATGACTATTTCCTTGGGGGATTAGTCCAACTATTAATATTATTTTACTTACTTTTTCTCTTAAGTATTACTTTTAATTGTAAGTTAAGGAAGATTAATTAGTAAGTGAATTTCTTTGCCATTTGTTAACTGAAGTGGGTTAACTTAGTTCGCCAAATCTTTACTGTTTCCAGAAAATGATTCCTTCGCCCCCTAATGAGTCTAGATTGAAATCTGTGACAAACTCGTTTACTTTTTCACATCGTACGTATAATTTGTCTTTCACCACAAGTAACAAATGGAATAAAACTTATAAACAAAATAAAAGTAACTTTTATGGGAGAAACAGGACAAAAACATATAGAAACGTATAAATATAAATGTATAAATATACTTATATATATTCTGTTCAAATATATGCATATATCAACTGATTAACATTTCAGTACAATATGTAAACAATTTCATATTTGTACTTAGAAATGCGGAAAGAGATATTTTTTTAATGAGGTACGCTAGTACTTTTAAAGAATTAATATATTTTGTGTACTGGAAAAAGGTTGTACTACTTCATAACAGCAGCCAATGTATATTTTATTAATTATTTTTTATACCATAATATAATTGTAACATTATTTTAAAAGTTTAATGAAACAAGGAAATAAAAAAGGTAATCTTTAAAACAGTTTTTCCGTTTAAGGTTTGAGTAATCGTGTACTGAGTTTCCCAGCTCAGTAATCTTAATTTCCATTTGGTAATACAAATATATCGTCACCCAATCATATTTGAGTCCTTCAAGCAATTATTTCTTTCTCTTACCAAATATTAGTTGCAAGATAAATTTGTATTTTAGTAATTTTATATTTAAAAAAATATACTAAGCGCAATTAATAATAACACATTTTAAGGTTAATATTAAGTTCTTGCGGCTTTAAATATAATATAATTGGTTATAAAAATCTAACAATTATTACAAGTGTAGGAAACACAATATTACACCACAATACTTAAGTTAATAGCAAAAAAGTAAGTCGCAGCAAGTTGAAATAGTTAATAACGTAGAGTTTTTAGCCATCTAAACACCTGATTCACGATGCGTTTTTAGAACGTAAAAGATGCACACTTGGCGCGGTTGTAGAAAAAATAATTTTGCTCTCAAGTGATAAAATTATAAACTTTACAATCTGAATAATTTAATAACGACTGCAGATTTTATAGCAGTTTTTAAAATTCGACTAGTTAAGCTGTTAATCATTGTGTAACATCGTCCCGGTCACTAGACAGTCAGACAGACAGACAGGTTCGCAAGTTGCCGGACGATTGGACGAGTAGCCAATTACCAGTCAATTACCAAACATACCACCTCGATACACTGTCATGCCGAAATATGCGTGACAGTCAGTGACAAACTAACATTCACTTTACATTTACGAAGAATCATCTAGTAATATATCTGGACTTTAGAATTTAAATCAATAAATATAACATAAATCAGTTTGGTTAAAGTTAAGTTTGCAGTCATTTAAATGTTATTGATTGTTTTTTCTTCACATTTTAGTTTCACTTTTGTTTAACGTTAACAATAAATTAAGCGTTTTAATATTATCTTATTTGTAGTGTATTTGTCTTTTTTATCGTGATAATGTTTTAGTATATATGTCTCTTCATTTCTGTTGATTGCCAAGTAATTTCTTATGATATTTAAACCGAAAAAAAGAAACACAAAGTAGTAAAATAATCTTGTCTAGAATTTAAGGAACGAGTTGTAAACTAAATAAAATTTAATCGAGGGCATATGGCGAGTCAAACAGAGTTAAAGGAATCGAAATATTATTTTCATAACTCCCTTATGAAATGTAATAATTTAATCAAGTTGTAAATAATTACAAAATATCAACTATCTTATACATTTAATTTTATAATTGACCTTTTCAGTTTACTTCTCTTACACTTACACACTCTTACATTTGATAAACGAAAAATAAACAATTGTTGAAAAATTAGCCACTTACTCTCTTAAATATAAATTAACTTTCAACATTTAGAAGGTACGACAAAGTTCTAGATGAACAGTGATATTCGTTGACTACTAAGAAACGTCATGAGAAAACATGAACATTCATTAAAGCAACACAACTTTCCCCGGCATGTTCACAAGTGGTTTGGGTTTTGTAACGAACTTAGTTAGCGAATGTTTTCTCAAGGGGTTACCTTGACGAGTTTGCTTTGGCATTTATAATAACAGATAGTTTTATGGTTTATTAAACTTTACGGTAAGTAAAAATAAGTTAAAAGGTATTGAAATAGTTTTTTATTTGTTATTTAACGTGTTATTATCTAGTTGCCTAAGAAAGTAAATCTTGACTGAAAAAAATAAAATAAAATTTGTTTAACTAGTTTTATATTTGACTCAAATACAATAGTACAAAATTAGACATAATATCATCCAATGGTTCAGATAGACTTACAATTAAACTTGATATTAGTTATTTAATCAATGATGTCAGAAAACTGACACAGACATTCTAACTTTTAGCACTATTGTAATTATTTACGACATCTACATTTACTAAACATAGATTTAAAAGTACGGTATCAGGCATAGAAAATCACATTTTCGGGAATGTCTACCCAAATCTCTATATTGGTGCTACTAGAGAGTAATTTACTACTCACAGGGGATCTTCCCTAACTCCCAACCTCTCACAAAAATACACTAGATTGCAACGTATTCCAAATATTCTTTATCGGTGAATGCTAACTTGACCTACGTACCAAGTTGTAATGTATAATGTTAATATGTTAATGAGAGAGAAGTTAGAGTTTTCCCCTACGTAAGAGTGCAGTTTTGCAGTGTACTACGTTTATTTCTAAATTAACATTTTAAATCACACCACAACCATTAATTAAAAAAATATAGTTGAAAAAACAAACTTGAATTACTAGTTTTTAAAATGGCGATTAGTAAATTTAACTAAGAGCCTTCAATTTTATGAAAAACACTAAACATGCATTTTGAATCTTTTAAGCCCTAAACCTCTGAACCAGATTTTTTTTCAAAAATACGGGTGGCATAATTTTATTTAACACCTGGAACACTCTAAACCTAAGGTGTTGGATAGCATTCTCACTTCATAACCTAAAGTACGCCGGTTCGATCCTCAGCAAAATCCTGAGGAAAGTTCAATACTGGACCCATGTGCCATTGGTCATTGTGATATTAATTAATGATCCTGGCTAAAGAATCAGTTGGTCTTAGTAACAATGATACACAAGCCATCTCACCCATTTTAAACTCATAATTTATTCATATTCGCCTTAAAATACGCCCATATTCCGTCGGCGACATAAAGATATATTAAGATATTTATATCAAATTGTAATTTAAATATCTCAATCGGTTTAAGGGCATTTTTATTTGTCATGTTTTTTAAGGGTTTTTGTGGAAATAATTACCCTTATATTTTAAATATATCAATAATAAAAAACCTGAAAGTACCGAGAAACACCTCTTGTTACCTCCTTAGTTTGTCCCGAGGACCTAAGTAGCATGGGCCATGAGGACCTAAGTTAAATGGGTCATGAGGACCTAAGTAGCATGGGTCATGAAGACCTAAGTAGCATGGGTCATGAGGACCTATGTAGCATGGGTCATGAGAACCTAAGTAGCATGGGTCATGAGTACCTAAGTAGTATGGGTCATGAGGAACTAAGTAACATGGGTCATGAGGACCTAAGTAGCATGGGTCATGAGGACCTAAGTGGCATGGGTCATGAGGACCTAAGTAGCATGGGTCATGAGGACCTAAGTAGCATGGGTCATGAGGACCTAAGTAGCATGGGTCATGAGGACCTAAGTAGCATGGGTCATGAGGACCTAAGTGGCATGGGTCATGAGGACCTAAGTAGCATGGGTCATGAGGACCTAAGTAGCATGGGTCATGAAGACCTAAATAGCATGGGTCATGAGGACCTAAGTAGCATGGGTCATGAGGACCTAAGTAGCATGGGTCATGAGGACCTAAGTAGCATGGGTCATGAGGACCTAAGTAGCATGGGTCATGAGGACCTAGGTCAATCCAATACAATTGTTTCGAGCGGCCGTATACCTTGTCCAAACAGGTTTGGGTAATGCCAGGATTGGGTTTGTTGGAAAAAGAGTCCAGGTCGGGATAGAGAAGAAATCTAGAAAAAATTTAAATTTTGGACAGAAATCTGGTACAGTGAACATTATAAATCGTTCAATACCAATAGCATACTCTTACAGTCTATTTTGATTTTTGTGTAACCTTTAAAAAAAAAAAAAAAATACAAGCAATAAAAATTGTCAAAAGCCACTAAATAATGTTATTTCTGAGCTTTAATGTTATTAGATTGTTTATTAAACAAGATTACTTGTTAACTGAACTCAGTAGTGAAGGAGTGATTTGCTGTGTGAAATTTATTGTTCATGAAACGTATGGATAGAATTAAATGATTTATTTAAGAAAACTTCAGCAAAAGGATATTTTGGTAATGGAAATGTAACAGTGAATGAGTTGTGTGTGGTTTATAATAGTTTTAGAAAACTTAACTAATAAAGTTATAGCCTGATGATTGATTTTCGCATGATAAATATACATGGTTTCTTATAAATTACAAAGTTGTGTACATAATTTATACACAAACTGCTCCATTTATAACAGCTTAACCGTCCTTGCTATTGTGTATGTAGGGTATAAACAAAGAAACATATTACTTTCTAAAACATTTAATTTTAAAGAGATTAGTTAATATAATAAATGCAATATATATAAACCGAACACTTTTGTTAAAATCATTAACAATTTTGGTTTTGGTAAATTAAAATGATTACTAAGGAAATACAGTAATATACTTTTATTTCGTCATAATCTTAATTACAAAGTTTACAATCTCCGTTAAAATAAGAAGTTAATTTGAAATGAGAGAAATAACTTTACAATTGAACAAGTTTAATCACTTATTAATGTTAAAGAGTTATATTACCCTCTGTCATCATCAAAGGTTTTGAAACAAGAAAAAAGATTTTTCATTTAATCCTGCACACTTTTAATGCAAATTTGATCTATTATTTGATATTATTGTTAAGTCTGTTTTACCCCTTTCAATCTTAAAACTTTTATTTTTAAATCAAATAATTTCTTAACTTTTAAAAGTGGAAAACATTTAATGTTCCGAGAGTCCTTTACCTTGAAAAGGATGGTTACAAGAAAATGGAGATTTTAATTTATTATTTTATTTAATATAAAAATACCTTCTACAGATAGCAAATAAAACCATGATTTTATGTAGTTTTTGACACATTGGCCAAGCTATAGGTGGAAGATGTTTAAACTAAGCGCAAACCGTTCATCACTTGCTAAATTTTCAATTTGCATAAACAATATTGATTAATAAATTATACCGTATGCAGAGCTGACGTAACATGTGTTCTTTGCAAGTTTTACAATCTTATTTCGAGCCTAAAGTGGTCAGAACCATTCTGATGCATCTTATGGTAAAGGGATGCAAACAAATGTTAATTTAAAGCCATGTTTTTGGCAACGTTACTACTTTGCAAAATGCTATGAGGGGTATTTTTGAACAGGAAGATTCGCTTATGTGTTATTAAAAAACAAAAATAAGAACATTGAATATACCCATTGTAATATTTATTCATTTTTATATCTTAAAACATAAATGACTAATAACTCTTTTAACTTTTAGAACATTTTAATAGCTTACTTAGTGGAAATAAAACATTTTCAAAAGTCTTTCTAAACATTTTCAAAGGATTCCTCTCAAACAGTTCCATTGTTATGCTGTAATCACCACGACACAGATATCTATCGGCAGTATATATATTTATGTGATATTTCACACTGATCATCTATTGGCATTTGGAAACTCAATTTTTAATAATAAAGTTTAATTTGATATAAAAACCAAATCAGAAATTATTTTGTAAGTAAATAAAAATTATTTTACAGTTAGTTTAACTGATGTTAAAAGCAAATTCATTATGAATAGAAATAACAGTTTGGTTACGTGAAGTGTATCCTGTTACAAGTAAATTATTTTATTTTATTAATTTTGTAATAAAACATTAATATTGTTTTACTAAGATAATATTTAAGCAGCACATAATAGAATGTTTGAAGAACAAATATTAATAATACTGTTATTGGTTTGTTTATGTGATTCAACGTTAATTACTTATCGAAAGTATCTGTGGTGAATATTATTACAAAGCTAAAAAGATGAATAATTAAAAGAAAGCTTTAGACAGTGTACAGCCAATACTGTTTAGTTACTAAGATAAATGATTATTGGTATTAAGATCAATCATTTATTACATATATTTTGTATTAAAATAATATTACAATATACAGAACAGTATTCATAATTGAATTAATAACTATGAAATTTTAAAGAAAAGGAAAAATAATTAATAAATTTGTTGTATATATTCATATGTTATTCAAATGTTCTGGGTCTGTAGGATCCATAACAGAGAATGCGGGGTGGAGGGCCCAACTTCTAAGTACAGGGAATAATTAATAACAAGAGCTTTGGAGGGCAACATCACGGTCCTGGCTACTTGCCCCGAGTCTCCCAAGCTTGGCTGACAACAGTACATCAACAGATAAACTAGTTTACTAAGGATACTGAAGCTCTGTTGAACAAATAGTCGATGACAAAACTAGCTATTTGTTAAATTGTTTAAAATATCATTAAGATGATATGGTTTTTTAAAGTTAGTAGCCTCCTTTTGCCGCCCTGTGCCCGTCCACATAAATTGCAGATATATAATTGTAACTTAACAACACCTAAATAGCATAAAAATAAACATAACGTAAATAACATAACAAAGGGTGAGTTCTTACAGTACCAGTCGTGCGGTACTGACTTACTTGTATCGCAGTACCCACGACATAGATGGCTGGCGACGACCAGCAACACCTACTGATTGACGTGTACTTGAGAAGTTTTAATGAATCAGTTAAACATAGAGTGTTTTATTCCCTAAAATAATCCCCTCCAAGGAATAAATATTAACACTATTGTAGGTCTCAACAATGAGCCATGACAACTTGGCACCATCTGTCACCGAGAACTACATTGTTTCTGTGTTTACTGACTGATGATTAGACGGTGAAACCATATTAAAGTAGTATACAAATTATAATATTTATTCATCATGAGTATTTATTTACTTGTATGTGCAATTAAATAATATGATGTTTATAGGATATCAATATAGTTAAAGATACCTAATGTGTTTTACAAATCTACATAGCATGTTTGTGTATAGTAACATAAACTACGTCGGTAAAATATGTCTTCGTCAACGCTGAAATTGCATTACAAAAACGAAACTAACAGTAACGTGATTGATTTGCAATGAATATGGATAGAGTGTTGATTAATGTTGAAGTTGCTGATTTTTTTATCATTAAGTAATATACTATATTATCGGTTTATTATTGAAAGTAATACTATTTTGTATTAAGTTAATTGTGTATAACGTACAGTTATAGGTTTTGAATTTGAGTTTTTCAATACCACAAGTGTTTGTCTCCATTCAAATAATTAATTTAATAATTTTCCTGATATAATCAAGTACATACTAATACACTTCATCTCGCATAAAATCTGAACTCTTTTAATAATACATTACAAATAATTTACGATAGCGATATTCAGTTTTATATAAAAGAACCTTATTAGATATAATGAGCTCCTGAAGCTTAAAACTATTGGTTCCGCTGTGAACCCTTTAGGGCTGTCACAATAACATTAAATTAATACATTTAATTATGAGGTAGAGATATGTTAAAAGAAAAATTGCGATATAGTCTTTTCTAATTATACTGGAAATATAATTTGTATTTTAAAATTGTGTTGCAATATAACAAAGTCCATCAGATCAGTTACACGCTCCTCTCTTGTAACACAACTCGTATAAAAACCCAATAGTACATCACTCACGATATAATTTAACTTACCGGTCGTAGTTCACTTATTGTTTAAACCATTAAAAGTACCTGGGGGAGAATATCAATCAGTTATGAGTTGAATGAAGTTGAATGAGTTTGACTCTAGTTGTTATTATAGACCAATGACTCTTCAGGTAGTGTTTTATTATATGAAAATTTTATTCATTTAGATGTGACAGATTGGTCATATGCAATCTTAACTAACTGGTTTTAGTTACTCTTCTCCGATAACAAACTGTTGATACTTTAACTAAATGAGTAATACTTATATAGTCGACTGGTTAGTAAATTATCAGCTGTCATGGCTCATCTGTTTTTATTTGAAACTCCTTAAGACCAATTATAATTGAGTTAACTTTTTTAATTAGTTTTTTACGAGGTTTTATCTGGACATGGGACCTGTCTAAAACACATTTTTAACCCATAAATCAGTTAATTACACAATTTGAAGGAAATTGTTTTAGCCTTATCTGAGATCAGAATTTCAAGGAACCAAACAATCAAACCGATAAACCTTACTCATTATAGAGTATAGGATTAACATATTTTTTGTTTCAAATGTATAATACTTTGAAATTTCATAGAGAATTTGTTAAATATAAATAAAGTCATATAACAGTAGTTTTGTTTAACTAAAGTTAATGGACAGGGTAAATTTAATAAAATGGAAAATATTTATAAAATAAGGTCTTTTTGATTTTCATAAGCAGTCAAATAGACCAGACGAAGAATATTTGTATGTGTAACTTTACAGTGAAGTCCCTGATCGCTTTAAAGTTATCAGAGCAGTAATTATGAATACTTATTATGTTAGTCAGGATAACCTCAAGGTCATCCTGTAAGATTATATTACAATACATGTGCTTTATATAAACTATACCTTTTGCATAATTTGTATAGTGGTATAAACTAGTAGTTTATATTTTTATTTCGCATTTTTAGAGGTAAAACGTTTTTGTTTTCAATATTTTCAGAAGAATAATGTCAAACTTGAGCAACAAAACGGTGAATCACAATTGGTGAGCGAGAAGTATCTATTTCTCTGATTTTCCATGCGAGTAGTTTCTGCTCGCTACAGCATTGTATGTCTCCCCTGCAGATGAGACCTCCAGCTGATTACTTTACTTTATTACTGCTTACTTTACTTACTGGTTTGCCATGAGTTTTTATATCAACACAACTCCTAACATTTTGGATTAATATTATTTAGTTGCATAATTATCGCTACTCAGTTTTATCAGGCATAATTTGTGTTACTGAAATACGAATGCTGATTCTTCTTTCCGGTGAGTCTGTTTGGCATGAATAATCTTTAACCAAGCATTTGTCAAATTAAAAATTCGTGAAAAATGAATTCATTTTAGTACGGTTTAACTGCCTAGCTTCTATCCTTTTATGCAAGTCCTGCTTTATAATCATATGTTTTTATTGAAACTATCGTGATTAATTCGTTGTAAATGAAATATTACCCTCATGATAAAAAAGTATTTAACATATTTTAGTTAGTTTGCTGGTATAAGAAAATTAAAACTTTAAAACTAAAGATAGTAATAAACTTGTTAAAAAGAACATTACAGGACTAATCACCTCACAGCCTGCAAGATAATGTATGGATTATGAATGCTTTATATATCGTAGATTACAATCCCTACTGTGTAAACAATGTTGGTCACAACAGAATG
Source organism: Allygus modestus (assembly GCA_963675035.1). Taxonomy (NCBI): domain Eukaryota; kingdom Metazoa; phylum Arthropoda; class Insecta; order Hemiptera; family Cicadellidae; genus Allygus; species Allygus modestus. The sequence continues at coordinate 378,976,118 of OY776112.1, forward strand.
AATATTTTATGCTGGTGCTAACGGTCACTGTGGAACAATTATCACCACGGCCCGACATTGGATTCACATTATTTAGTGATTTGTTGCCTTGCAATCGTAAAAAACCTCCGAATTTTAAACAATCATTTATTGAATTATTAATCAAATATTTAATATAAAATTTAATTACCTAGAATGAATTCAATCCAGGTGGCAAATAATTTAAATGAGTTACTAAATATTGCTAAATTTAACAATTATTTTGTTCAACTTTAATAAATTTTGTTCGATTGCCTTACTATCATATGGGGAATGTTCCTTCATTATTAATTTTCATCGAAAGCCATTATTACTTTTGATAAAGGTTTTACAGAAATAAGAGTATTTGCATGAAATAAAGTACAAAGTATTAAGGTTTCCTCTGAACGGGTCTGAACTCTATACGTGTTTATTAAACAACTTGTCACAAAGCTTAGTTCTAGCGATGTTAATAAAGAATGTAACTTTGATATTTATTTATTAAGTTATAAAACACTAAATCATGGATTCGTTTACAAATTATCTTAAAACTGAGATTACAACTCAAAATAACCTAGCGAAACCATATATTGTTTCAAGGTAATGGAAACAAATTTTCTAAAGCAGATTTAACTTTTGAAACTAACGTGGATCATAATTGCACTGTCCAATTCCTTATATAATCATCCTAACAATTATTATATTAGAAGGCAAGCTCAAAAATATCCCTCCTTTTTATCAGCGTGTGTGCATCGTAGGAGAATTTCACGCACAACGTTAAAAAGGTATTGTGGTGTAGATGTGCATAAATCTCTTATAATTAACATTGGGAATCAGGGTTATGCCCAGAGTCCCTGAAAGTTTCAATTGTAATCTTATGGAAGAACAGAAATCAATGACATTGTATATTTGACCACCGTTGTTATAATAGCAAATGCTAACACAACAGCAATAATAGATGTTTTAAATATAAATTGAAATACTACTGATTACTGGGATGGTAATTTCCTTCTGTTTAAATTTTCTTATCTAACAAATTAAGCCTGGGGTTTTATTAGGTTAAACACATCTGTAATGGAACACAAACAGTCTTAATTACCACAAATATGTTAATGATAGAAGTAAAGGAAGTAAATAATGAAGAAACATAATTCTTAATAATTGTATTTACTTGAACACAAATAACATGTAGTACCGTAAATTGACAGTTGATCTAAGATGAAATATAACACTAATTACCTAATTTTAATAAGGAATTGGGATAAAATGTAGTATAAATAATGTGCTTTACTGGAAGCTATAATTGAGATGGATGGATCAATAGTGCTCGTTAACAAAGGTAAAATATTGACACGTTTAGACCAATCAGCAAACACGATTGGTCGAAACGTGATTAATTTACATTGGGACCATGTAAAACAGTTTATGCCTAGACGTTTAAACACAACGCAGTTACTTTATCCTAAAACCCACACAGTGGTTTAGCTCGTGTTATTAAAATACCTTTACCGATAAAAATCTCGCTCTTAAGTTTTGTTCTGATAAAACATGTTACTACCATATGTAATTAATTTATATCATCAATGAAATTTATATGTTTTGATTACTGTATGTATGTAAATAACTGTGAAACTTGATTTACATCGACATTGATAACTATAATCGGGTTTCAGGCCGCTTATTTGGTTTTTAACTAAAAAACCATTTCGTTTACTTATACGATACACTCAATAAGCAGACATTTTTTTTCGAATTTTGGTAAAAATTATTCTGTATGGTTACGTTCCATAAGCTCTTACAGGCCCAATGTCAAAATTTACTATTTGTATGAAGCCGCCTGATTAAAACAAACTATCTCTGTTCATTTATCAAGCTATTTATTGAAATGTCATAAAGTATATATTTATAGACCTATGGGTTTTTATGTCTATAGTTTTGTCTGTGCAAACGTCTATGTTTACGAGTATATTTTACCAGGAAAAATATTATAGTATTTGATTGATCTAATTTTACAAAACCTTTTAGCCGTTATTTTGTATACTCATTAACACTGCTGAGATGTTCCTCAGATAAATAAATGTAGGCCTATAACATAAAAACACTATATTATAAACGCTAATATTTACCATGTACATCAAAGTTAGGATACAAAATGCAGTGGTCAAATAATAGTAACCATGATATTCGTTAGCTATAATAAGGATTATATAATATTAATTAACAATACAAAAATTAATATTAATAATGTACACAATTTTAATTTATAGCGTTAATATTATGAAGGGTCGCTGATGTGAGACTAACCACCCCAGATAAGCGATTTTAGACCACCACCTCATTAATGACTCAAACCCCAATCAGCTTCATCAGCGGTATTGAATGGCCACAGTAATCAACCGCTAGACTGTAGATGGTTTACTGGCATCCCCAGGAGTGGCTGGAAATATTCCCTCCACTGTATATGATGGTGCAAAAGTGATGTGCAAAAGTGCTAGAATACTGATTTAGCTTTATTAACCAGACCAATTGTAATAATGAAATATATGTACTACTTTTCTAATGTTTATGGATGTGTTTTGATTGAAAAAAGTTTGTGTTAATCTGTTATTAAAACCACCTAAAAAGTTATTGCACTTTAACTGTAGTACAACATTTTACTGTATTTGATAGATACGTTTTCTCTGACTTGCTCAAATTTTTTGCAGAAAACAACATGTTTTGGCAAAGAGTTAAATGAGTTCTGAATCTGGAAATCACGTAAATCTACAATAGACTGACAGAGTGATTAACATAACTGTAAGAAAATATAGTAACAGTTAACAAAAACTAACATGAAGGGCATATAAAATAATGTGGCACAGTTTTAACAAAAAACGGTTAAACGGAATCATTAAACTTAATGGCAATTAAAACTTAAAATATGTCTGAGAAAGTACATTTCAATTTACGTTATGGTTTGGTCTTAGACATGGAACGTAAATGTAATGGTCATTAAAGGTACAGATTCTTAACCATTACAACTTGATCTTAACTAATGTATAGTATTTATAATTAAAGTTCATAGATATACATCGATATTTTAATCTGTTATTGCTAGTCAGGAACAAATGTTTGTAACCCTTAATGTATTTTATTGAAATACAAAAGTCAAAAGCACATGTTTTTGTGACTTCATTTTTAATTAAAACTATTCAGACAGCACCAGTAAAGCTGTCTGCTTCAATATTTGTACCCCGTTTGGCTACTGATATTGCTTCATGAAATCAAATTTAAACCCACGCTAACACTCAGCTCAGTTATTAACACGTCTTTGATTCGTATTTAATATTGACATTAAAAGTCAAAAAGCTTCTTAATAATAATTTTATGTGTTGTTAATAATCACTCTCAGTAAAAAAAACTAGCGAGGTAGAAACCATGGAGAGCTCGCACCCATAGTCAGGATAGACCAAAATTCGGTCCGTCCGGGCTCAAGGTCACATCTCAAAGTGTAGATGGGTTTTCCTAGCTCCGCATTGTGCGCGGAGCGCACTGCGCATCACGTAATGCGCTCCGTGCTATTCAGTACGCTACGCAGTTGTGTTTTCCTAGCTCCGCACTGCACAGCGTGGAATTTTGTATTTTCACACTTTGTTGCTAGTGTTTGATGAGCCTATAACTGCAAACTTTCAATGTGATGTTTCCCTTTTTATTTTGAATGGAGACTTATTGTTGTGAGCTTAAGTGTGTGAACAAATCGGAGCAGTTTAGATAATAAGATCATTTGATGGTTGCCATGCAGTATATGGCATGTTCTTTTATGACAGTAAAGATATTTCATTTTAACAATGTTTCCACTGAATTACTATTTATGTTAGTGAGATGCGAGATCTCCGCAATGATAACGGTAAACCAGTTATATTATTATTATTTATAATATCCGAATGTTGACCTCTCATTAGTAAATCAATATTTTTACAACACTAAGTGATCAAAGTTTTATAAATTACTCTGCTTTATAAGTAAATAAAGTTCCAAATGTTTATGTATATCTGATTTAGATTCAATTACCGAACAATATTACGCCTATTATTTTGACTTGCCATTAAACAATTCATTATGCTACTATATATAAGTAGTTCATCCTCGGAAGCCGTAAATTTGGTAATTTTAACCAGAAATTCACCAGTGAATGATTTAAACTAAATTAATTCATCGAAAATAACGTCTGTTGCGCTCCACACTCCGCACTAGACTGTTCTCGGAGGAGTCGTCCGAGAATTTATATTTTCTGTAGAAAGAATTATTAACAACTAAGTATCCTTCGTATTCAAGTTCCTTGATATGTCCCTCTACTTTTAACGCCAAACATATTTTTAAATGATTGGTTATATTGCTGAAGTAGAGGATTAGTTTTGAGTTTGTATATACAAACGTACATTTATTCCATATTTTATTTATACTTTTAGCTACAAACATTCATTTACTGCTAAGAAACCTTCGTATTTGGAGGGGGGAATGTTTAAGTAACAGATAGTTTAAAAGGAAGTAGGTTTAGTTTATATAAAAAAGCAACGTTATGTTTTCTTACCAAAGTATTTTATTTCATTATTTATTAAAACACGTTTTTGCTTCACGAGTCAATAATCACTAATCATATACATTTATCTTATCATATAGTGTTTTATACTTTTTAAGAAATAAGTCTCTTATTAATTTACCAAGCTACGTAATTTACTTTACATATCAAATTATAAGATTCCTCATGAGTCTAGTTACATCTCGATAACTTAATTTTCTATCAAAATTGAAAGTTATGTTAAAAAACAATAATCCCAAAACAATATGGAGTAAAATGTACATAATCAATATTTTCTAGGTGAAGATCTAAGTGAAATGAGGAGAATTTTACTATTATGGATGTGGTAGAACAGCGTGGAGCCGTGGTCCGTGACGGCGGGGCGCGTAGAGCTGAACTTAGCGGTTATTTAGATCAGATTATTGAACATACTATAAGTTCTATCGAAAATTATTTTTAATAAAAATTAAAGATCATCTAATTAGCTAAAAATTTCTTGTTAGAAGTTTGTTTCTACCTAAAAAATACAAAACATTCTGGCTTACTGACTTTTTCATGTCATACTGTTACAACTCTCTAATTATTTCATTATTACAAATTACACTTAATTTTAAACTGAAATGTATTTATACTGTTAGATGCGGATTCGCATGCAAAAAGGAATATATAAGTTTGATTGTATTTTTTTATTATTAAGATATACAGGAGCGTGTAAACGACAACGCGCCCACCGCTCAGGATTACTCAGTTTTGCCGTCTCCTACACTTTTGGTCTAACCTGACAATGCGTGGACCGGTTTCTGTCCATTTGGCGAGCTCTCCATGGTTTCTACTTCGCTGAAAAAATCACACATATTACGTCATAAACAACACTTTGTTCTAAATAAAAACATGTTACAAAAATATCTACTGTGTTAATATATTTTAACAGTCTATGCTGTCATCATCAGACCAACTGCCTGGCTCAAGATGGCGGACAGGGCAGGTGGCATTGGAGTTGGTAGGGCTGCAGTCGTACCCAGAATCCCTTGCAATTCAATATGGTGGTTGTCGGTAGCTGTCTTATGTTATTTTATCCTTGTTATGTAGTTTTTAATATTGTTATTCATCGTATCGGATTCCAAATTAATTTTTTTAATTTATAAGTGTCTTAATCTTCTATCTTTGCTTTATAAATAAAAAGTCCCCCCCACGCTGCCATATTTCCTCCTTTAGGGCAGAGTTTGATAATTTCCAGTTAGATGAAAATATGGAAATTATCAAACTCTGTCCTAAAGGAATAAATATGCTACTTCAGCATGGAAAGAAATATTTAATTATAAAGCAAAACAATAAAACAAAGACAAACTTATAAGTGAACAAATTAGTTTTGCAAGGGATTCTGGGTACGACTGCAGCGCTACAAACTCCAACGCCACCGCCATCCAACGTCCAACGTCTGTCCGCCATCTTGATCCAGGCAGTTGGTCTGATGATGACAGCATAGACTGTGGAAACATATTAACACTGTAGATATACAGTAGAGTCTCACAAACTCGACTCCCGATAACTCGACACTCTGGGAAACTCGACACCTCATTTACTATACAGTACATGTATTACAAGACTATATATTTTGGAAACGAGGACAATTAGTTATTAATTCTCAATTTTTAAGTATTTATCTAATTTTTATATTTTTCTTAAGTTTGTAATACAGTATCATTATACATTTATACTATAATGTGTTTAAGTAAAATCTAATATAGTATACAATTTACAGCTAAATAATGTGTTTTCCTCCCCTCCCAATGTAATTCTGGATAACTCGACATTCCACAAACTCGACAGGGTCTTAGTCCACATTGTGTCGAGTTTGTGAGACTCCACTGTATTTCTAAATATATGTTTTTATTTACAATAAAGTGTTGTTTGTGACGTAATATGTGCTTTTTTACTGTGAGTCATTAAAAATCAATCATACAACAACAACAATTAAAACAAGTACTATTTCTAGAATTTTTTCATCGGTTTCAGTTGTATACTTCGTTGATTGCATGAAGGTTTTAACCGTTGGCATTTATGTGAAAGGAACGAATACAAACTCGGTGAGTTGGAAGTGCCTTTTCCCGGGTTCTATATGAGATGCTTCTATTCACTACCATCTTCGGTTGTGTCAAAACGTTTGAATATGTTTGCTACGGATATGTCTTCTTAAACATTTATTTTGCCACTCTCTTGTACTAGATGTGGATATTCACTGGCTCTATCAATCGTTAAATGATATTTAAAGATAAGAACAAGAACGCGTCGCTCCACGGGCTACCTAAGCACCTGCAGCACCACGTGTTGTTCAACTGGTCCACTACCATGATCTCCTCAGCATCATCAATGTAGATAAGAATTGAAAATTATAGTAAGCTATATTGTTTTTGGAATTTAAAAATTTAAAAGAAAAGCAACAAAATTGTGATTTAACCTAGGGCCAGATAAATACATATCATCTTAGAAATGTTCATGTAATCAATTTTAAATGTTGACAAACTTTTTCTGTCGTTAATTATTTTATATAAAACTAAATAAATACATTGTAATTAATATATAATATCATGCTCTAATTTATTTTCCAACCCCACCGAACCACACTTTATCCTCAAATATATTAATTAGCAGTATATTGTAAATCTGAATATATATTAAAATAAAAATAAAATAAAATATTCATAAAATAAGAGCTAGTCGGGGCACACGGTACACAGTCTGATGCAGATAAATTAAAAACCTGTATCGTTACATAAATATAATTGGATATAATTTATATTTTTACTTTTATAAGTGTTATATTACTAAATTGTTTGATTTTACCCCATAAATATGTTATAACTGACAATTAAAAATATGTCTTCTTAGTTGTTCTTTTGACTATTTTTACGTTACAAAAATCGTCATTTTATAAATTGAATATTACATAGGAAATCATGAGTTCAGTAATTTTTCTATGAATTTTACATTGTTTGTTTGTTACACATCCAATCAATTGCTCATATCAGCATATACTGTTTATTTTAATTAGTGTAGCTTTTAAATATAATCAAAACATTTAAAACTTTTTAACTTTTCCGAATTACACTTGACTATATTGTGCCTTTATTACAAAACTTGTACAAAGTTCTAAACTTTTTAAGTCCTGCTTATAAGAGATTTCTACATTATAAACACTCAGCATTTTTTCTAGGTTAGGAAACATCTGAAACCGTTCTAGACGCCCTTGGGTCGAAATCGTGGAGTGCATAAGAATAGCACATTGATACCTTTCAGACCTTTTACAAATCTAAGCTCTCTTCCTCCGTGAATACAAATGACACTCTTTGTGGAATGGATAACTATGCATTTTTCTTTTTCTTTTATTTTTTACTGGTAATTATTTACGGTTTAACCAATTTTTAAGTTTTTATTTCAACTTTTAATATTTGCGTATTTAAACTCTTTAACGTATTTACTTTTGATTTACACACGCAACACTTGTGTTACGGTCTACATTGATGTCTAAATTCCCACACGGGAAAAAATATTACGGTTTAAAGCAGTCGCGTTTCACTATTGACACTATTCATCATCAGACCAAATGAAATATTGACAGAATTCGAAATGCGTTCATAACTCGCCTTACTGCTCTATCAAATAAAATCCCGCTAAATTAAACCTCCCAATCGCAATATCATTAAATTAAATAGTATTTCTTAGGACAGTAGTCTAGTGTCGCATAACTGTCAAACAATCTGAGACATCAACTCCGCTTCACCCACACACCGCCATTCACACATCTGGTGGGTGGAATTCAACCTGCCCATAAAATATTTGGTTACATTAGCTATACTAATCGACGAAATACATTGGTTTGCATCAATAAGGGAATAATCGCAAATCAAAATAATTATGGAAGAATGCACCTCGCTCATTCACGTGTACTTTGGGGTACTTATAAAGTTAGCATACGAATTTATCATAGTTGATTTATTTCAAAGGATTATAAATAAATTATGATACATTAAACTATTAAAAACGATATTATTTTTTACTTTATACTTTATTTAACTGTTGATTTAGCTTTTATACAACGTCCCACCCCACTAATATCTGCTTGAACCCACCTTGAGATGGTAGAGGCCTACCGCATAGTGAGGGCGAGTGACTTTGGTCAGCAACGTCCCAAGTTTGTTACTTGCCAATCACCAGTGACTATCGACGGTGTGATAATGCCGCATTCCAGTGGTTTGAAAAGTTTCTTGAACAAAACACAGGTTTCCACAAAAAGGAGAAGTGTCTCTGTACTTGACAACTATCTCTACATGCCATTTTTAATAAATAAAAATAAGATAAACCTCCACAGAGAAAAATGATTTGTTGAAATTACTAAAAAAATATTTAAACCAAACAATGTAATTGGTTGCTATATGAAGAAGAATAATTATGATTTTTAATGTTTTTTTTACTGGTAAAAATTCACTGCTGTTTTCAAATATAATTGTTGGTTAAAGTTGCAATTTAAAAGTTCAGTTCTAAAAATATAAACATTGGTAAATTCAAACAATCAGGCACCAAATTGTTTGGATTTACCAATCACAAATTTTAACTGAAATAAATTATGTAGGGAAATATTATAAGTTTTGGCTTGATAAACCAATTATAAAAATTTTTTAAAATGGTTTTTGTAAAAAAATATGGTCTCTCAATTGGGACTTGAACCTACCACCTTTGCCAACCACCTTTGACTTACTATGCTCATTTAACAATACTATTGACTAAAAGTGTACAGTCAATGACAATTATTTTGTTTAATACTTTTTAGTGAATCTACTCATGCCACTGGAATACAAGTAATAAAAGTTGAAACGAATTCATATGGTTCATTTTATTTACGTATGTATTCTTGCCATAAAATATGATAAATTACGAACAAATTATTGCATATTTAATATAATTATATTAATAAAAAAATCAATACAATGTTAATACAAAATACATTTATACAAAAATTAACCAACGTTGATCCAACAATATTAATTTTGGTTGGCCCAACCACATGAAAAACGGTTGGGCTGTATTTGGATTTGTTGTGGAAACTCCAATGTACCATTAGCTAACGGTCCCACCGTCGACCATCGGTAGACCATTGGTGATTGCTTCATGGGAATATATATACCTGTTTGTTTATATATCACCGAAAGTATGATTTTGCCAACACTAGCTTTTGATGGCCCAACGTCTGCTTTGTTTGATAAAAACTATTGTTTAACACAACCAATTAATTGTGTTAAAATAACCATTTTATTATATTATTATATTCAACCATTGCTATTGTTGAAACTACCATTATAAAATAATATTTTTAAACAATATAGTTTAACTAGAGTGAAGCTTTAAATCAAATATTCTACTGTCCTTTATTTTAATTGGCCGTCCTTAAGAAATGCACCTTTAACCATGATTGGTTATATAAAAAATTTCCATTTTTCTTTGTGTAGAAAAGGAGCAACAATTTTTTTAAGGCATAAAGCTCGAAAATAAATTCTAGCATTATAATAAGTATTCAATAACGAAAAAATATAGTCAAGTGTAATTCTGATAAGTTAAAAAGTCAAAAGATATATTTTGAAATTTTTATATTTATTTTAAAAGCTTCACTACTAAGAATTCGTAGTATATTCTTATATAAGCCCTTGATTGGGTGTGGATAACAAAATAATTCATAGAAAAACTAATGACCTAATAATAAACTTTCTATGTAATATACCATTTGAAAAATTAAGATTTGTATAGCATAAACATAGTCAAATGAACAAATAATAAGAAATCTTTTAAACTCTCGGTAAGAATGTAGATTCATGCAGTAAAATCAAATAATTTACTGATATTTAAAATATAAAATTAAAAATATAAATGATATCTTACCGCTTATCTGCGTCTGACTGACGTAGGCAGTTTCTTTTTATACTTCATATTGATTTGATCCTGGTATTGTATTGAATGATGGATCTAGGGAACTCTATCTGTCATTTTATTTGGATGATTATAAAACAAATCTTCTCGTTATCATAATACCAATACTTAAAATTTATAACACAATTATGATGGGGTTTTAAATAAGTTTTATTATTTTAGATTTTGTGAGCAGATATACATCGTATATTGCCCGTGGATACGGAGTTGTAAGTGTCTAGCAGTAGTGGGATATCTCGTTTTTTAATGCAAATGTTTTCAACATGTAAGATGAAAATTCAAAGTACCCATATATTTTATATATATATATATATATATATACGCAAAGTCTTTCCTTTATGTATCAAGAGTTACGTACGGTTAAAACCTAGGCTTATGCTTTCTTTTCCTAATTTTCTTGACCGTTATTGGGCAATGTTTTGAGCTTACCAAAACCTGGGTGAGAAGAGGGAAATTCAATGAATATATTAATCAAGAACAAGAAGTAAAACTCGCATCCTGTCTCGAGACTGTTTACTTTGACGTCAACTAATTCTGTACAGAATTTATTCTTAAATAATTGTCTTATACTTCAACTGACAGTTAAAATAATAAATGATAAAATAAATATAAATAAATAGTAATGAAAATAAATCTTTGGTGTTACCTTAAACATGCAACGTAGCGTGAACAGCAAAATCCGAACAAAAATGATTCTGCCCCTGCTTGAATACAATGCGAGGGAGTAATAAAAAACAATAAAGTTCATCTCATAGTTAGTAGGTACAGTTTTATCATCTGAATTCAGGATTGTGTAAGTAAAGCTGAAAGTTGCCTGTTTGCAGACGACACATCTCCTTTTTCGGCCACCAAATCCAGTTGAAATGGATATTTATCGTTTTATTGACTCCTGTAAAATCAAAGTAAGTGATGTTAATGGGTAATGAGTAATGTTGGTATTAAGTAAATGGTCATAAACATGATGAACCTCCAACTTTCTTACTTTTATTTCAGACATAACAATATTACTTGCACTTATTTTATCGTGATGAATCAGAGGTAGTTTCTACAGATTCTGTAAACTTTATGGGACTAAAGCTTGTAGTTCAGGTATTATTTTATAATCAAACTGAAAAATAGACAAACATCAATGAAATGCGTCATGCTAAGTGATTTGTTTGGCTGGATAAGATTCACTGACTTGCTTATCTTTGTTAGTATGTATTTGAGACCATAACGTACAACAACAAAATTCGGGCACACATTCTGAGTGTTATCGTTTTCATAATATTAATTGCTCTAATAATTGTAATCAATCAGTATTATATGTACTAGTGCCACTAATTTGTCCTCAAGTAGTATTGGCAAGATTCTTAGACTTAAATAATTAATTTAATCTGAGTTGTATTTTTGTTGAAAAAGGGGTTCCTGTAAAATAAATAAATAAGAATGCACCAACAAACATAGCACAACGTTTTTTTCATCGCAACATTGCATTTAATTACATTAACCATTTAAATCCCTTGCTTTCAGGTTTTAAGGTTGATCTGCCTAAACGTTAAAGAAAACTATTTGTGATTGATTACATACTTATATACGGTTATATGAATCCCTTGCATATTTCATGTCAGTTTTATTTTTTTGTAGCAGTGACACATGCTAAAGCTGTACATGTTGTTGAATGACTTTAAAAATAACTAATTTTATTTGATATGTAAAATTTATGTGCGATCGTACAATGTAATCTGCAAAATTACAAAATAATTTACAATGTAAATAGAGTTTTATCCCTTAAGTGATTTAGCAATAAATTTCTGTAGGATGTGAATTCTTGATAATCTGTTTATTGTATGGAACGTTGATGTTTTTTTTAATTACATTGAAGCAGGCCGATAACTACGAGATGGTACTATCCAATTGTACGGTATGATTAGTAATTATTATCCAGTAATTATCAAAAAATGGCTTCCCACACAAATTATACTTAATGGCCATTTTAATTTTGGCTCACAACATTCTATCAACGGTATGGAAATGATATATTGTGTAAAGTATTTTATTTATTTAAGTAGAGATACATTATAACTTTCGGAAGAGGAGAGATTAATTGGAAGGGATTTTAATGTTAGACCATATAACTGTGCATTTTTCTGAGTGCTCCCCCTAGTTTGGAATTATTAATGTATCTTTTATTTTGAAAACAATAAGGTTAAAAAACAAATAAAACTTCTAAAACATATTGATAATGTTGAGGATATAGGTTCTGCCAGTGAAATGGGGATTACACTCAGAATACGTAGTTTACTTTTTATATTACCTTTTGGAAAATAGCATAAATTTTAGCTGTTAACACATGGATACACCATTACAACTCGGAAATATGTAACAAATCAATTTTACTCCTGAATACAGAGGGTCACAAACGTTTTTTTAAATTACTGCAGAAACTCCCCTTGCCTGGTTGGAAGAAAAAGTTTGAAGCTTTTAAGTTGACCAGAGCTTTAAACATAAAAATAGGAATTTTCCTGGAAATAAAAGGAAATTATGGATTTTTGTTTAGGTGTATTCCCCCATTCAAATTTATTTTAAAAAGCTAAGTCAGATTCTTAACGCTTTTTATTGTAACTCAAATGTTTTGCAAAAATAGTATATAAACATTCTTTAAATTATGTTAATGGGTTTCTTTACTGCTTTTTTAAATGAGGCAGTGTGTAATATGTTTGACTACATATTATGTTTATGTTGAGAATTCAACGGTGAGACTTTTTAAGAATAGAGCAAATCAGACTCAGTCAGATGGAAGGACGTTCGCCGGTCTCAGCAGAGATGCTTCTTCGCGCTTCAGAGCTACTGAGCCGAAAGTTTTGAATCAAGTTTCCCGCTTAGAATGTGTAACGTTACTTTATCTATTTTGTTGCGTACTGCTAACATATTTCCATTTTTCCCCAATATAGATATTTGCAATAAATAAACCTTAACAATACACGTGTAGTTATCAATAACTATTTTCGTTTAATGAAATATCTACATCGTGTGTATTCACTTTTCAACCCAGTCCCTTACCCCAGTTCTTATCCCTCGGGATAAAAAATGTTTCTATATTACTACTGTCATGTCGGACTTAGGGCATCTCAAATAAAAAGACCATGGCTCCTCGACATCTTCATTTATTCTGTGGAGGGTGTACCTCCTTCCTGAATAGTAATCAAGCTCTTTCTCTCCCTAGCATTAGTTTTCTCATAGGCCTAGAAGTCCTATCAAAGTAACACTTCTGTACACCTTGCTTTTCTACGAGATTCTTTCTCACATTCTTATGAAGTTTAGGTTTTAACACACTCTGGGTACAAGGCACAATACCTCTTAACCTACGGCTGTAAAGAATTTCACTTGGTGAGGGGATCTTATCAGTAAGTGGATTGTTCCTGTACTCTAACATTGTTAGATACAGATCTTTTTTATCATGAACAGCTTTAATTAACAAATGGTATAACGTCTGAACTGCACGCTATACCATACCATTGGCTTGTGCATATAAAGGACTTAAAGTCTTATGAATGAACCCCCAAAGTTTCGAAAAATCCTGAAAAAACCCTAGCGGTGAATTGTGTCCCACCGTCTGAAAAAAACTATTTTAGGTATCCCATGTCTGCTGGAAATTTATTTCAACTTGCTTATGACATTAACTGATTGTATATTAGGTAGAGAGAACACTTAAGTATTCTTAGAATAATATTCAATAACAGTGAAGTATATTTTGCCTTGTATTTCCAAAAAATCAATACCTATTTTCTCCCACGGTAGATTAGGAACTGGGTGTGGTTTCAGTGGTTATTTTCAATTACCTTAAAAATAAAGGATACAAGTTTTACATGACAATAACATATTTTCTATTTTTGTGTACATACCTGGCCAAAAAAATAACACCTTTTGCCCTTAAAACAGTCTTGTTTACACCACAGTGAGTATAGTGAGGCCTAAATAATCAGATGGTTTTACTAACTTTTCTTTCAAATCATTAAATGCTTTCTCATGTTCATGAGACCAGAAAAAAACAACCTTTTTCTTTTAAAATTCACGCAGAGGAGCAGTATGTTGAGACAGATTCTAAACAAACTTACCAGTATAGTTAACCAGCCCTATAAACCTTTCTAATGTGTTTTTGTTTTTTGTTGCTTCCATATGGGTTATGGCTTTTATTTTACCCTCATCAGCAATTAGGCCTTTACGAGAACTTATATGGCCTAGATATTTAAGCTCATTTATTGCGATTCTACATTCTGACTTGTTTAACTTTATTTTCAAGCCGCAACTTGCACAACAACTTTCCAATCCTCGCGTAATGCTCAGCTTGATATTTGCCCCAACAAATTATATTATTTATGTACTCGTATAAGGACACAGCCTCCAAATCCTCTAATAGATCGGACATCTTTTCTTTGGAAATTTCGCCATTTGAGCTCAAACCATGTGGAAGCCTCAAAACCTGTAGCGATCAAATGGTGTATTGAACGTACACAGCTTGGATCTTTTATGTGTTAGCTTCACATGGTAAAATCCATTCTTTGCATCATTCTTTGAAATGGTTGCTTACCATTTCATCAAAAGTGGGAATATAAAAAGCATGTCTAACAATTACCTCATTTTAATCTGTAGGATCTATACATAGCCTAAAGTCCCCATCTTTCTTACTTAAAATTATAAGAGTGCTAATCCACTTATATATTTCATTCAAACCTAACTTTTTCACAATTCCTAATTTTTCTTGCTCTAACAATGTTTGTTTCAGCTTAGGATTGAGTGCTAATGGCACTTTTGGAGGAGAGTGAATAACAGGATTATCATAAGATTTTATGTAAATATCATGC
Organism: Allygus modestus; assembly: GCA_963675035.1. Lineage (NCBI taxonomy): Eukaryota > Metazoa > Arthropoda > Insecta > Hemiptera > Cicadellidae > Allygus > Allygus modestus. Next base: position 378,991,496 of record OY776112.1, read on the forward strand.
TCGCCTCTAATACAACCTACACCTACGAAGAGATATGAGAAGCTGTTTAACATGTTCTCACTTTTACACTCTTCTATTTTCATTATAAAATTAAGTGCTAGACTAGAGCTTAAACCTAAAATACAAGGTGATTTGGTGTTTACAACGTAGAAGTCTAGCCTATGCTTAGGTTCATTTTCTCTGAGAGAAATTTGGAGAGTAGACTTGCCTAGGACATCCAGAGGTTGACAGGAGTATGAGTCAGCCTAGTAGCTGTCCTGTTCAAGTTGAGCTTTTCGATCCCAAACAAGTATTTAGTATCAATTTTTATTACATTTGCTTGTGTGCCACTGTGAATTTTAAAATAAAAAGGAAACTAATCATTTATGAACACTCGAACTCTCCAGTCCTTGCAATCCCCTTTATGTTATTTGTCACTGCCTAAAAATAAGTCTTGATTTACTTTTGATAGGCCTAAGCCTGGGTTCACATTAGCACCGTGATTTTCAACAGTAGTAACGAATTTATTCTAGTTACACTGACTAGCAAAATGGTTATATATATATATATTATATTTTAAACAAACCTTACCTTTTGCAAGGCACTGGTCACTTGCATGTATAACCACAGTGGAAACAAACATTTTTCACTTTTTTTGTACCTATCACATTAAAAAGATGTAGGTTTGGAAACATTAGGCTTATTTCTAGAATATTGGGATGGACTCTGAGAGTTAAAAACAGATATCTCTCTTTCCCCTGCAGAATGGTGAGAAGGTTTCCTTTCTGCCCGAATTCTGTCAAAGTCCAAGTTATGAGAAGCACTTTCCGAGGTGTAATTACAAATACCTTCAAGTTAGGTTTTAGTTATTTCTGCAGTCCTGCAGATTTCCATTTGTTCTTAAAAGTGGTTCTTTCATTGAAAGATCCTTAATATCAAGTATTGAACGATCTTTAATTAAACTATCAGTAATATCACAAAAATCACAGGTCGAACTTAAGTCCCTGAGCTCCGTAGCGTAGCTGTTCATTTTTTCCCCAGGATTTTTCTGTCGAAGAAAAATTTTTGTCTTTCGTTTTTAACATTTTTGTCTGGCATTAAATATTCAACTAACTTTTTCACCGCAGTTTCAAGTTTATCCTTGTCATCACATCAATCAAACACAAATTTGTTGTATATTTTAAAACCCCTATCACCGTCCGAACTCAAAAGGAATGCTACTTGATGGATATCTCATTATAGTGTCACTTTTATAGAAATACGAAATATATCGAACTTCTGTCTAAAGAATTTCCAACTTTCACTCATATACAATTTTAACTCATCTTGTGAAGGTGGCGATACAGGGACGCTTACATTTTGCAGCACCGTAACTTGTTTGGGAGATTCCTTCACCCATTTGTTTTGACCTTTTCGGATGACTTGGGCATTTTTGTTAACTTATGACCAAAATTCAAATTAAATTCTTCACCGACTGTGCCATGTCATGTCGGACTTAAGGCATGTCAACTAAAAAGACCATGACTCCTCGACGTCTTAATTTGTTCTGTGGAGGGTGAATCTCCTAGCTCTTTACATTCTTGTTGGCATTGACAAACCAAAAAGGCCTGTAACAGAAATCATAATTAAGATATGTAGCAAAATACATTACTATAACCACGATTCAAATAAATCTTAAAGAGTAAACAAATAACGCAATCGAAAAAATAAATTCACTCCAATATTCTTTACAATTTTTAGGGACGATAAAATCATAGTGTTTCACTAGAACTGCCTATTATCATTTATTTTCCAACTAACCTTTTGATTTTTAATAAATCTAGGTATTATTCAGCAGCAGTGCATTTGTTTCTAGTCTTGAATTATATTAACTTATAGAATATATATTATTCATGTTATATTGTAAACTTTTCATTATAATTTAAAATCTTAAACAGATTTACGTTTATATGCTCCTATAGCTGATTAAATTAGCAGTAATGTTTTCTTATGAACTCAACCGACCACCAGACTCCTCTATTACTATTTAGCAAATAAGCTCGGTATAGTATAAAAAAAGTAACACATGATAGTGATATGTTTTTAAATAATGTAACTACTTTTTTTGTATAAAATAGAGTATTCGTGAAATTGAAACTTTTTTCTACATTCCATTGTAAAATATTATTGCACTCTGAGTTAAATGTTATAGTTTGAAAATGGTATAACATACCTCTTTATTAATTATTGAAATAAGATTTTCTGAAACCTTCAGCAACTAAACGGTTAAGTAAATCAAAATAACACTAAGAATAAAAAAATATAAAAACTGTATGTAAAGCTCTATACCATCATAAAAAATAGAGGTTTTCATATGAAATATTAAAAGTTGATCGCATTATTGGAAAATGGCGACCGACTTAACTACGCACTTCTAATGGGCTTAACAAATTAAGTAAAGTTCCCAATTAAAAATTTTCTATAAAGTAAATACTTTCTGAGATCCCAATGGTGGCCTCCTTGAGTTGATCATCCTGTATAGAATAAATATTATTTATGTTGTAATGTCAACTTTTCACTATTGTGTAATATCTTAAACAGACTTAGTTTGGATGATCATATAGCTGATTACATTAGCATTAATGTTTTCTTATTAACTCGACTGACCATCATACTCTTCTATTACTATTAAGTGAGTAGGACCAACGTAAATCCCAACTTTTGCTATTCCTTATCTACGTGAAAAATAATTCAAAAAACAAATCTATACGTGTACCTCCCTTTTTCCATTTATGGCCACCCTAAAGAGAGCAGAAATAGACAAACATAGTAACAGGCAGTTGACTCTGCAATTCATCCACCTACTCCTGTATTAAAAGTCTGTCAACTCTTCGATGAATGCCAAATTCGATTGCACATATTTCAGTTTACAGTGTCAATTAGCATTCTGTTTGAGCTTTCATCAACTAGAAAAGTATCATGGAATGAAAGGACATAATTCACCATGTCATACAGATCAACTCGAACATGTTCAAACTCCATTTTCTGCTGAATTAAAGGACACTGCTACACCTTCTTATCAGTATATGCATACAAACTTAATTGGTTTGCAGATCAAAGCAAAAACAATCAGCCACCTGAATACGTGAATAATATTCGCTTTTTATACACTTTGCTTTTTTGTTTTTGTTTAAATATTTTGGATGTAATTCAAGTTTTGGTCTTTCTGCCTATTAGGTTATTCATAAAACTATTATCCTATGCTATATACTAAATTATTCAAGCTTTGTATAGTTAAAATAGTAGGATGAAAAAATAAATAAGTTATTTGTATAGCTACACGTAGCAGGCCGTGACAAGTTTTTAATATCAACTGATCGATGCAGATGTAGTATTTCGATGTCGTAACATTAGGAAATATACACATTAGATCTAACTCCGGCACCAATACGAGATTTTCCAAGAAAGTTTTTACGTATATGACATAATACAGATGCTGTAGAAATATTGATTTATATTTTACATTAATCACTTAAAATTTAAAAAAAACCTTTAGTTTGCTAAGACTTTATGAACATCAGTGAATACCCAACAATTAAAAACTCCTATCAACTGAAAAACGAACACCGTATGAAATACTACGTGTTATTTAAAATATGAATACACAAATCATAGAAGAGAGAAGCTGAAAACAATGTGCGAAAACAGTATTGTTGAGGTGCATGCAATATTTCATCTTAAATATTTATGTCAGTGAGAAACGGTTAGCGTATAAAAACACGTAAATTTATTCCAAGCAGCGGCAGCTGTGAACAAGCCTTAATGGCCACTAATGGATCTCCATAGTGTGTTTTGTCACTTCGCTGCTACCGCAACTAAATCCGTCAAATGTTTTCAACCGTTTTAAACATTTCAAATTTAATTTGTTTAACATGTATTATTATGAATACAGTAAACCTATTAGAAAACGTATATCACGAGTCATTAAAGGTTAATTTATTACACACTAGCAAAGTTCAACAAAATTGTGATTTGACATTTTACAATTAGTAAAAAACATGGTCTTTAATTAATGTAATTTTTTAAATTAATTTTAGACAGTTATGTTTTGGGCAAGAATAATTACTTTTTGATTTTAGCTTTACGGAAACAGTCCAGTCTTTGTGGAACTACAATAGTCTGCAAACAAAATTTGATTTTTTTTTATCTTATTGTGTAACATGGGTGTATGTTTTTATATACACATATATATATATATATATATATATATATATATATATATATATATATATATATTGTATATAATATACAACTTCTCAAGATAAAACATGCCTGCACTAAACGCAGTACGTTGTTTATAAACAAATGGTGATCTTATATGAAATGGTACAGTTTTCAGACAAAAATCAGTTAATCATATATTTAAGTTTTGTGTTATTGTCAAAGCCTTATAACTCCCACTTGAAGCTAATCAAATCACTTTTAATGGATAAGTAGGAGCGATTAGATTTCATACTGTTTATAGTCTTTTTTACTCTGCCATTCAACGATGATTCAAAAAATCAACTTTCAGTTTGTAAGTTAGTTTTTAATAGCATAAGACAAATTCAAGCATACTAATAAAAACGTAATGATAAAATAAGAAAATCTGGATTTTGGGTGATACCCTTAAAAAAATTCCACTTATTTTAGAATTAATGGATTTTTTTCTAAAACTGCTGACAAGGTTATCAAGGTCTAATTTCTATCTCAATTTGATATAAATTAGCTAGCAAGTGTATTATTTATGAGAGTATCCGACTTTATAGTCTTCCATTGAACATAAATGTTTTAAATGAAAAAGATATGACGTTTATGAATCAATAATACAAATATGACCAATTGAACATTTCGAAGTTGTTTTGGTACTTTATTTGGATTTTATAGTTACCAGAAAACTTTTTATATAAAATAATGAGTAATGGCAACTTAATTGGTACTAACAACGAAGCTTTCAAATAATGCAATTTATAAGGAGACGCCAGAATAATAAATAAAGCAATTTATTAATGAAACTAGTTACGAATGACAACAGATTGTTAGAAGTTATTTTTAAGTGTAAAATAAAATAAATAAACCGAAAAACAAAAATGTAACAGACATGCAAGTTAATGCGAATTCGGGAAAACATTATATTTTAACTTGAACACACACAATCAAAAAAGCTTATGCTAAAGAAAAATAAATTAAATTAGTAGTGAAAGAAACTTTAACTACTCTTCTTACGAAAAGTTTAACAAATGCAATATTTAAAAAACGCAATTTAGTTTTTAATAAACAGTTTAAAGAATTTCAAAAGTTCAGTATCAACCACAGCACAACATTTAGTAGAACCAAAGCAGATACTGTAGAAAAATTTTAGTGAACTTTGAAAAGTTGGTTATTTAGAGGGTATAGTGCACAGAGATTTTATTCGTGTTGGGGTTACTTCTTAAGTTAGTACGCAAATATTATAATAAATTACATAGATCAAAAGTTTTAAATATTTACCAAGTAAATGCTAAAAACTCAAAATGTAACGTCACGGATTTCTAAATACATGTATTTAGCAAAGACTGCATTAGTAATTGGACAGCGTAGTTGTTTATGGTAGAGGATATAAAGCCTTATATTGTCAATAGATAAAAAGTGTAATATAATCAAAAGAACATTTTATGAGCATACATTGTTAAAGACTAATTGTACAAACATGTACGTGGTGAAGAAGGTGGTGAGATATAAATATGATTTATTATATGTACAATGTTTCAGTTTTCTAAGTAGCTAAAACTTGAGGATTTCTGTAAAATATGTATTAAAATAAGACAGTGAAGTTAAATAAATTTTTGATGCATATACTGTTAGGTAGTGTTGGGACTGAAAATTAAAAACTTGTGTGTAAAAAAAAGTTCCTATTAGAGTAACATGGGGAATTAGGTAGACTTTTTTGAAACCATTGCCACCATTTTGCCACTAATGGTAATGATCGATCCCTTGACCTTGTGGACAGGATTCACGAGGTCTTACTGATACACCACGCCGCTTCCTTTAACCGTGATGAAGCCAATTGGTTAATTCTTACATTATGTGTTTCTAGTGTTTTGCTGAGTAACAGCTACTCAGCTAAACTAAACAAAAATTATACCATAGGTTTCGTTTTTTAAAACGACCCTAACCAATGTGACTTATTATTACATTACAAAAATAAGTAGTAAATTAATTGCTTGTCATTTGAACAAGCAAATATAAAAGTCATATATATGTTGTAAACTATTACTCTTCGTTTATATAAACGCTACGTACAAAGTGATTAAGTGTAATATTAAGTTTATAAATTACTTCAAGATATTTTTATATTCAATGTCACTTTCACAGCCAGATACAAATGGGTTGTTCTGACTTAACAAAGCCTGTTGTATGTCAGTCGCCGGTTAAGCTATAGTTTGTAATTAAATCTTACGTCATTTGGTAAAGTTGACTACAAAGCCTCGTCTCCACCTTGATTGGCTTGAGTATAAAGGGTTTTCCCCATTTCCCACCTTCTACCCACACATATTTTAATCACTAAAATCTATTTTATAGTTTAACTAATTTTGCAATGCAAAAAAATATTTAAGTATTACTTACAATATAGGCTCTGCATTGCTATTATGTCTAGTGGTATGGTTTCTTACCATACAATTTAAATGTAGGCTATAATATACACATTATATAATACATTTGTATGTTAATGAAAGAAATAACTTTATTGCTTAAATATTGTTTAATAATTGGATTTCTACTCAAACCAAAATTTTTGCTTTAAACAACTAAAATATTATCCTAAGCCAACGAGATAAGCTATGATGATGCGACGCGGCGCCCAGCACTGGTGGTTCGACCCAGAATACTAAACAGTTGACAATAAATCTTGAGGTCGCTGCACATTTTAAAGCACTTAAAATGTTCTCATACTACTGTACAAACTAGTGTTCTGTAATCAATGCCATTGATGCGTTACAAAAGAGCCAATTGCATTAAAGATAATCAGACGAGCAAAATACCTTTTTTCCATCTTTTTATTGTATTGTGCTGTCCAAAGATTCAATTGGTTATTTAATACAATTTTAAAAATGGGCTTAAACCGTAAATATAATTTTGAAGATTATAATATAGATATAATATTATGCAGTTGCTGTACAAAGATCAGTACGGATTTTAAGTTATGTTACAAAATCTGTTTAAACAACATGTTGATTAGCATATTACGTGTTGTTATTACTTAATTTTCTTAAGACGTCTTACAACACTTAAAAATATATTTACACTTATACTGTATTCACATAACAGGCGGTAAACATATATAACAGATAGTACAAGGCTATCGATTATGACCAGTTCCGCCGGTCAACATCAGGCCAGTGATAGAAATTACAGAACCAAAATGGCATCCCTGCTTATTTCATATTAGCTAGCGGAAGTTATGGATAAAAGTTCCTAAATGTACTACCAGAGTCACGTTAACTTGTTAACTTGTTCATTTATCAATTTATCTCTATCTTTAAATTTTTCCTTAAATATATAAAAATATTCCCATGCATTCATTTCATTTCCTTTTTACAATTCTTGAGGATTATGAAAGATTTTTTATATTTTCCCTATGGTGTGGCCATTTTCTAAAATATGTTTCGCTACCTTTGATCTTTTTTGAGGTTTTTGGGATGTTTATAGAACTTTCCTCATGCTTTATCACGAACACTTTCCCAAGAAAATCGTGTTTTACCGTACCCACACTAAGAAACCTAGATTACCTGATTGGACCAGTGCTGCCTTATTAAACCTGATAGATTGGAATCTCCTGGGCAACAACATCTACAGGCCCTACCACCGAAGCAAAGAAAAGGTATTTACACATAAAAAAGGAGTACGGTGAAGGTCTGAAACGTGCTGAATATGAGACAAATGTGAACATCATCGAATCTGCTAAGAATTCCTGCTCAGCAGCTTGGAAGATTATTAGGATGGAGGGGGCTCCGCCCAAGATGAAATCATCTACCGAACTTACTGCTAATGAACTAAATGACTTCTTCACGACTACCGTCCAACAGACTCGAGATGCTATTGGGACACCATCTACGTCGCCCATGGAGCTGTTGTAGTGTGTGACCAGGTACCTGCACTTTCAGCATCGCCCTGTCTCCAGAGAAAACGTCCTGTCTGTTTTTCAGAAGCTGAGAAACTTCACAAGAAAAGACACTATGATGGATGTGTTTACAAGCTTTTTAAAAAGTTGTATAAATTATATTATTTTTCCAATCACATTTTTTATAAATTTATGTTTAGCTGAAGGAATTTTCCCAGATGTTTTGAAGACAGCTAAGGTTGTCCCCATACTTAAGAAAGGAAATTATAATATGTCAGAGAATTATAGACCCATCTCTGTACTTACTGTTTTTCCAAGATCTTTGAATGTGTATTTTGAGGAAATTAATTTACTTACGGCTGCCCAGATCGGTTACAGATTAGGTCGTAGTACCATTGATGCTGGTGAAACATTGATTAAAGCTGTTTTTTATGTGCTTTGAGGCCGGAGGCTTTGCTGGGGCCATCTTATGTGATCTCAGCAAGGCCTTCGATACCGTCAATCCTGCTTCATAAGTAAGATTTGTATACTGTTAGAAACAAAAGTCTAGACCTGCTGAAGTCGTACCTGGACGGGCGTAGGCAGTTGGTCTCGGTAAATGTTAGTCTCTCAGGCGTACAACAATTAACTCATGGAGTCCCACAGGGGTCAATACTTGGGCCCCTGTTGTTCAGTGTAATGATTAATGGCCTGATTTACTGTCTAGGGGAGGGTGTATTCTGGTAAGCAGACGACACCACTTTGTTTGATGCTCGAGACGATGTGGGTGCACTTGACCAGGCACTGTCTCAATCTCTTAATTGAGCCTCGGCCTGGTGCTGGGCTAATTATTTCTTCTTAAACGAGACCAAAACTCAGTCCATTGTGTTTGCTATACGTAGTTTTGAACAAGACTTTAAAAGTGAAAATTTGTTAGGCTTTCATCTAGATCCTAAGCTATACTGGAATAACCATATAAGTTTTGTTTGCATCAAGCTCTCAAGAGTTATTTATCTACTCCAAAATCTCAGGGACTGCGGTCCTAAGGACTGATTGAGAACTGCTTACATCTCTTTTGGTAATAACATCAATAACTAGCTAATAACTGTAGTCTTGTATTTTAATTGCTACTACAAAGTAAGTGAATAAGAACTAAGTTAAAAAGAACACACTGTATATTATTAGTGGGCATTTTTGGCATTAATTAATATATATTGCAAGAATCAAGCATTTATTACCAGTAGGCAAATACATTGCATATGGTATGGTCAGGGGAAATACATGTTGAGGATAACAATATTTAAGAAGGTCAATTAAGTTTTGCAGGCAAAAAATACAACCATCATCATGAGGCAATAGAAAGGGATGAGAAATACATTAGTTTAAGGTTACTAGCATCACAAATAATAAAGAAAAATCAATAAATTGCTATCTAAGGATCACAGGGGTAGGAAGGTCAAAAAATTCATTGATGTGGCAAAAGGGATTGTTAATCAGCCACAGGTAGATTCTATTATTATGACTAATATATGGTCTCTTAACATAAGATTTGAGTTAGAAAATTGACTGTATGGACAAACAATAATACGTTTTAATACGTGGAATATTTATAACAAATGAAAGACATTTCAATTCAAAGTGATAGAAACTTGACATATTCCCTAAATATATTACTCATATATTACAATGATAGATAATAATTATAGGATAATGATTATAAATATATTTATACTTACCAGAATACTTAAGAAAAACTAAATTAACCCTATTTGTTATGCCAAGTGGTTATCTAAATACTGAAACTCTGAGATTCCTCTTCACCGGAGACCAGCAGAGCCGGATTGGTTGTGTCAAATGAATAATAAATAATTTCTTTATTAGTATGATACGTGTTGTTACAACTACAGGATGAATAAAATAGTCTTAAAACACTATAAAGAATATTACAAAACGAACAAATATACACAAAAGATCGTACAAGGCAACACCATCTTTTTTGTATATTTTACCGTCTTGTTTGTAAGTACAGTGTAAATATACTTTATAGTGATTAAGACGTATTTTATTTATCCTGTAAATGTATAATACTAAATATACTATATACAAACCTTCCGTGGATGGAAACGGGTTTAACTAATTTATGACAGTGGATGAGTTAGACAATACCTAACAGGTTGGCTTCAAGAAATTCCTGGTGGGTGTAGAAGGGCTTCGTCTTGAGCCAATTCTTCAAGGCGACTTTAAACTTGTTAATACTAAAGCTCTCCACTGTATCTGGCAATCGATTGTAGATTTCAAGTGTCGGGAACGAGTCTGGTCTTCGACAGCCTACAGTATGGGATATCAATATCCAGTCGGTGCCTGGTCCTATGGCTATGATATGTGCTACGAGTAGAGAAATTCTGCAGTTTGGACCTGACGTGGACTGCACAAAGATAGACGAAGTGGCTATAGCTGGTTAAAATTCCTGCATTCACCAAAAGTGGCTTACAGTGGTCTAAACGTTTGCTGAATGATATGATTCTAACTGCCTTCTTCTGCAGCTTAAGGACCTCTTTACAAGTTGGCGCATGCCCCCAGAGCAGTAAACCGTAACTTAAAATACTGTGAAAGAGTGGGTGATACACTATCAGCAAATAAGGCTCATTGACCAAGCTAGTTAACTTCCTTAGAAGGTAGACAAATCTAGCTAGACGTTTACAGACACATTCAATATGGTTAGCCAGGTTAATTTATGATCTATAGTAAAGCCAAGAAGGATATGTTGTGGTGGGAGTGGGGGTATTGGAGTTACAAAACATTGTTTTTATTGGTATATCCCACAAATATATGATGTCTCTCTCTAATGTCGGAAACGTGTGTACGATCACGATCTTGAAAGGATGATACTGCATTTAGAAATATTTTCCCAAACAGTCGATTTGTTTACTGAAATTAAATTATAAGACACGTGATATGATAATAATACTTTTTATTTGTTTATTTATGGTCGAAACATTGCAAAATAATATGCAACAGGGTTTGCTATCCACCCATTGCTTCCTAGTTCACCCTATTAAATCAACTAACGTATAACCTACAATTGAGCCGATACATATACAATAACATAGGTACACAGTTATTCTTATATTAGTTATTTACATGAAATACCGTCTTGCAGCCTACATCTCGTGGAGTGCCATGTATCACAATCATCTTCCAAGTTGGTGTTGATGTTGGACTATAGTCTCCCCAATTGTTGGCAAAGGCAAGATAAAAGCTGAAGAACACGACCCTTCATCATACTGTACACTCGGGCCTGGGGGGCTGTTGCACTTATAATGGTAAAGTCTGTTAAAAAACCTAAAACCCCTAGAAACTGATGTATCTGGTTTTCGGAGAATGCAATTTGAGAATCAATGTCTTCATACAACATTGCAGAAGTTTTACTATGCATTATTTTACCGTTTTTTTGTTTGTTAGGCTTTAGTAAAACAAAATTAATATTATATCAAGAAGATTAACTTTGGTTTTGTCTTTGTTCACTTTTTTGTATAGACTAAATAGGTAAATGACCCCCAACCATAGTCTAATGTTGATGATCCTTACTCTAAGGTGACATATTTCGTTGTGCTTTGATATCATAAAAGACATTAGCTTAGAGTATCAATAATCTTCTTTAGACTATTGGTGGGGGTAAATTACCTGTTTAGTCGTGACTTTAAAGTCTAGGGACCCTAGAATGGAATTAAAATATTTTTAACATCATATTCCGTACATAAACATAAAGAACCATTATTTTAAATATGTTGTAATAGACCGATGGCTTTTGCAGGATTATAAAGTATTTTGTAGATTAATAGCAGCAGTAACTTCATTATACCATCAATGACATAGTTATAATTAACAACAACATTATGCTATACGATATTTCAGCTTTGTTGTCAAATAAATCTACCTTTGATTATACGCTTTGTAATTGTAGCAACTGAGGAGCTGTTTGGGAAATTTTCCACCCGGCTTTCGCAACTTAAATGCAAATATTTTCCTTGGTGTTTTCCTCATTACATTCTCTCTAAAACCGCATTGTCGCCAGCTGTTTTAGTCATTTCAAATTCAGGTATAAACTTTAACATAGGAAAAATATCAATGATGTAAAACTATATCAAATTGATAAAACTATAAGTAGCTCAGTCTGCTGTATACTGTTCTAAGCAATCTTTCATGCAACAAATGAATGATTTCATGATCACGTTCTAAAATATGCTACACAACTATGTTTCTGTTTCAATGGTTTTAAAGAACGACTGTTTTATATGTCAGTGCGCGATTCAAAACTTACGATTATTTTAACCACTTTAAAAAATGTATCAGTTCAAAAGTTATGTCTAAATAACTGGTTTCACCTAACAGTTTTACCTTTCACCAGATTTCAGTTTGATAGTCAAATTGTATCACACAGCCCATCGAAATCCAATATTTAAAAATGTGTTTTAACTTGGCAATTGTATTTATATTGTACCCGTAGAAAAGGTTGTATACGAACTTACATTTGTCTTCCAATTTTCTATTTGAGACCTTCCATTTTAATATAATTTTTATAAAATACGATGTCAGACGTATAGTATTATTAAAGTTCTCGGGAATTCTCATATAGAAGGTAAAATTATGGTTTCAAAATAGCATAGTTGCGTATCCCTACCAAGTATCAATCATCAGTGAGTTAATGGATAACGATCGCAATTAAATCTTCTTTAAAGTACAGGATAAATACGAGTTGATGTTTCGCTCAGGCAGAATTATAACTATAAAGGTTTTGAGCAAAATTTTTATTCGCGAGTTTTTTTGTGAGTTTTTGTAATGCATTTTTATATTTTACTATTTCGCTAGAAAAATTCACCAATTTGATATTAATAAATAATTTATTTACTTTTTATTTTGAAATATTCTTGAATATACAAGAGGTTAGCTATATTAGTGAGGTTAGCTATTAACCTTTTATAGGTTATAACCTTTTATAACCTTTTAGTTATAACCTTTTAGAGGTTAGTTTCCTACCTTTTATTTATCTTATTGTAATCTAAAAACGTCCTGATCCAAGTTTGTAAAACGTGTTCATGATATTTTATTCACTTACTGTATAAAATGACACAGTATCTTGTCCACTTATTTTATATTATACTCAGTAATCATGTCTCATAATGTTTAGTGGACAAACTGTTGATTAAATTTAACCTGTACTGCTGTGTTTCATTAAATGCCTTTTACTGTTGTCACTTAATTAACATAATGTATTTACTAGTTCTTTACTATTTTCACCAAGTTTTAAGAACACTAAAAATAATGATTATTTTGTAATTTAATTTGTTCAATGGTTTTATAACTTCTGTATTAGATTTTTAATAATTCTTTTTTTATTCTGGACCTCAACAAAATGCCCAACTATTATATTAAATCCAACAGACCGTAATCATTATACTCGTGGGTGGTTTGCATGATTAGCAGTTGGACAGTAATTGGAACTGATTGTATGGTGTGGTTTGATAAACTATAACTAACTAAATATTAACGTGTAATTTTCTATTTTGATAATTGTGTTGTAAAGAGTCTAGACGTAGTAAAACTACAAAAATTAATATAAAATTTGGGTCTTGAATGCTTATCAAATGTTGCTTTACTATAAAATGTATCTTATATTAAAGTTAGAAATAAAATAAATATAATTACATGTTATAAGAAATCAAAGAGATTTGGCTTAACCAGTTTTTAAAACTATGATTCAACTACCATCATGTTTTTTTCCAAAGAAGCGTTCTAATAATGTTGAACAATTTTTATACAAATATTAAATATTACATGGTGCTATGGCAATCATTTTGCGCCTGCTTTTTGTGGCCGGCCAATCACCATACGGCTCTTTCTTCCCCATGTCCAGAGCATCGTTTCCAGGGGCTCAGGAAGTAGGTCCTTATTCTTATAAGTTTTAGGAATCGATATTTTATATATAATTCAAACCAATTAAGTTAGTTTTGGTATGCTTAAATTTATGTAGTATTTGTTTTTCAATATAAAGTATTTTATGTTATCTTCAAACGTGTGATATTGTAATATTCACATACACTGTAGAAGAAAATATTAATAATTATATTGTGCATTATAATGTAAGGAAAGTATTGTTGGTGTTTAGAATACTCGTATGAGTTTGTCACCACAGTCGTGGCACGGGAACTGAAAATGTAGAATTTCTTTTTAATAATAAAATAAAATGTGTAACACAATAAATAATCAGTCAAACAGTATTAAGGTTAACTTTCGCAATCCACACCATATCAAGCACCTTGTGATGTAAGTTAAAGGAACCAGGACACACATAAATAAAAAGGTTTTTAATGCCGCCTTTAACAGTAAATAAGCATTTTTGTAAATTTTGCTTTAATTTTATGTTTTGTAATCCTATTTAAAACACAATTTACCTATAAAAAGGAATTGCACTGTGCAGATGTTTTCATTTATATAGTTTAGTAAAGTGATCGTTTCTGAGGTTTTAATATTGTACCGCCAAAAGATTTTAAATATGTCTTTCAAAACTGTTAATGTACACGGTTTATTACTATATTTGCATATCATTTAAATAGGAAAATATCTCCAACTATTTAATATGCTTAACCTTTTACATAATGCAATGTTCATATGTTCCAAAAGTCAATCTCTTAATCCTCTTAGGTTTCATAAATAAGGTTTTCAATTGAATACGTAGGGAAATAGATTAATAGAGGTTTAGGCTATTCTTCCCTTTAATTTTGAGCCATTATATAGTAAACAATGTTTATCGCCATTGGAGGCTTCGCCCCCTCACCCTCTTTTGGATTCGCTTCGCTCTCTTTCACTCCTCATTTAACACACGTTTAAATCAAACTCTTTGTAGTCCGTTAACCAAAGAAGAATCGTTAGTTGGGAATTAAATTTTCTATAACTTTTGTATTTAAAATTTATTGCCATCTGTTACCGTTTTCGTACAAAACGTGCTCAATGTGGAAAATTTGAAAAAAAGGAATTTTCCCCACCCAGAAAGTGCCTTAAAACTCTAAAATGTTAACTTTTGGCAATTTATCTGAGGCTGTCTCGTCAGGAGCTTCAAGTATGAATGAAGTATGAATTCAAGTATGAATAGGGTGGAGGAGGGTTTGATTACGGGAAGTGCCTCATAGTTTGTCAGTGAATGAGTAAGTGAACCTGTCTAGCTTTATATAAGTATGCAAATATTGGAATAAATCTGTCACTAACAACTATAAAATATACAATCGAGAAAGAAGTTCAACATTGGATACTTTGAAAGCAAATTTTTGATCAGCAAATGTCATAAATTGGAGGGCCTTTGACCTCAGGGGCTTGTACCACTTTTTCTATTTATAGTTTGATAAAATATGATCCATTGAATTGCACTTATAGTTTATCATTTTTGCATATGATCACTTTGTAGTTTTGTTATTTTTCATACATTTTTACAAATAATAGTAAACTTGTATATATTGCCACAGACCAGGCTATCCCCTGCTAGTTAATACGCTTAATTTGCATGTAATGTTGAAATGTGTTATTTAGAAAATGGCGTTTGCTGTGAATAAATAAGTAGTTTACAGAGCTTGAGATGGTGATACATTAAGTTTGGTTAAACTCCTACATCTGTTAAAAGTGTTCTAAAACAAAAAATAAATATATTATTAACTAGTCAGAAAAACTGCTCGGTTAAGCTCTTTAAGATGCCTTTGGGCCCTTACATAGTTAATACGATTATTCTATAGTTAATGTTCTTTAAAACTTTAGACTTGAAAAGATGAAAGTACGAAAACTGATAAATGAAAAGCTTGGAGGACGGATTGAAACTTCGTTAGGAGAAACCAGCTGAGCCTTCCCGCAACGTTGATTGGGGAAAAGTGACTTAAAATTTAAAATAGATTGTTGTAATGAAAATTACGTTGAAAGTTATCCCCGCCAACGATACGATAAAATATTACCATAAATAATATATACCATAAAATATGTTTGTTTATGATCAGGTATATTTTTTTAAGTCACACGAGTATTAACAACATGAAACGTAATGTTCTATAATTTAAAACTCTATATTGAATCAGTCTATTTATACAATACATATTGGCTCTTTATAGCAATAAGTAAAAACCCTTATTTATTTTGTATATGACAAGCTTGACGAATTATCGTTCCAATTTTGTTTGTTGAATTGCTTTTTGTGGAGACATATATATATATAATTCTTCCTCTCTTTCTGATACCTAACCATTTGTCTCTAAGAGGTGGGTTTCAAACAACCAGGACGAGATAATATCACATAGAAATCATTGGTGATTGACGGGGATCGAACCCAGGTCCTTTAGGACTTCAGACCAAAGTCACGGTCTGCACTATAACATCATACGCTCCCTACCTTTCTGAAGAGAATAGTTGAATATATAGCACAGAGCTTGTATTTGGGGGCTATTTAGAATATTTTGTCACATAATTTACATAAATAATTTTAATTCAAGTAATTTAATAAACAAATTTAAGTGTATACTTTTTAATTCTTTTTTAACAACGGTTCAAAAACCATTACAAAGTAACTTTTAAAATCCTTAATCAGAATAACTTATTCGTTAAGAGACATTTAAGTTACTCTGTCAGTACCCCACTTAATGTTCTGCGATAAAGTCAAGAGATCCATGCAGAATATTAGACCTACTAGTTCTCAGCGTGAACTTTGTCTGATGCAATCACAATATTTCACACTTTACTCCAGCTCAGTTGTAGCAACAATAACTGTTACACGGCAGTTGCGGTTTGAGCTTCAGGTCTGATGAAAGATCCGTCCCTCACTATTGTTCGCTACGAAACCACTCACTCTTTGTTAGGAGGTTGAATATATTTGAAATAGTATGTTCTGGATTCAGATTTATCAAAAGATTAAAAATTGGGATATAATATTTTTCTTAACTGTATTAAAATTAGTTACCGTGGTTTATTAATTCTTATATCTAAACAGGACTTTAAAACAAAATGTAATTACGAGGTATATAAAAAAGTGTTGTGATCTGCGATTTATAAACATTTTTTTGTAACTACAGTAAGTGTTACTTTTATTATGTAACAGACTTCTCATTGAGATAAAAGCGACAACCCTTCATTTAAAACTTGTTATTCCTTATTTGAAAAAGAGATTAAGAAGGAAGCAGGTTTTGTAGTAAATAATTCATTATTATATTCGTTAGAGTCTTAAGCACTTTTAACATATTTTTGTTTGAAATTAAATATCAATAACAAATATCATTAGTAAAAAAAGTTACAAGACAGTGGTTCAATGTTTATTTGTAAAAGGTGTTTACAGGTGACCTGTTTGGTAAAAGCTGTGCGTTTATTTAGAGTTTCGTAAATAACAGTTAGTTATGGGACATGGCTTGCCTTTGATGTTTAATTTAAAGCTTCACTATGGCTGTGAGAAAACGTTTTGTGTTTGAAAATAGAATATAACTTTGGAGCACTTTTCATGAATTGTAACTTTCAAAGGATTTATTGTTTTAAAACTGTTTATAAGGTAACATACTGGATGATTTAATGCCAAATTTGAAACTAAATGGGATTTTACTAAGGAAATGTTTCGTTAGTTTACGGCAGCTTGAAAGAGAAGAATCAATCTGAGGAAAGATATCAAACGTTCTAAATAAAGCAAACGGCTTTTTAAAAACATGTGGTTTTTTAACCAGTTTTCTATGAACTACCAAAATAAGTACATTCCTTATCAGTTATTTAAAAAAGTTCCAGTTTTGCAAATCAAATTACAAAAAAATATACTAGTAATGTTATTCTTCACCCAGATAAAAAAAATATTGTAAATCTATGCAACCCGTTGCCCTTTAATTTAGCAACGGCTTAGGTAAGTGCGAAGATTTTAAGCTGCAACATTTTTTTTTTTATTTTCTATCCCCACGGAAGAGAAAATGTATTTTAGCAAATTTCCCCTATAGGGAAGAAGCTATTACCGTAGTCGGCATGGTAAGACCTAGGCCCGGGACCATGATAACTTTTCGTTTTGAGGTCCCCAGACCCCAAAAACACCATTCGTTCGAAACTGTATATATATCTATATATATATATATATATATATATATATATATATATATATGTGTGTGTGTGTGTGTGTGTCCGTGAGCACGATAACTCTCGTAAAAATTATCCGATTTTGATAAAATTTGGTATAAACGTTGTTTTATTTAGACCGTTTGATATCTTTCCTCAGATTGATTCTTCTCTTTCAAGCTGCCGTAAACTAACGAAACATTTATGAATTTAAGTTCGAAAACCAGCCAGATCGCTTTATCCGAAGGGGTATTTTGGGGGGGTTTTGTACCACAAAAATGGGTTTTTTGAATTTGTTATGTATAATTTTGGAAATAGTCAAATTTTAGTTTTAACCATTGGATTCAGCTTAAAAAACACACAATTTGGTATTTTGATCATTTCTCTACGTCAATTGGTTACCGAGATATTGAAAGTGCTAAACACAGTACGTTGTCTAATGTTATTCTTACGGAGGAAAAGAAAAAAATGTTATATTTCGCTTATTTATGAACGTATACTGACAAAACTTGGTATACGGCTTCATCTGGTTGTGGACCATTGATATTTGCTCAAAAAAAATTTTTTTCCAAAGGCTTCCATAGCAGCAAACCTGCGTACTCAGCCCCATGTTATTCTTATGGAGAATAAGTAACGTGTTATCTGCCTTCATTATGAAAATAAATTAATGAAATTTGGTATGTGGCTTTACCTAAATGAGTTGTATTGATATTTGTATAAAACCCCATTTTTTGTTTTCCTTCCTTCAGCAAACCTGCATACTCAGCCACCATTTTATTCTTATGGAGAATAATTAAAATGTCATAAATTGTTTATTTATAAGTATATATTGATGAAGCTTGGTATGTGGCTTTATGTGGTATTAAGATACATATATATGATTGGAAATTCACTGAGTACGCAGGTTTGCTGCTACGGGGGTATTTTAATATATGTATTGTACAGTTTTGTCTACATACCTACGGCATATCTCCTGTGTATCTCTCTTACAAACAGTACTAAACTATGGATTATTGCTTTAGTTTGAAGTAAATAGTAGTTCTGATGAATTTGTCACTTGACTCTCACAACCTAAAAAGTTCATTTGGAAATATTTTGCAACGAACATATTTTTGTGCGTTATTGTGCATCTGTTTGAAATTGTTAATTAATCTTCTACTAAATGAGAATTTATTTTAAACAATTTGTATTGCTTCTATAATTAATAAGATTCACCCTGAAAATAGCAAAACCATTTCGCCCCATTTTTTTGAGGTACTGGTTAAGAAACAGTCTTTCCTAAATGAGAGTATTTTATGAATTCACTTTTTATAATGAATGTAAACCATCATCAGTATTTAAGTTGATACTTCAACAACCCTTTGTAGTTTTTTGTTGCCAAGTTAAAATATATAATCACTACAAAGCCTAGTGTGTAAATTGAATGAAATATATTTAATGTTGATACATGTAAATAGAATACAATTATGCAGCTAAACATTTTTTATTAGAAATTAAAACACTAGTTTATACTATAGTGTATATTACGGCAAAGCTGAGTAACCATTTAAACTCATTCCGAACCCTGTATAACGCTCAACGTCCTAATCCAATCAAGTAAGGTCTCAGGGCTGGTTTACGAGACAGGTGGATAAAGTGAACGGTTTATTAGATGTGGTCCTTGGACGTGATATGAAATGAAGCGCAACTGCAAATCCTCGGTATTGTATAACGTATAATATGGTTTTTAAAATAAGTAAAGGAAACTCGTTGAATTAAATTATGTTTACCTTTTAGTTTGTGCTATAACGAAGGCATTTTAGATTAAACTATACAAAAATAAATTTAAGCATGAAAAGTAATTTGCATTCATATGCTCCCTAATTTAAAAACATAATAATTAAAATTATTATGAGAGCGTCATGAATGTTGAAACTGTTTATTTTAGGTAATAGAGTTTGCATATATGACTGGCTCTGTGGCCTACAGTCATACAATATACATTAAAAAATATATTTCGAAGTAATTTATCTGTTAATTTATTTAAATTATATATTTCTAACGGATCTACCATTTTGTTTAGATATAAAAAATATCCCAATTCTTAGCTGGATAACAGCAGTTGATTTGTATTTGCTTATAAGCAGTCGATATACTATATCAAATGCAATCAACTAATACAGCTTATGAAATCAATGATACTGATATAATTATTGTACGCATACTACTCAACAATAAATAAAAAATTTAAAAACTATTGGAAAATAACGATACTAACCAGACATATAACAGTAACAAAAATAAATAATACATAAATTGATAATTGCGCAATACAGCGGTTTGTTTACATCCTGTGCGTCATATCCTGACCTTTGGACGTTTTTGTTTTGTGCATTAATCCAACAACTGTTTCATTAGCATTGCCCGAGGTATCATAATTACGGGTATCATAAATAGTTGTATTACAACACTGATAACTATATTTACAATTCTACCGTAACTACATATAACTCATACTTATTTGATTATTGGGCATTATTATGATTAGTGTGGCCGTACCGATTACTTTGTACAATATTTCATGAATATAGAGTGAGTTCAAACACCACACCCCACACCTGAAGTAACTTTTACTTCAAGTTTAGTTTTATGTTTTAAAGTTTTAGTTTCAAAGTTTATTTATGTCTATAGTATGATTAATAACCTTATTATCATGATTTTATCGTTTCGAGATGTTTAATAATAATGTCACTTGAATAATAATTAACCGTTTAATAATGTTTGAAATAACTGAAAGGTTGAATGTGGTTTAAAATCGGTCAGAAGGTTTTACTGTAGCGTCGGAAGTTTGCCTCTTAAAGGGGTCCGGTAAATTGCAATGGTTTTAATGTCGTACGATATAAGCAGTAGCCAATAGGAGACCTGGAAAATGGTACGATGCGATCAGGCGATTTTGGGAAGGAGATATTTGGGCGATTTTGGGAGATGTTCGAGATATTAAATATTTTCCAGCGTCGGTTTTAGTTGTTTGGAGTGTCTAATTGACTTCACGTCGCTCGGTCCCGTGTTTGTTTTCGGCCCTTCTATGAAGGTTAGTTCTTTGTCTTTTATCCAATTTAGGTTTAAGTTTCAGGACAATTTCATCACTTTTTATAACATGATAATTAAATGTTTAAAGCCTAGAGAATACATAAGTTTAAAAAGTTAATGAAGTAACTTTTGTAATTCTTTCATGACAATTAAATAGAGTCTAGTATTTTGGAAGAGATGTTAAAGAATTAAAAGCTAAATGATTTGTTTAAGAATAATACATATTTTGTTTGCCAAACTGTCTAAAAATCTAAATTGTCTTGTTTTAAATTTTGCAGTTGTTTCAGTTGAAATTATTACGAGTTATTTCCTCAAGATAATGAATACTCAGAATTACCTAACAGTTCACATTATATATATATATATATATATATACCCTTTCTTTAAATTAAATTACAATATGTAAAGGTTATTCTATTAATGTTTTTTGAAGGACTCTTGTAAATGTAGAAATTGTTTTGTGTAACTGAACTATAAAATAGTAAACGTAATCGAGTTTATTTGGTAGTTATTTTGTAGAGAGAATTGTAAGTTTTTCCTTTAAGGATTTGTTTATTTAATTTCTCCATAGTTTTACGATATTTCCATCGACAGGGTCCTGGAGTCCGGCGGGAACGACTCTACACGGCGCCTAATTAGAATGTAATCGTTAGGGAGAGCTCTCTAATTCAAAATTAGTTATAGTAGAACCATGATCATGGGGATAAATTAAATTTGCCACTAAATTAACATGTAGAACAAATCTGGGCCCTTGTAGCATTAACAGTTGTTTAATTCAGTAAATATGTAAACAAAGGACTAACCTTTCGAACTGATGTAGTTTTGATTTTGGTGTGATTAAAGGGCGAAATTTGGAATTTTGTTTTGTTTATTGGAAATTTTCCTGAGCAACAACTTAGGTAGGATAGTTACATTTAGGTTGTTCCTCACTTGTAGGCCCTGCTAACTTTAAGTTTTAATTTGACTAGAGAAGGGGTACTACACACCTTTTCCCCATTTGTTAAAATATCAACCCTCTACCACCGTCGATCATTAATGGGAATCATTCATTTGGTATGAATTCAAATATCGAGGTATAATCTTGGATTAGCCATATTAAACTGTTATCCAAATGTTGTCTTTGCAAATATCATTTGAATATACCGTTAACCTACCATGTGTAACTTAGCTTTTCACGTTAAACTGAGTGCCGTAATCGGTTATCAAAATATTTATTCGTTCTCAATATATTTAACATTATTTTGAAACTAGTTTTAAATGGCCCGTTGTCAGGTACGGCATATGTTTTGTTGGTAGAATACCAATATCTTTTGTATTTAAGACATTGAAGAAACTATTAGAAGAATTGAAGCTTATATCATTCTTCCGCTTATTATAAAAGGATGCGATATCGCTCTGAAAACGTAAGTAAGGATCATACTCATTTCTTTGTTAACTAAAAATCTGCATTGAGAAAATTAAATATACGAATCTTTGGGGATAACTTTTTTTATGGAAAATATATATTTCGGGTATAATATATTAGACAAGTAAATAAACATTGATATGGCAGCTATAAATTATGGCATTTTAAGTTTTCTTTGTAAAATTGTCATTGAAACTGGGCAACAAAACATGACGCTTTCCAAATGCTATGTACATGGATGAAAGACAATAAAGCGTGTTGAGTTTTATTTTATTTGAAAACGAGTGTTCTCGATTACTCGGTTTTATTGAAAGTCAGATAATACTCAACGTTAATCTATCAACACCGACTGAGTGAAATAGGTCAGATTTATTCCATAACGTGTTCTACCGAAAAGACTAAGAGGAAACTATAATAATGAAATATATTTTCCTTTGATTTCTTAACTCCTTCAGTTTATTTAGTAATTGTCTGTTCCATTTAGGCATGTTTATTCCAATCTTTGTCCTTCTCCAGTATTTGTACTCTCAACGTTCCATGTAACAGTTATGGTTGAGTTAAGGTAACAGTACCTGTGTGAAGAGATTTCCCTTGAGGGCAAAACATTTCAGTAAATATCACATCCTAATAACTTTCATGGTGAGGGTTGGGTTGATAATTGATGATTTCATCCTCCGCAGCTCTTAGCTTTGTTCATGACTGTTTGCTTTTTTTGAAATCAGTTTTTTACTGCAGGGTGGGACTTATCTGCAATCCAAGGAAATATTAGATAATTCAAAAATTGAGAGAAGTTAATTTTGTTTTACATAATCATCTGCTTTTGTGATTATATTGTGTTGATAGTTATCACACGTACTGTTCTGAAGTTTGTGTCCTCGCGTTCCAGAATAGTGCAATAATTAATTTAGTTAGATGTAACTAAATATTGTTTAGGCCTAGTACTTTTCATTAAAAATACCCCCGTAGCAGCAAACCTGCGTACTCAGCGAATTTCCAATGCACATATATGTATCTTAATACCACATAAATCCACAAACCATGTTTCATCAATATACATTCATAAATAAACGATTTATGACATTTTTATTATTCTCCATAAGAATAACATGGCGGCTGAGTATGCAGGCTTGCTGAAGCAAGGAACACAAAAAATGAGGTTTTATACAAACATCAATGCAACTCAAGTAGGTAAAGCTACATACCAAGTTTTATTAATTTATGTTCATAATTAAGGGAGATAATAGGTTACTTATTCTCCATAAGAATAACATGGGGTTGAGTACGCAGGTTTGCTACCAAGTTCCATCAGGAAAAGTTGATAAATAAGTGAGATATACAATTTTTCTTATTCTCCATAAGAATAAAATTGGACAACGTACTGTGTTTAGTACTTTCAATATCTCTGTAACCATTTGATGTAGAAGAATTATCAAAATACCGAATTGTGTGTTTTTTTAAGCTGAATCCAATGGTGAAAACAAATACTTGACTTTGTCAAAAATTACATGTACAAAATTCAAAAAGCCCATTTTTGGGGTCCAAAATCCCCCCAAAATACCCCTTCGGATGGAGCGATATGGCTGGTTTTCGAACTTAAAGTCATAAATGCTGCTTTACACGTTTATACCAAATTTCATAAAAATCGGACCATTTTTTTGAGAGTTATCGTGCTCACGGACACACACACACATATATATATATACATTTTAGAACGAATGTTGTTTTTGGGGTCTGGGGACCTCAAAAAAAAAGTTATCATGGTCCCGGGCCTAGGTCTTACCATGCCGACTACGGTAATAGCTTCTTCCCTATAGGGGAAATTCACTAAAAATAAATAAAACAAACTTATATTCTTTATCCAATCAATACATCCACATATACACATAAGTGGTACCTCATGGTGTGCATGTTTTCTGTAGGTCCTATTGAGTTTTGAGTGAAAATTTCGTAAGAATTTGAACTAGTATTACTAACAACTGGATTATATTAAACGCTAGCACTTGTTCGCTAGTACTGTTAAACAAATAGAAACATGCCGTATTACTTTACAAATTTAAATTAAAATTTAAATTCTTTATTTGTAGCAAGACAATTTTACACAATTCAAATTTAAATCCACCAAACTTTTAAATGACGCTTTAATAACTTGATTGCAATATAACATATTCATCAAAAAAAATTTTGGTGGGTTAATAAGTTCAATTTTCTTTAACGTCAGTTTTTAACAGTTATAAAATCACTTACACGATTAATTTTGCTATTTTCCTGTTATTAACATATAAGGATGTTATTTTAATATTTTGTGAACCTTTATGTATATTGAATGCAGGTTTTACTATATGCAAAGAGTCTTGAAGTAGACAGTTGCTATACTCCATCAAAATTGATTTAGAGCAAATTAAGTGAATGGCTTAACAAATTAGGTTTTGTAAAATGAAATGAATTAAGTTTTTGTTATGAAACGTAAATTTATTTTATTTTTTATAATGATTATTTCGTGGATTTAAAAAATTAAATAAACTGAAATAAATAAACTATCTCATTCTTTGCCATGATCTTTCTTTGCAATCTAACAAATCAAAAAATCGATTTTACTACTTTGTCAGATGGTGCTTGTACAGTTATACTGCATACCACTATTAGAACGAAACCTCAGGCTCAGGTAATTATACGGTAACTGCACCATAACCTTGTTAGGCCATTAAGTGATCTAGTACCAGTTAATCTATTCTGTCTCAGACGTAGGGAAGGAACTGGTTGTAGAAATAATTTATAATATTAACGGCTTAGAAACAACAACTTTATATTAGCTGTGGAGTAAAAAATCTCGTAAATTTTTTTTCAGGTTACTGATATGGTTAATAAAAGGTGAATATGTCCATGCTGTCTACAGATTTTAAAGAAATATGTGTGCCTGTTCCGTAGATAATTAAATACGGTGTTTCGATTATCAGGTGGCATAAACATAATTTTAAAACGTGGTTACAACAAACGTTTATGATTTAAACTTTAAATTTAAACATTGAAAATATTTTTTCCACGCAATCGAAAATACAAAGTTATATGTTAATTAAGCTTCAATTAACATGTATTAATATTCATTTGTGAACATTTTTATTTTCATAACTATCGATATACAAATTTTTACGATGTTTTAGAATAAAAAGTGAACAAATTAAAATTAATAACTGCAGGGGGAAGAATATTGAATGAAATATTACATATTTATAAACTAATCGTTATCAAAGTTTCAGTTTTGTTTTGTAAACAAATACGTGAAACAATGGACATTTATGTGTTTATTTTATTTGAAGTTCCAGAGTAGTCTTGAAAGCACAGAATTGAAAAAGTTTGATTAGTAAAACATGATGAATTGTTCTTTGAACCGAACCGCAAACCGGGGTTTTAACACCAACGTTGTTTTATAACCCCATTGTATAAATGTATTAATCTTGGAACTTTTAACAAACTATTTCACTTTGCAATTTACTGATTGGCTCTTAGTTGTACACTTAAATAATTATGCAATGTTTATAAAATAACGGATGAAATAATTTACTCAACTTTTTAACAGAAGTGAGATAAATACAAATGAAGTCGGTGGAAAAGTTTGATAAATTAGTAGGAATGAAATATAATAGCTAAAAATACACTATTATAATTCTGATTTAAGCTAATTGCATCGTGATTTACATATCTTAACAGTAGTAAAATGTATCTTCAATCTAGTTTGTTGTGGGGTTTATTATTTTTAATTATTTACGAATAATAGTTTATAACATTATAACATCGTCTATATTAGCTTGACTATATTTCATTTACCATAGTATATTATTGTAAAGATTATCAATGTCGTGTTACTTAGAGTTTGAAAAACCATGAGTTTGTAAATCTTTATTTATTTGCATTATTGCAAGCCTGTTTGTAATTTATTTGTTTTAGTTGGTTTTTGAGAGCAATGCTTATGATATTTTGTTTCGTTGTTTTGTTTTGTTGTTAGGCTTATGTAACTTCAAGTTTATCGCTATAATTTAAGGTAAAACACGTTTTATTTATTAGGCTTATTTGCTTGTAAAGCTTCAGTTGGATCTTTTGATCTATATTTTATATAATTATAGCTATCTGTACCTCAGTTTGTAAATAGTTTATCAGTCAAAAATCAAATACTGGTAAATAAGAGTGCAGTTTTCAACATTTTAATTTTATACTAGCTTATTATATTATAAACTACATATTATTCTTTTTAATTAGGTTTATAATTAAATCCATAAAACTTAAATTAAATTAAACTGATCGGTGGTAGGAGAGTATGATATAGAATAATTATTCTTTCTTTATTCGTATCAGTGGTTTATTTGTATTAAGTTTATTCGTTTTATGTTTTAACTTAATTTGGTGTTTCAACAATCACGTGAAACAAACTGTATATTAATTATTTAATTTTTTTCTCTGACCAATAATGCACACTCACATTTAACTTTAAAGACTTTTTAGGTTTAAGTGCAAGGCATAATCTTTAATAACAAATAGTTGCCACTGCAAACTTGCATACATTGTTGCATTTAAAGTTTAAAATAATTAATGCAAATTAATAAGCTTGTAGGAAGATATTTTTTGTCTTATGCTAGCTAATTTTAACCTCGGCAATGATAGGTATTATGAGAGCGTCATGAATTTTGTAGTTGTTTAACCAGGGTAATAGAGTTTGCATATATGACTAGCTCTGCGGCCTGCTACCAACATTCTAAATAAATGTAGCTTATCCAGTATATTTTTTTTGTTTTTTTGCTCTAACTATACATAATTATTTGTATATATTTTTAATAATATATATTATTAAAGTTATTTTATTCTACGAGTATCATTAAAACAGTATTAAAACTTTCAATATACTAACTTTGAGGCTTTCATTATTCTAAAAAATATAAATCTTTGGTTTTATCATTATATCAATAATTTTGTCAAGGCTATTAAGTTACAATTTCATAATAAAGCCACAGTTTCCTAATGAACTTGATTGTGCCAAATTTGCGTAGCTACAATAATTGAATGACCTAAGGAATATCAGGTTACGGCTGTTGAATATTGTAGCAATCGTGTTATGATAGATTTTTAGAGACCCTTAAAACATCTGGTTATATATATTAAAAAATATGATTTTAAATATGAATTATTGTTTTTCAATTAATATTTCTGTCAAATTTGTTCCTTACCTTTTACAAAATGTAGTGATAGCTATATAAACAGTTTCTGCTGTGTACAGGTTGATGCAACCTTCATATACTTGTGAGCATATTTGTAAGCTAATAACTAGTCGTTAGTTAACTAATAGTATCATTCAAATAAATACTGGAAGTACTGGAAGTAAACCTAAAATTATTTCCTAATATAAATTATGTAATTAATTTATGTACTTTGGTTTGTTAAATATTTTTACAAACTTACAAATATCAATTTTAAATATCCTAATTGTGTTCAATATAGTTGCCCCCGATAGTATATATTAATATATTTTTACATATCGATGGAAAATGTACCTGATGTATATTGTGTTTAATCATATTTGTTTAAGTTGGGAATCCTTTTACAGATGAAGTGTGGGACTCGCTCCGACGCTTTATCCACTAAACCCACCCCACATGTACAGAAAGAGCATATTTTCCTATTGTTTTCGCTCTTCTCTCTATGGAATTGTTTGTCACATTACTCTGGAGAGAGACCCGTGCTGCTGATCTACTGTGCTGAGGTCTGCAGTGCTGACAGTTAGGAACTACTACTTGTCATTGATAGCACTATCACAGACTGCTCCCTTACGTTCTGCTCCGCAGCATGCCCCAGACTCGGAAATGTCGTCATGTTCTGTCTTTAGCTGGAGGTCACTGCAATAAAGCCCTTTGCTGCAGGCATTATGTTTAAAGCCTGAATCTCCACATTTGTACCACTAAGCACCTCTTGGGTCAAGAATAAGGCACATTATTAATGTTTTACTGTATCATATAAACAACATCTAAATTATTTTTAAATTGTGCATTGCTTCAATAGCTACTGCTTCGATGATAAAGAGATCCTGAAAACTAAGGGATTTTTTAATGTAGTCAATTTTCAGGATTTTCGGTAGAGAGTTCTGACTCTACCCAAAATAACAAAATGATCGTTAGACAATTACCACGACTCTTCTCGCTACTCTTAATGAACATATCTAAGGTAAAAATAACTTAAAGCTTGTTTTGCTTTTGTTAGACAAATTATTACTAATTATTTAAGTAAATTTTTAGGTCCCCCTTAAAACTTAAAACTCATTATGTTAAGACACATTTATTATTTTCTTGTAGATAATATTGTATAGTTTCAAAATAACATTAAAGTAACCCCCTGAAACTCGTTGGATTGACTCATATTACCCAGACCACTGGTATTTGAAATCACTGATTGAGTTCTTTACATCTCATTCACAGAACGGAAATCACACAGATTGCTTTCCATATGAGTAGCTGCTGTTCGCATTGCAACTGTTACAATGATGACATATTTCATATTAAATTCACACGACTAGGTTTATCCTTCTTGGCTTTCATTTATGTACGCTAGAAATAAAGCGTTTGGTTGTCAAAATAGTCGATCTTATAAATAAAAATTTAATATTAAATTTAATATAATCTTTAATCTTAAATTAAAATTTGTATTTACCTCTTTTCAAAAACTGTAAGTAAACATTTATTTTTATTTTAAAACTGTTTGGTTTTCCACTTACTATCTCAGTGGTGCCTATGCATTTTAATGTCGTATCATAGCACGAGTTTAAATTCTGTGGTAAACCAATTTATTATATTTATTAATGCAATTCTAGGTGAAGAGTTCAAAATATAGTACTTGTAATCACAATTTCACTTATTGGTCATAATTCATTTACATAAGAGAATACCCCCGTCACAGCAAACCTGCATACTCAGCGAACTACCAATGAATATATAACATATGTATTCTCCATAAGAATTAAATTGGGGATGAGTGAGCAGGTTTGCTGCAACAAGGAATAAAAAATAATGGGTTTTTATCCAAATATCATTACAACTCATCTAAGTAAAGTCACATACCAAGTTTCATTCATATACATATAAGTAAGCGATATATAACATTTCAATTATTCTCCATAAGAATAAAATGGGGACCGATTACCTAGGTTTGCTGCTACGGGAAACATATGTGAAAATTGTATTTTGTGCAAACAACGATAAACCCTAACCAGATGAAGCCTTATACCAAATTTTGTCAGTTTATGTTCATAAATAAGCGAGATAAACAATTTGTTATTTTCTCCATAAGAATAACATTAGACAACGTACTGTGTTTAGCACTTTTAATATCTCAGGAACCAATTGATGTAGAGCAATGATAAATATACCAAATTATTTGTTTTTTTATGCTCAATTAAACGGTAAAAATTAAAATTTGATTTAAATAAAAATTACAGTTGGAAACCCCAAAAAAACACATTTTTGGGGTACAAAACCCCCCAAAAACCCCCCTTTGGATAGTACGATTTGTCTGGTTTTCGAACTCGTTCAAATAAAAGGTGCTTTACACATTTGTACCAAATTTAATTAAGATCGAACCTCTTTACGAGAGTTATCGTGCTTACGGACACACACATACACACACACATATTTATATATATATATATATATATGTATATATATAATATATATATATATATGTATATATATATATAGGGAAGAAGCTATTACCGTAGGTCTCATGGTAAGACTTAAGCCCGAGACCATGATAACTTTTCATTTTGAGGTCCCCAGATGCCAAAAACACCATTCGTTCAAATTTTATATATGTATATATATATATATATATATATATATATACATATAAAATACATATATAAAATTGATGACAACTATTTTTGGGGGTTACATTTCTGTTTTTTCTAATACCTAAATCAGTATAAAAAAATAAAAAAAACTATCATTTTAAACTTAAAATATCCGTTATTTTGAAGAAAAAGCATAAAAACGTCAAACTTAATATGACACTAGTTTTAAACAGGTATATTAGCCATCGAAATTTTCAAGTCAGTACAGCTATGCTCAGTGGTTTCTATGATGTGCTGCATTTATTAAAAATATATATATATTCATACAGACAGGAAATTATATTATGTATAAATACAAATGGTGTACTCATTAAAAATGTACAATGAATTCATATTTGTTGTGTAGTTGTTACGTATCCAAAAAAACCTGATATAAAACAAAAGTAAAATAACGGAGAAGACTTGTTAGAAGTGATGACATATATTTATTTGACGTTTTATGATTGACGATGGAGTTGTTCCATTATACTGTTATCTGATTTGTTTAAACATCAGTGGGTGAGTAACAAAAACACAGTACGCCATGTTTTTCTCTTTATATATTTGTTTAATTAAATAGTGTTTAAATGTAGTTTTAATCTTAAGATTTTTAGCATCCGCCATTTTACACGGAATAAATATATTTGTTTACATTTATACTCAAATTCTTGTTACACCAATGTTTATTAGTTTAATATCACTTTCACTTAACGTAATATGCCACGAAAATGTACAGATAGAATCCAAATTATATTATCTTAATTTGCAAGGCACTGGTTTTGTTCATTAGTCAGTCTTGATTACCGTCAGGTCGTCATTTCAATTCTTGGTGTCTTAGGTGAATTATCCCGTGGAAGAAAGGAAAATAAATCCTAGTACTTGGTTTCAATTACCCAAACTATATATTTAACTTGGGATTTATTTATCATTATATATAATTTTGTAAGCAAAATCGTTAATTCAAAAATGTGGGAGGCAGGTAAATCGCAGTATGATGGGTTAATGGGGTTAGACTAAAAGGTCTCGATCCCAGGGACTCGGGAAAAATAACAATATTTCTAAAATGTTTCAGCGAACGAGAAACAACGTCAAATATCCCCCTTAAGAAAAGCACGGGGTTTTAAAAATGTATGATTTATTTCCATTAAAAAATGTAATTGAGTGTCTACTTTGTTTACGAACTGACATGTTTACATTCTTATATTGTTTTACTTTCCTCAAAATGTAGAGAGTAACGAAAATCAGTTGTGGCAGACTATTGGAGCAAGGTTAGGTGCGATTCAAGCCACTAGTATTTCTTTAAAAGGTTAATTGTGCTGAGATAAAAAAACGTAATTTTTCATTACCTAATTAATATTTTAGTCAACATGTACACATAATTATATTTCATTAACACAAATAAGTTGTACCGTTAAATTTTTACTGATAAATTGTTTGTATAACCAAAGATTATTTTGAGAGACACCTAAGAAAATACTCGTACCACAAGTCCCTAGGCAGATGTTAACTGATGAAATTTAACAATTTTCATCATGCAATGAGTAAAGTTTTAGTTTAATTAGACCCTATTATAAATAATAATAACGTAATTTTTTTTGGATTATAAAATCAAAATGTCAAAATATACGTCGGACTTAGAGACCAATATTGACAATACTGATAATGGTGGCATTATCACTTATCTACTAATTTTGGTTCAGTACATAATTATGACCCGGTTACTACTTCTTCAAACTTGGGAGGTTCTAGGCCTACAGTGAATATGTTCCAGGTTCGTGTAAGTTAATAGAAAGTATGTTAATAAATATTATTAGTAGTCAACGCACCCCATGAGGTCTAACATTGCGCTTATGGGCTTAAAATCTGGCTTCTGATTGGTCTAATTAGGTCACGTGATCCAAGATGGCGGCGCCCATGGTGGCGTTCCCGCCAAATTTGCGCGCCAAAAAAAAATTGGCCTAACCTTACTTTTCTTCCCGCCACTTTTTTCCCTCCAAAGTGTTACCAACTTAGCAGAGCTAATTATATGTACCATATATAATTATATGTACCATATATAATTATATGTACCATATATAACGCCACAGTGTATAATATATATATGTACCATAATAGTGTATAATATACCATCACCAGAAAGGTAAGTGAAATAATACTCACGAAATATGTTGGATAAATATATTAAAAAGCTATCTACATTGTCTGTCGCCAGACCGTTTCCTTCTACTTCTTCTTCTCCCTCCTCCTCCTCCTCTCTCCTCTGACCCCGCACGCCACAGCCTTCGCGCGTCAACTGTAACAGGAAAAACCCAAGGTTATCCACTATCTAACCACAACATCCGCAACAAGTCTCTGTCAGCAAACTCGTTGTAACCTGTTAAAATACTGCTCTGTATTCCGTTATAATAAAAAGGCACCCAATTGGTTGTAATTAGGCGTCCTGCGCCCTGATTGGACCGCAACAAACAACACTATTGCATCAGCCGGCCCCATCACCTCCAATTACCGTGCATTTTCTCTCTCTCTTTGCTCCCTGCTCCCGTTGCGATCGGACGTGTCTCTCCGTTCGTTGCGTTTTGCAAAGATAAATCTTGAGCGTTTGCCTACTTGTAACATAACCTCACTTTTTAATTTGTATTATAATATTGTTTAGAGTTACATAACCTCACTTTGTATTATTCTATTCTGTGTAAAATAACCTCACTTTCCCTTCTATGAAAATGGCTGTAAATCCTGTCGAGGTTCTCAGTTCGGATGATACATATGTTAGACACTTCCGTATTTATGGAACACGAACAATTTTTAAATTTACTAATCCTCCTCCTGAAACTACTGAAATTGATTGGCTAAGACAAGGTTTTGCCAAAATTGTTAATGAAATGAAAGAGCGGGCCCGTGAAAATGATCAGCTCGGCTTTACTTTACATAGCCTAAACTTAAAAAGTAAAGAACCTGGTTTTGTTGCTTTCCGGCCAGCTGGTGAAATTAATGAAGACATACTTTGGCAAATTTTTGGGGGTATTGTCCAGTCAAATTCAGAATCTATTAAATCTACAGACACATTTAAAGTGACATGTACCCGAGTTAATCTCCCAGTAGGTTCTGGGTCTCACAAAAGACCTGGATTTTATAATACCTTCGATGAAGAGTGTAAAGCGAGACGGGGTATTGTTGTTATTAATAATAAAGACAACTTGTGTCTACCCAGGGCTTTGGTGGTGGCTATAGCAAACGTGACTAAAGACCCCCAATACATAGCAATTCAAAAAGATAAAGGTAAAAGGCAAGCGTTTAGGGCCAAGGAACTTGTTCAGCGGGCTAGGGTAGAGATCTCAGAGGAGGGCGCCGGTATCCCCGAGCTTGAAAAATTTCAGGATTTGCTAAAAGACTACAAAATCACAGTCTACAACTATGATAGAAAAGGCCGTGATGTTTACTTTGAGGGTCGAGTTGAAAATCCTAAATTCAAAATAAATCTTCTGTTTCACAACGGTCATTATAATGTAATCAACAGTTTGACCGCTGCTTTCGCCTGTAACTATTTCTGTGAAGCTTGCCATGTTCCCTATGACCACAAAGCATATCACAGATGCTCAAACATCTGCCCCTACTGCCAAACCATCTCGCCTCCCTGTAAAGAGGAGCATGGGGGAATAGTTTGCCCTGAGTGTAACATGACTTTGCGGAACCAGCTCTGTTTTATCGCCCATAAGGTTGATAGATGCAAAACAGTAAAAAAGTGTCTAGACTGCGGGAAACTGATTAACTTAAAAGAGAGATCAGGACCTCACGTATGCGGAGAAGTTTTTTGTAAACCCTGCAATGCATTCAAAGATCCCAATCATAAATGCTACATGCAACCCAATGAAGTAAAACCTAAAACTAAAGACTACCTTTTCATTTTCTTTGACTTGGAGACTCGCCAAGACGAGTCTCTCCCCTCTGACCCTGAACAAAAAGTACATCAAGTTAACCTGTGCGTGGCACAGCAATTTTGCTTTAATTGTATCGATGGTAAATTTTGTATGGCATGTAGAAACCGTACAAGAGTCTTCAACTCTGACCCGGTTAAAGATTTTATGGAATATGTGATGCAAGTTCGTAAACAGTTCAAGAATGTCTGTGTGATTGCCCACAACGGCCAAGGCTTTGATTTTCAGTTTTTGTTAAAGTATGTGTTGGAAGAAACTAAATTCACGCCTGAGCTGGTAATGAGGGGAACTAAAATTATTTTAATGGAAATGGACAATGTCAGATTCATTGATTCACTTAGCTATTTCCCCATGGCCCTCTCTGCGCTCCCTAAAGCCTTTGATCTGCCTCCCGAGAAAAAGAAGGGCTACTTTCCCCACTTGTTTAACACTCTGGCGAACCAAAATTATGTAGGCCCTATGCCCGACAAAAAATACTACTGCCCAGAGTCGATGTTTGAGAAACCACACAAGGCCTTTGAAGAATGGTACGAGGAACAAGTAGCGAGTAACTATATTTTTGACTTTAAAAAGGAAATCTTAGAGTACTGTATTTCAGACGTAGAAATCCTAGCTCAGTCCTGTCTTAAATTCAGAAGTATTCTCTTACAAGAGTGTAACGTTGATCCTTTCCTCGAGGCCGTAACTATTGCCAGTGCCTGTAACCTGGCCTTCCGCCGCAATTTTCTAAAACCAGACACAATTGGCTTGATTCCTAAAAACGGGTACAGACTGACTGACAACCAATCTACAGCGGCCCTTCAATGGCTAAGCTGGGAAGAGGAGGAACGGGGAGTGAGGATTGAGCATGCGGGCCGAGGTAAAGAAGTAAAAATTAACGGGAAGAAAGTAGATGGGTTTGACGGTGAGCGAATTTATGAGTTTCACGGGTGTTACTGGCACGGCTGCCCAAAATGCTTCCCTTACAATCGAGAGGCTCCTCTGAAGGAGGATCCCTCAGATTCACTTAATTTAAGATATGAAAGAACTTTGAAAACAATGTCTAAAATCAATGATTACGAAACTATAGTAATGTGGGAGTGTAAGTTTAGAGCATTAAAAAAGAAACATAACCTTAAACACTTGAACAACCTGCCGATCCTCAACAACCTTCCCCTCGACCCGCGGCAAGCGTTCTTTGGAGGCAGAACGGGCAATGCAAAAACGTATTGTAAATGTGAAGGGGGAGAATCAATTCAATATGTAGATGTTTGCTCTCTCTACCCATATGTTTGCAAGTATGGGAAATATCCTTTGGGCCACCCCACAATCTATGTGGGAGATAGGGAGTGCAGGCAGCGAGGACTAAATGTAGATGGTTTGTTAAAATGTAAGATTCTGCCACCTCGGGATCTCTACCACCCTGTACTCCCCGCTAGAATGAACAACAAATTGATGTTTGTTTTATGTAGGACTTGTGGAGAAAATCAGATTCAGGGGGATTGTGAACATGAGAGTAGTGAAAGGGCAATGGTAGGAACGTGGACGATGGATGAAATCAGGAAAGCTATAGAGAAAGGCTATGTGATTTTGGACATGTACGAGTTGTGGGAGTACGAGGTAGCCACATACGAGAAAGGTGGTCTTTTTACCGATTTTATTAATAAATTCTTGAAAATGAAGCAGGAAGCCTCAGGCTATCCTAGCTGGTGTAAGACAGAGGAAGACAAGGACCGGTACGTGCGGGACTATTTCCAACATGAGGGAATTAAATTAGACAAAGACAAAATATGTAAGAACGGGGGTTTGAGGCAATTGGCTAAATTAATGTTAAATTCATTTTGGGGAAAGTTCGGACAGAGGGAGAACCAAACTAAAGCAACAATTGTAAGGGAATCTAACGTTTTGTTTAAAATGTTAATAAGTCCAGAAGTACAAGTCAATAGGATTCAGCTTGTTAATGAGGAAGTAGTTGTTGTTAACTGGGAATATATCGAGGAAGTGGGGGAACCTCTGACAAATGTTAATGTTGTTATTGCGGCCTACACCACAGCCCAGGCTGGACTTAAATTGTATGAACACTTGGATGCTCTTGGAGGCCAAGTCTTGTATTATGACACGGACTCGTGTATTTATCTCTACCGGGGAGGGTTGTACAAGGTCCCTACGGGAGATTACCTTGGGGAAATGACAGATGAATTGGCAGGTGACTACGGGCCTGGCTCTTATATCGTAGAGTTTGTTTCTGGGGGGCCTAAAACTTATGCATACCTTGTCTGGTCAACCAACAAACAAAAACTAAAATCTGTGTGTAAAATTAAGGGTCTCACCCTCAACCTAAAGACTTCCGAAACGTTAAACTTTGAAGCTCTTAAACAAATGGTCCTTAGTGAAACAAGAGAATCATTGAAAATAACTGAATCTCGAATCAGGAGGACTAAAGACAGAGATATTGTAACTGTAAGCGAAACCAAAGTTTTCAAAATTACTGGACCAAAAAGGAAGCTCGAGGGCGAGTACGACACCTTACCATTTGGCTACAAAATTCAAAGACTTGAGTAAAACAACACCGGAAGTGCAAGGGGGCGAAACACCCTCCTAACCCATAATGAGTCATACTTTCCCCTCCCGCGAATCGCTCTGCCTCGGTCACTTTTGCCACTGCTCCTGCCGAGGTAAGACGTGTCCTTACGTAGCTCTGATCTGCGCTATTGTAATTTGTTTGCTGTACCTTTTGAAATGGAGGGGGAGGAAGATTGGGAACAAAATATCGGTTGGATCTTTATAAATCTATTATGTGACGGAAGACCTGTTCGAAAAATAAAATTTGAAGGAAAGCCATTAAAATTGGAAGTAAAATCAAATGCAGACTTTGACAGAATAGAAGTTGAATTTTTGAGTGGCAAGGCAATGCTGAATAGCGGATTTTCTAAAGAAAGGGTTATGAAAAAAGTAGCTAAATTCTCCAAGTACGATGAAATAGAATATAACATTTATTTTGACAGCGGTCAAAAAAGCCTAGGATGTCTGACTGACTCGTTTGTGCTAGATGACGAGTGGGGCGACCCGGAAGATCGCCCGTGCATTGACCTTACGATTTATGATGAATTTAATAAAGAACACGTGCACCATGTGTTAATTAAATTTAAAAAACCCGAAAACTAGTTGAAACCTGTTAAAATACTGCTCTGTAATTGGTTGGAATAAGGAAGCATTCTATTGGTTGTAATTAGGCGTTCTGCGCCCTGATTGGTCGAGACTTTATAGCGCTCTTTATTCTCAAGAGTTAACTTCACTCTGCCCCTTGCATCTGCACAGGTAAGAGCTTCCAGCGATACAAATAAAAATGTCTCACTTAACCTCTTATATATTTAATGATCAACCTGTTGCTGTCCAGTTTGACAGTGAAAATAATCCTTGGTTTAAAGCTAAAGATGTTGCTAAAATCTTGGGCTACTCTAACCCAGGTAAAGCAATTCGTAATAATGTAATGGAAAAGTACCGTAAAACAGCACCTGAAGTACTAGGTGAACCCCCCTTCCCCACCCCGCCCCAAGGGAGGTCCTTGCAGGACCCCCCTTTGAACTATCAATCTCATACAGTATATATCAATGAACCTGGTTTATACGAGTTAATATTTTCCTCCAAGCTACCAGTCGCTAAAGCATTTAAATACTGGGTTTTTGAAGAAGTCTTGCCTTCCATAAGAAAATATGGAGTGTATCAAATCAAACAGGAGAATAATCAGTTAAAGAATGAAAACTCTCAACTCATGCGAGAAATTACAAACGTTATGGAAACTAACCAACAGCTCACCCACATTAACTTAGAATTTAAAAGTAAAAATGAAACAATGGATAAAATGTTAACTGACCAAGCACCTAAACTGGCAGTTTTTCCTAAAGAGGAAGACCTTAGCCACGTATTGTGTATCCTTATTAAAGACACAATGTTGCAGTTATACGGAGTCTGTGAGTACAAGTGTATTCGTACTCAAAAAGTGAGTTTTCACAAGGCTTTGAATAAAGCAAAGAAGGAAGGTTTTGTACCTTGCTTTGTAAAATCATCTGTCCCTAACGGGATAAATGTTGTAAATAAAGCTAAAGAGTTGATGAGGAGTTATGGCATGCATTTTGATTCTGCTCATAACAACATCCTCACCTCACATAACTTTGTAAATATTGTTGAACATGTGTTGGATAACGCCTAAGTCCCACTGTATGAATGTAAGTGTGTGAATGAAGGTCCCTGGCGCGGGTGACGAAAAGCCCCGTAAACCTGAAAGGGGGTTTAGTAGATTGAGGAGCCTGGCCAACACCCCGGCTACTCCTTTGAACGACCCATGTGTGAATGAGGGGTCCAGTAGATTGAGGAGCCTGGTTAACATCCAGACAACTCAACCGAACCGACCTCGGGTGAAAGAAGGGCTTAGTAGATTGAATGGCCCAGATCCGAGCAGGACTTGAGCCGTTCCCTCGAACGGCCCGGTGGGTGAAAAAATACAAAAAAAGTATAAAAGTAAAAAAGATAAACGGGGGAGGCAACTAGTTTGTTCTTGGAAGGCCTCCACGGGCCATGGCGGTGGAGGAGCCATGGTTTGTCTTAAAAATCTCTATCCTTTATTTGCTCAAAGGGAGAGGACATTAGTCTGTACTGGGCATCAACCAGGTAATCTGGATTGGCTCACGCACGGAATAATGTTTAACCTGGGTGCACATGCACGGATGGTCTCAAACCCCATCCAAGCAAACATTCAGTATAAAACTAGCGACATCTGAATAAAACCTACCATTTTGACAATGGACGCTATAGCTAATGAACTACATAGACCTGCCAGGAGAAACTATACTAGGAGTAAAGTTACCCTTAAGGGGCTAACGGACCTTTACCAGGCTGATCTCGTTGAAATGAAGCCTTATGCGAAGATTAACAAAGGCTACAAGTATATTCTCACGATAATTAACTGTTTGTCAAAACTAGCTTTTGCTGTTCCGTTAAAAGACAAGTCAGGGCCAGAAGTCGCTAAAGCTTTAGAACCCATCTTAGCTAAATATAAAATAAAAAATTTTCAAACAGATCAAGGTACCGACTTTTTCAATAAACATGTAAACGCTTTAATGAAAAAGTATAAAATCAACCACTATTTTACGTATTCAGAACTTAAAGCAAGTATAGTGGAGAGACTCAACAGAACTCTCAAGACAAAAATGTACAAGTTATTTACTGCCCGTGGAAGTTACGAATGGTTAAGTATTTTGCCACAAATCATAAAATCTTACAACAACACAAAGCACAAAACTATAGGTATGAAACCCAATGATGTTAAACAAAAACATGTCAAAGACATTCTAAAGAAAATAAATAAAGTTAAAAAACCCAAACATAAAATCCTTAAACAAAAATTAAAATTAGGTGACAGTGTTAGAATAAGTAAAGTAAAAAGAGTGTTTAAGAAAGGGTATTTGCCTAATTGGACAAATGAGACGTTTACAGTATACGCGATTAAACCGACAAGACCAGTAACATACATATTACAGGACAACAGAGGGGAAATATTAAAAGGTGGGTTTTATGCAGAAGAAATTAGCAAGTCCAAAACAGGGGACGTTTATTTAGTTGAAAGAGTTTTAAAAAGGAAAGGAGACAGGCTGTATGTACGGTGGAAGGGGTATGATAGCAGCCATGACAGTTGGATTGACGCCAAGGACTTGGTGTGATAGAGGCCGGTCACGACTTCCGTGGAAGGCCGCAAGTTATCATTGTGATTGCGATACACGACTTCCGTGGAAGGCCACAGGATGTATATATCGGTTTGCGAGTATGATAATGTAATCAGTCAGGATGCGGGTTGAGAAGCAGGATGTCGGGTTTCCTGTAGTGAACCTTGACGATTACATCTCGGGGTCGGGCATGACTAAAAATAATAAACACGGTGTTTTACTGCCAGATTCAATACGTTGCATAATAGCGGGGCCAAGTTCCTCTGGGAAGACCAATGTTTTATTCAATTTATTGTTTGACCCAAATGGCCTGAGATTTGAAAATATCTATGTTTTTTCAAAGTCCCTCTATCAACCTAAATACAAATTACTTAAACAGGTTATGCCTAAGGAGGTTGGGTATCATGAATTTGACGATAATAGTTTAGTTATACACCCAAACGAAGCCAAACCAAACTCTATAATGATTTTTGACGATATTTCGCTGGAAAAACATGATAATATACGTAATTATTTTTCTATGGGAAGACATAAAAATATAGATACATTCTATTTAGGGCAGACATACAGTGCCATACCCAAACAGCTGGTGAGGGACAACTGTAACTTTATTATTTTATTTAAACAAGACGAAAGGAACCTAAGACATGTTTACAACGATCATGTCACCACTGACATGTCATTTGAAAAATTTAAAGAAATATGCGCTCATGCCTGGCGTGATAATTTTGGATTCCTAGTGATTGACAAGACACTAGATCCTTATAAGGGAAGGTACAGAGTAGGTGTGGACAGTTTTGTAACTGAACTATAATGGTTCGCATCTACACTTACAACGATCTAAGAGGCTTTAACGCTAAACTACATAATGTTAAATCAAACTTGTGCTCTTTCTATTACAAGGACAAGAAAAAATTTTGTGGAAACTACTGCAGTAAGAAACCCCCTCATGGATATGAATTCAACAAAAGATGCTGGAGACATAAAAAACTAAAAAGATCCGCTGTGATACCACCAGTAGTTTTATTAATGATATCCGCGAGTGAGAGAACTTATAACCGAGATACATGGCTTAGTTTTATGAACAAATGCGAAGAAAAAAACGTACCATTGGAACTTGTAATATATCACGAAGATATGTTCAATTGTACCGTGCGAGACCCTCAAAACATGATATCTAGATTCAGGCCGTTCCCCGAGTTTTTTGGGCAAGTATTGCCTTTACGTAACCTTCACGGTAGCGTTAATTTTACACAAATCTGTAATGAAATGCTGCAATACGGATGTAAGATCCCATTTGCTTCACGGTGTATACTTCTGACAGAACGCAGTATTCCCATAAGATCACCAATGACAGTCTATAACAAAGCTTTAAGGTTAAAATGTCACATCGATATTAGTTATAATATCGGGTACGCAAAAGTGCCTGACAGTATCCCAAGGGGTAATAGAAATAAACCTTATAACGGTGTTAATAATCTATGCCAAGGATTATACACTACAGAGTTTTTAAGAGCAGCCTTACCTACACTCCCGTTACAGTGTGAGAGATTCGGCCTAAGTCTTAACAATGGCCTGTACACTATCACAAACAGAGTGCTATTTGACCAATGGAAAGCGTTTACAGGAGCTAACCCTGATGAATTCTGGCTTTTAAATTCTTATTTATTGCAACACCACAACGAGCCTAGGCCTATGGCGTTACTCAGACGATTCATGCAAAACACAATTGAAAGTGATAAATACACCGTAGCAGAGATACCTCAATGGAGAGACGGGTGGAAACGTACTTTTGTATTCAGGAGTTTTACCGGTCGTTATGTGATTCCCAGGTTTAATGCTAGAGAACAGAGGTACTACAGAGGTATGGACTTTAGCGCTGGCGTTTCACTGTTGGATATTATCGAGTACATACGGAGGCATAAGAGGCGTGCCTTGTTTTTCAGGCAAGTCGAAATGCCTTAAATCTAGATGCGCTAATTGAAATCTATCATTTATGACTATGAAGCGGAGCAGGAAACAGCAACTGACAAACCGGCTCATAGAGCTGCGTAATGCCATTAAGAGAAAGTATAAAATGTTTAAGGAAGGATCTGAGGAAAGTGATATTATGCTTGAGAAACAGTATAAACCAATTATACAAGAACTTAGAAAAACGACAACAAACACAGCCGACATAAAAACAGAACCCGAAACCTTTAAAGAAGAGCCAATGGAATACGATACGACAGATGATGAAGGAGAAGCTGAATTTATTCCTCAGAGTGTATCTACACCTGAAACCAGCGGGTTAAAGCAAATTGTATCGACCCCTTCGGGACTGGAAACAGCGTCCCAATATATGGAAAATGAGTTTAGTAACCCCATGACGGTGAGGTATATGACACTGCTTTTAAAAGATGCTAGCGGTAAGGTCCGAGTTATTGATCATGATTACGGTCCTAGATACGAAGGCAGTACTTTAATGATGGGAGATAAGGTGTTAGACTTTGACAACGATGGAACTATACTAATAAACAACACAAGATATAGTCCTACCGAAGGTTTGTATGAGCTCATATTTAAGAGAACCCCTGACGAGGATATATACAATAAAGACGATCTTAATACCTATAAGAGTATTATTATCGCCACCAACGCTCACAAGAAAGGATACAAATTCCACAATCAAATTAGAAGGGACAACAATCTAAAGTACAGAAGAATTATTAAAGACTTATTCCCGGCCAGAGTGGGCAAGGGTCTAGCGTGGAAAAATGCTAAATCCCGTGATATAATACACTGGGACGACGCCGACGAATTGGTAAGTAGACTAAGACACATTGCCATGTCAACAGAGACTGGAAACAGAGTCCATAGCAATGAAATACTAAGTATTGTGGAAGAGCTAAGGGAAGCGGGGTATATAAAAGGAGCTGGCAACAGTAGATTTAAAGCATTATTAAAATGACCATTGACAAGTTTGGACGTAGTAGCCGGAAATCCCGAGGTGAGGCCGTCAAAGGCCCCAAGGGAGAGGGTTTCAATTTAACGCCTCAAGGTGACTATGATATGCAAAATAAACGAATATGTAAATTGGCTACACCGTTACAGCCACTCGACGCTGCTACAAAGAATTATGTTGACCATAAATCTATACCTTCTGACGTTCAGAGGTTCAATATGCAAAATAAAAGACTATGGAGTGTAGCTGACCCCATGGAGCCCTCGGAGGCAGTAAACTTGGGCATACTAAAAAAACTAAGTATGACTATCTC
Organism: Allygus modestus; assembly: GCA_963675035.1. Lineage (NCBI taxonomy): Eukaryota > Metazoa > Arthropoda > Insecta > Hemiptera > Cicadellidae > Allygus > Allygus modestus. Next base: position 379,034,906 of record OY776112.1, read on the forward strand.
CAACGATAAATATGACGCTAATAATAAACAAATAACTAATTTAGCTTTACCAACAGACCCCAGCGATGCAGTTACCAAGTCGTACCTGGAAAAAGAGATATTGCCTATAACCATTAACCTCGCTAATCAACAGTTTGACTTAACCGGTCTCAAGACCAGACTGTCAAAATGCGAAGGTCTAATAACTAGTAATAAAGAATTTCACGAGAAACGGTTGAACAAATTTGGTACCATGCTCTTTAATTATATTAACAAAAAACAAACTGGGAGGTCTGCCACGCCGGGTGAAAATTATGACTTAGACTGGGAAGTTTTGTTTGCTGAAGGGTTAGAAGGTGATGAAGAGCCTAAAGAAGAAGAAGACGTTAAACCTCTTCCGCCTGATACTTATGATCTCTTTATGACTGAAGAGGGGCTGAGTAGAGCTTCTTTTGAAACAAATTAAAGAGAATTTTCATCCTTAGCCCACGGGTATATTTGATGATACTGTTCCCCAATCTCCTCAAGACAGAAGCTGAATATATAATGTCACTTAAACCGGGGAATACTGATTAGTCTACTCTGGACCGTCGAAGATGTTGGTTCTCTTACTACTTGTGTTGCCCCTTACCTCGCGCAAGTCAATAGAGTATCTTACATATTACGGCTATCTGGAGAAATATTCCGTATATACGTGAAACACTGTTAAATAGACTGTACGAGGTGATTAAATATTTACAATAAAATGGCTAAGACCAGAAGGAAACCTCTCAGACGTAAGCCAGCAGTCGTGCGAGGCGGAGGTATTATTTCATCTGTTCTTAATAAGGCCATAGACTTACTACCTGTCGAATTACATTTACCTGGAGGATATCAATTTTGTGGACCTGGCACGAGATTAAAAGCGAGATTGGCTAGAGGTGACAAAGGAATAAACGGTTTGGACGAGGCCTGTAAGGTCCACGACATAGCATACTCCCGGTATTCCGACAACGAGCGACGAAGGCAAGCGGACGAGGAGTTGGCGGAACGCGCTTGGCAGAGATTCAAGTCCAGTAACGCTAGTGTTGGTGAGAAAGCCGCTGCTTGGGCAGTCACTACAGCCATGAAGGCAAAATCAAAATTTGGGGGAGGCCGTAAAAAGAAACGCCCCGCTAAACGTACCAGAGGCCAAGGACTGTATCTAAGACCCTATAGAAAGGAAGGTGCGGGTACTAAGAAAGGTGCAGGTAGAAGAAAGAAAAGGAGAACGAAAAAAAAAGCATCTCGATACCGATAAAACCGCTTACAAATTACGATTTAATCAAATACGCGAGGTTGTTAAAAATTCCAAACTTTAGAGGGGTTTACATGAGAGACAGTTTACCGAAACGCCCGAGAAAATATGAATCTGCGATAGTTAACTTGGACAGTACATCTGGGCAGGGTACTCACTGGGTTTGTTACAAGAAGATTGATAAAAAAGCCTATTACTATGACAGTTTTGGCAATTTAAGACCACCACAGGAGATCTCACGATACTTGAGTGGCTGTGAGCTATACTATAATTACAAGAGACAACAGAAGTTTGACTCAGTTGTTTGCGGACATTTGTGCTTAAAGTTTCTCCGTAGTAATGTTCTGTCTCACGGGAGCAACTAGTGTTTTATCCCACGAGCTAGCGTTTCCCGTAGATGTTAGCAAGGGTGAATGGGAACTTGGTTTAATTGAACTGACCACTTATAACTCTATACCAAACATTGAGAAGGACATTAATGATAAGTTTTACTACGGTGATGATAAAATTATTATAATCCCTGAAGGTTCTTACGAAATTGAGGACATTGAAAAATACATTAAATCCCAGCTACCGAAAGAAATCCAGTTTACATTAAAACCAAATAACAACACTTTGAAAGCTACGATATGTTGTTCTGAGAAAATTGACTTTACTAAAGAGCAATCATTGGGAACACTCTTGGGTTACAAAAAACAAATATACGCGGCTAATATTCAACATGTTTCGGAACTACCTGTAGATATAATTAAAGTCAACTCTATACGGGTGGACTGTAATGTCACACGTGGGTCGTACCTAAACGGAGTCGAGGGTCATGTCATACACGAGTTCTACCCTGCCGAACCACCGGGCTATAAAATAATAGAATTACCGAGGAATGTTATTTATTTACCCGTCATCAGTCAAAGGATCAACAACTTGACAGTGTCTCTAAGAGACCAGGACGGTAATCTTGTTAACTTTCGCGGAGAAAGAATTTCTGTTAGACTACATCTCAGGCGCAGTAATGGGGCTACTATTTAGGGGAATGCCGGCGAGGCAGCAGGTCAGTAGTGTTCAGAAAGTCAAGACGTTAAGTTGTAAGAATATAAAGTTTCTCCGTTCTCTCGGTTTTAAAGTAATACAAAATGGCGCTACTAGCGATAGACAGCCAGGCTGTGTACGATGACTTGATAACAGGGATGGAGTTGCACTCACATCAGCCGTATGCAAGTACAACTTATAATAATAATGATGAAATTAGAATACCAATATTACAGCAGGACATAATTACCGCACCTTTTGAAAGTTTTATCGTGATTCACGGTAAAGTTAGCGCTAAAAAGGCAGATGGGTCTGCTCTGAACGTATCCTTTGTAAATAACGCAATGTCTTTCTTGTTTGAAGAAATTCGCTACGAGGTTTGTGGCAAGGAGATTGATAGAACAAAAAATGTCGGTATTACTACTACTTTAAAAAATATCCTATCCATTCGCTCGGAAGAAACAAACACTCTCAAGAACGCCTGCTGGCTAGGCCCCGGTAACTCTGAAAGAGTGACAGATTTTATATATTCTATACCTCTAAAACTATTGCTAGGTTTCGCTGAAGACTATAGGAGGGTGTTGGTAAACGTTAAACAGGAACTTATACTCTTACGCTCGGCTACAGATAATAACGCTGTAAAAACTCCGGAGGCCGGGACTTTAGAATTAAAAATTGATAAAATATACTGGCGTATGCCTCATATAACAGTAAATGACGCTCAGAAGTTAAAATTGTACAAGTTTATTGAGAAAGATCCCGCGATCCATCTCCCATTCCGGCAATGGGAAATGATTGAATACCCGAACCTTCCGAAAAACTGAAACATTATCTTGGACACTTAAAACATCTAACCAAACGGAAAAACCTCGGTATATTGTTCTGGCCTTCCAGACAGGCAGAAAGAACGATATGGTAAAGGATATGTCACAATTTGATGCCTGCGACCTAACTGATGTAAAACTTTATTTAAACTCAAACTTTTACCCATACGATAACCTTCGCGGGAACACCGCCTTGTTCTATGACATGTTTGCTACTTTCCAAAACTCGTATTACGGAAGAATTGGTTCACCTATATTAAACTTTGATGATTTTAAAGCAAAGTGCCCCCTTTATGTAATTGACTGTTCAAAACAGGACGATACAATTAAAACAGGGCCAGTGGACGTCAGGCTTGAGATTCAAGCTAAAACCGCCATCCCAGCCAATACTTGGGCATATTGTTTAATTCTACACGACTGTCACTACACATACACACCGATAACCGGAGATGTCAGGAAAATCTCGAGTTAGTTTCTCCGACCCGGTAGTTACAAAAATATACAGTTTACCAGAAGAAGGTAGGAAATCAGATTGGGAACAACTGGCACGGGACAGAGCCAGATTTTCAAGGCGTATTAAACTTACACAAGAGAAAATTTCCAGTGTAATTTCTAAACAGTGGACCCTCCGGGTCCAACACTTGGAATGTATGTACAAGGGGGGCGAATCGCCCCCCTTGGGGTGGGGTGGGGAAGGGGTAAAAGATACATCTGTACGTTGAATATTACAGACTGAAGATGGTCAGTAGCAGAGATGACTTCGCCGGAGGCAGACGCTGTGCCTATCCCCCGATTGGTTGAGCCTATAAATTTAATGACCGGAGTATTTTTAAAGTCAGTACATTTCTTGGACCCAGAACTCACCAAATGTGTCGTGTCGGGTATTTTTAAAGATCGAGATAATAGTTTGGGTGTATTAATTAAGGGGAGAAAAGGTGTTGTATTTTGGAGTTACGACTCGTTCTGTCAGCTAGTTGACAGGTTCAATGAAATAACTTTGGCTTTCTTGGGGAATTATCAGTGTTTTATTACTATAGACACGGGGGCTAATATAAAGCTTAGCAGTATTTTTGGTCAGCAGTACGCTTGTGTCTCTGACGGCGAGCACTCCTTGGCTCTCAACCGTAACGAGTGGGATCAACTTGTAAAATATATTCCTTTAATTGGTCGCTCTCTATTAGAATTATTTTATATAGAGGATATTATTAAAGTTTTTATTAATCAAGTATTAACCGATGCTGAAACCTGTACGGATCAATTACCGCCTCACGTAGCTGACCGTTTATATCAGGAAGTCTTATTATGGAAGCTATAGTGGAGTTTCAAGCTTTCCGGAGTAACAATAATAGATTTATTATTAAAGAACTTGCTATAGTTGGGAGGTCGTATAGAACACAGATTGTGTTCCGACCTCCATACAGCTTTGATTGTTTAAATAGTAAAATGCAAAGGACAGCCCGTTGGTTGACCCGTCATTATCACCACATTAAGTGGGACGATGGTGAGGTAGAGTACAGTGAGGAGATTTTAAGCTCACTCTGTAAACCTTTTGAAACTATTTATACAAAGGGTCTTGAAAAGGCTCAGTTCCTTCGGGAATTTCACCCTAATGTTAAAGAGATTAATATTGTAAATAGTAGCGATAGTTATGAACTTGTAGATTGTATTGTACATGGAAATAAAAATGAAAACAGCGCCTTGATGTCCGCGAAGTACTACGCTCGAAAAATATTTTCGAGTGGGGCCTAATAAAAAATAAGGCCCGGCAGTCGCTCACCCAAGGCAGGGCTAAACCCTTTGTAAGTCCAGGGGTGTGGGGAGGTTGGCCTAAAAAACCGTGAAACCGTTTGTTGTAATCCTCTGACTGTCAGGGAAAAGTGGATGGAAAGGCGCAACAAAAAAAAGTATAAAAGTAAAATACAAAAAAAAGTATAAAAGTAAAAATAAAAAATAAAAGGAGGTAGCATTTTGTTATGGAGTGGCTACCACTGTGAGAGGCGATGGTTGGGGCCTCTCACCCCAGAGGTTAGGCCTCCAGGGGAAGCTCTGGGTAACCAAAAAGAACGCGCCGACGCTCCTACGGCCTAGCCTAACGGCTTACCGTGGTGTGGAAACGGGAGCGTTCAAAATTATTTCACCGGAGTTATAAATATTTGACGGAAAACATTACAGTCTAAACAAAATATTCTCCCGGTAAAGTATTTTTACCGGACTCTAAAGTAAATGACCAAGAAATTTAAAATATTACTGTCAAATTAATTATATCCCCCGTTAAACAGTTCCAGCGGACTTGGAAACATTTGACCGAGAAATTAAAAACATTACGGTCAAATCAAAGTCTAGATTATTTATAATACAAATTACTTACGGGTAGTAATGCCCACAAAACCTCGGTGGGTTACGCCGATCCCACTGCTCGGAAGGTAGCCCCGCACATACACAGCATAAGGCATAGAGGAATCCCTTATGGCTCCTCCACAACCTAACACAGTAAGTTTGTTTACTGCAAGAATCGCACAACTCATACACAGGCTGCATGACTGTAACTGACGCGAGAGGCGAGCAGCGCTTGCTAATCGCCAACCACTTCCGCGATAGCGCAGGGAGGGGTACTTGACCGGGAAATTTAAAATATTACTGTCAAATTAATTATATCCCCCGTTAAACAGTTCCAGCGGACTTGGAAACATTTGACCGAGAAATTAAAAACATTACGGTCAAATCAAAATTGTAGCCCGATAATATATTTTACCGGACTCTAAAGTAAATGGCTGGGAAAGAAACATATCTTACCTTAACAGCAACATTCTCGGGACGCCGAGATTTCTTGAAACATCCCGCACTCGAAGCAGTTTTGGGACCGGATGTACGGCCGGTGCAGGCAGTAGCCTAGGTTTTTGGTCCCCAGCCACCAGCCGTCAATGTAAGCGTAAGGCTCGAAACTGTGCGGCGCTAGTTCGTAGATCTGTAAAACAAAAAGAAGAATTATACACAGTCACACAAACAACAACAAAAAGTTAACCTTATTAATAATTGTACCCACCGAGTAACAGTTACTGCAATAGCTCCGCCCACAGATAAAGTAACTTGCTTTATAACATTTACTTTTGTGCTCTTCAATTAGTGATTGTTTGATTAAAAATGGCACGTTTAAATTTTGAATTTGCTGTAGAAATTTGAATTTTAGACAATAATGCTTAAGGCAAATTTGAGTTAGGCTAGGCGGAGTGTTCATCATGAAGTGAGAGAGAGGAGCAGAGTGTGTGTGGGGCGCGGCTAGCGAGACCTCGCGTAACCTGATTGGCTGCCCTGTTGGGCGGAGCAACAGTCGTCTTGGATGTGATTGGTTGGATGTGTGGGGCGGATGGATTGTTATTGGCTGGGTAGGCAGAGCATATGGAGGGAATTTAGTATATATACGGGGTTCAGGCTTTATTTTGTTATGTCGCTATGAACACAGTGATTTTTATAATGGCTATAGTGTTTTTGCAATTGTTTGTCCTCGTCTGTCTTCGCCTAGCGGCAGGAGACAGCGATGAGGAAAATATTCCTCCTTCAACTGAACAGGTTAGTTTTTATTAGTTTATTTTTTAAACTCACATTGATTTCTTTAGACTTTTTTCAGACCCGTCGTTTTTACAGGTCATATAGTTAGTAATAGATTGTTGTTTATTTTTAGGCCTCTGGCAGCAACCCTCCACCAGCTCAGGCACTAAGTCAGGACATGTTCTTTGCTGAAGACCTGGATATCCTGTCTATTAGAGCCGTAAGTATTGTATTGTTGTGGAATTATTTGGTTTTAATAGGTGTGTTGTTATTAGTTATATTTTATAAATTTATTTATTTTCAGAGCGGGACTGCAGTTTCCCTGAGCAATATTTCTGACCTCCACAACCTTTCTCAGGTAAGCATTGCTTTTATTTGACGTTGTTATTTAAGTAAATATAATATTTAATATATGTCTCTTATTTGTTGTATTTGTATAGTAATATATTTTATTTGTTTGATTTATAGGCCAGTAGCTCTGCAGCGAGTTTAACCGAGCTGCGACCTCTATCTCAGGTTAGTAAATTACAGTAGGTAAGACTTTAGTTTAGGATTAGTTTTTATAATAGGTGTGTATTCAGTTTTATTTTTCTTTGATTTTAGGAAGAGTACAGTGGCCGCTTAACTCAAATGTTAAGACACTCTGGCCGTTCGAGCCAGGGGGAATTTGTAATTGAGACCAGTAGGACCTTCCTGCAGTCTGGTGCAGTGGTGACCAGGAATAGTTTCAGGGTTAGTAGTTTTTTATAGCGGGCTTGTTTTAACTTAAGTTAGAAAGACATGTTTTACTTATTAATTTTTTTGTTGCAGAACGGCTCAGGGCAGATACTGAGCCAAGAGGATCGTGAGGCAATCCGGCAGGAATTGGAGAATGTAAGTCTAAATTTTATTTTATTTGTCTGTTGCAGTATGACATAGCTCCTGAGCTTATAGAGGCTAGCATGCGAGCATTGGGAACTGTAAGTTTTATTTTTGTGTAGCTTAGTTTACTAGTCTGATACTTAGCTATAGGTTAGGGGAGAGTTTCGCTCCCCCATACTTGCAGTATTGTTTTCTCAAACTCTATTATTCTTTCAGTGGGAGAGGCCTGCGTCTCCAATTAGGCGTACACCAAGGAACATTGTATACATTGACAACAGAGCTAGGCAGAGTGTGGAGAATGTAAGTCAAATTTACTATCTTTTTATTAAGGTAGAATGTTTACTTTAAAATATAACTAATATGTTAGTATATCAAATATATATATATATATATAGTTTATGTACCTTTTGTTTTCAGGCTAGGGATCGCTCTCCAGTTGCACGCCCCGGCACTCCAACCCCAGAGTCACAGCCGATGGAGCTCCCGTCATTCAGGGGTGGACGGGAGGAGACTACCCGGCGAGATCGGTCTAGGGAGTTGCCTGGCTGGATGACGGCTTCGAGACGTGACTTTCGACAGAATCATCTTGTAAGTATTAACATAAGGTTTAGTAATTAGTATTAATGTGTAATATACATTTTAAGTTTTAATAATAATATAAATATTATTTACAGGGACGGAACATGACAGGAGATGATGAGGATGTTTTCGAGTTTCCCCCTAGAAGAGTTGCCTTGTCTCGGAGAGTGGCTGCACTAGTGGCGAGATTTGAGAGGCCCGGTGTTGGTGGTAGTGAACCAATTACGGGTCCTGCAAGGCGTGCTGATCTATTGGTAGGTTTAATACATTCTCACTTAATACTAGAAGGTTTATTAAATTAGGCTTGTTTATAAGTAACCTAACAGATGCTGCCTTTTATCTTGTTTCAGACTATTCCAGAGCAACAATTCTTTTACAATGCGCGGGGGGAGATACTGAGTTATTTTGGAGCTCGGAATGATCATCCTACACCCCGCAACTTTTATCATCTCCCGCAAGTAAGTTGTAGTGTATTTTAGTCGGGATAACTAAGTAGGGTTTGATTTAATACAGTGATTATATATATTTATATTTTTTTCAGAACGTTGCGGAATATTATGTGGATCAGATGATCGACGAAGTTGAGCCATCGAGTGTAACCGGGACCTGTATTCACGTACGCGAGCAGCGGGTAAACGGCCGTTGGTGGCGTCTTATTTCTACTATGGTTAGTATACATAGGTTTAAATGGACTACTTTTTGTGCCTGGGATTGTATAGCTGTATTTAGTAATTTTTAAATGATTTTAGAATGGTGGTGAAGCATGGCAGCCTGCAAGGTTCCCCTTTACCAGGGGGTATGGCCGGGAGGCACGGTTTGTCTACGAGTGGGAGTCAGGTCGCACAACTGATATTGAGGTAGGGTAGCTGTATTGATTATTATATTTGTTATTGTTTGAGTAAATAAACCTTGTTTATAATTAACATATCATATACTAACAGGTTTTTTTAACTATTCAGAGACTGGTTAATGGAGAGGCAGCAGCAGCAGCAGCAGCACCGGCAGAACCAACGAACCTACAGTGCGAGGAGAGGATGCCAGCAGTTGAGCCAGGGACCTGTGTCAACTGTAGAAGGGAGGATGCTATTCTACAACTGCGAAGGCGAATATTTGAAGAGGTGGGTAATTATGATTAAACTAGATATCCACTCGTCAATTTGTACAGGCTTTACAGAATAATAATAATAACACTTGTTTCTTTAGGGATTCAGTATAATATACAGATATATTAAAGATACTTTATGATTTCAGGAGCGACTGCGGAACGGGGCAGGGGCTGTTTCGTCTGAGACTGGAGTAATGTTCTCCCGCCTCTCCTACGTGAGACACGAGCTGCGTGGCGTGCTGAACCTCGCGTCGAACGTCTTAGAGGACTCAACACCTCCGGATGTGGCAGCTGTAATAACCCATGTATGGGATGAGATCCGTCATACTCTGGAGAACATCCTGGGAACCAGCGGCCCGGTGATGGACTCCCTGACTGAGAGAGGACCTGACCCAGACATGGAGCGGGGTAGGCACATCGAGTGCCAAATTTGTAATGACGGCCTACCCTGTATTGTTCTGCAGCCCTGTCACCACACTCTATGTCCCCAGTGCAGTATGCGGATTTATAGCTGCCCCTTCTGCCGGCTTAGAATTGTAAGTAGGCTAAGGATATTTTTTGAGCAGTAGTTGTTTTATGTATTTTTAGGTTATTATTAAAGGTTAAAATCATTTTATGTCTGTTTTAGAGGTATAATTATTTTGTTTAAACTTAAAGTAAGTCCATTTTATTTGAAATTGTTTTTTGTACAATAATAAGTCAACAGTAGAGTCGTTTTATGTTTGTTATTAAAAGATGTGATTATTATTTAACAAGTGAGGATTAAAAGTCATTCTGTATAAATATTGTTTTTAGAGGTATAATTATTTTGTTTAAACTTAAAGTAAGTCCATTTTATTTGAAATTGTTTTTTGTACAATAATAAGTCAACAGTAGAGTCGTTTTATGTTTGTTATTAAAAGATGTGATTATTATTTAACAAGTGAGGATTAAAAGTCATTCTGTATTAATATTGTTTTTAGAAAATTGTTTTGTTTGAGAAGTTAGAATTGTATTAGTATTTAATTGGTTTTAAAGAAATAAAGATAGTTTATTTAAAATGAATTTGATTTTTTACTTACCAAGTGTAGAGTAGAGGAGTGGAGCGAGCACTGCGCACCTCAACAAAACATAACTGTAGACTGAAGACCAGACGTATTTATAATACAACTTTTACTGCCACTCTTCAATGGTCTATTCATGATGAGTGGTGTATCACGGATTCAAAGACGTTCATTGTACGAGCGGCGGCTGCCGCTCGCGGTTACATGTAACCGCACAGGATGTGCCGTGGTGAGGCAACCACTATCTTGACACGGATAAAGTTGAGTTTCTCTGTATTAACTAAAATGAATTTTTAACAGAGTATTTTCTGGTGATGGTATATTATACACTATTATTGTACATATATATATATATATTATACACTGTGGCGTTATATATGGTACATATAATTATATATGGTACATATAATTATATATGGTACATATAATTAGCTCTGCTAAGTTGGTAACACTTTGGAGGGAAAAAAGTGGCGGGAAGAAAAGTAAGGTTAGGCCAATTTTTTTTTGGCGCGCAAATTTGGCGGGAACGCCACCATGGGCGCCGCCATCTTGGATCACGTGACCTAATTAGACCAATCAGAAGCCAGATTTTAAGCCCATAAGCGCAATGTTAGACCTCATGGGGTGCGTTGACTACTATTATTAATATTAATAATCCACCTTATCCAAGCTTCATATTACTAAACGTCACGTAAGAACAGCAGCCCAACTACGTGACTTGATGCGTCACGATCAACGGCTTGGTCACGTTTACAATTGGACAAACGTTTTCGCTAAATATAATGATATTGAAATTGTTTTGTATAATTGGCAAACATGTTGAGGAAAAAATAAGTTATTGATTTTAGAGTGTTTCATATGATGTTTTTTATCTACTAATACTTCTAAATGGTAATAGTTTTTGATCATCAATTGTCTAAGTAAGAATAACGTATCAAGAAAAGCAAAAAGTGAGCAGTTACAATACGATTTGTGTATTACTGTTACAAATTACTGATAAATTCTAAACCACCACAGGGCCGCTGCCATGTTTCCAGAGTCCATCGCCTCGACCACTACCACCTCACAACCACCTCACACAACCCTTCAAATATGGTGTCACAACACCTCACAAATATGATGTCTTTAACCCTTAACGTAAGATATTTTATATGAAGAAACATTCGAAGGTTATTTATTTTAACTAATCAACACAAGGATCGTCTTTGTAATCATCCAGTGTCAAGTCAATTAAAGCATATAAGAGTACTTGAAATTATAACACTAAGAAAGTATTGAGAAATATGTTTACCTTTTTTTTGTAGTCTAATGTGTCCAAAGTAGTTATGTTGCGGCGAGTTATTTGTTTGATTGTAATGGACTGAGTGAAGTATGTTGTGTTTTGAGTCCGTGTATTTGTTTTATCTGGAACTCTAACAAACAACCCAATGTAAGTGGTTTTAACCTGTGTCGCCCACACGACTATGTATCGTCATTGATACGAAACTTGTCTTGCCACAACATAACTACTTTGAACACCTTAAGCTACCAAATGAGTAGATAAACATATTTCTGAATATTTTATAGGTATTTAGACTTCAATAAAGAAGAAAAAAGTATTTTGAAATTAAGAAATAGGTTTCGCAGTGCTGAATATTATGGAATTTCTTCCTCCCTTAAATGGTTTAGTTGAAGCTTTTGAATATAGCTGATTGTATTTCCAACTGTTTAGTAAATAACGCTTGACCACTAATGCACTATTCATTGTTTAATGTATAGAAGTCTGCTCAGCTTTGGTAAGCTCCTTTGGTAGACCGCTTTTTTTCAATAAATATTCAATCCAGGTTGATATTGATCTCTAGTTCATCCTGCCAGTTTTAATCATAAGGAAAACGCTTTGTTTCTAATAAATTAAATTTACATATGTTTAGGGTATGGATAACTAACATTAAAAACAAATTAAACGATGATAACACGACCGAACAAATGCTTGAATGGAAAAGCCTAACTTACTAGCACAACGAAAATGTATACATCGTTACGTTCTAGTAAACAGATTATGTGTAAAGCTACTCCAGCTTAAAATTAGAAAGACGTAAGTGATTAAAAATTGGATAAATAAAAATTACATAATTTAATACAAAAAAACGGGAAACGACTAATATTTTTATAACAAAATTCACAAACTTTAAATTTGCCAACAGTTTTAATATACAAAATACCCCCGTTACAGCAAACCTGCATACTCAGCAAATTTCCAGTTACATATATGTCTTAATAACACATTAAGCTACTTAAAAAGAATCATACAAAATATATTAAACGATTTATAAAATATTATTATTTTACATATAAAAAACATTGGAGATGAGTACGCATGTTTGCTGCAAAAAGTAGCAGAAAATAATGGGTTTTTAAGCAAATATAAATAAAACTCAACTACGAGAGGTTCAGTCTATGTCGAGGAGAACTAAACCAAGTTTCATCCATATGCATTAATAAATAAGCTAAATAAAATATTGTTATCATTCTCCAAAAGAATAACATTGGGGCTGAGTACCCAGGTATGCTGTTACGGAAACCATCAGAAAATAATTTATTTTTTGAAAAATTATCAATAAACGACAACCAAATGAAGCCATATACCAAGGTTTGTCGGTATACGTTCAAAAATAAGCGAGATATAAAATGTTACTTATTCTCCATAAGCAGAACATTGGAAAACGTAGTGTGTTTGGCACTTTCAATATCTCGGTAACCACTTGGCGTAGAACAATGATCAAAACATAAAATTGTTTGTTTTTAAGCTGAATCCATTGGTGTAAACTAACATTTGATTTTGGGAAAAAATATAAGTTAACAGTTTATAAAAGCCATTTTTGTGTTATACAAACCCCCCCCCTTTGGATGGTCCGATTCATCTGGTTTTTGAGCTCGTTAAAATAAATCGTATATATATATATATATATATATACAAACTGGATCTCGTCTTGAGTTTTACCATACCACCTACGGTAATAGCTTTCTGGGAAATTCGCTAAAGTCCATTCGCATCATATGGTACTAAGAATAGTATATTCGTAATCGAAGCTAGATAAAAACTGCCATCGTTGTATTACATTATTAGTAAAGTTAATAATAAAAAATTGTATAAAATATATATGTATATATATATATATATATGTGTGTGTGTGTGTGTGTGTGTGTGTGTGTGTGTGTGTGTGTGTGCATTCTAGTGTGTCGCATACACAATAGAATGCATATCAGCGTTCCCTAAATCTGGTTAAAGAAACAATGGAAACAACAAAGGTTTTTACAATCCGACAATCCGCTTATACGACACTCAGGTCATATCGTATGGTTCATGTATAAAAGCAGACATTTATAAAGCTTTATGTATTTTTAGTGGGTTCTCTGTTATAAGGATTCGTGGTAAATATTTATTATAATAAATATATACACAATTTCTTATGATAAAGTTCTTATGATAAATCTTAAAAAATATTTTGGCTACAAATTCTCTATTATGAATGAAATAATAATTTTCTGAACAAATACTTATACATAAACCATCGTAAGCGGCACAACCAATAATGAATAACATAAGTAGACACACAACACAATAAATAATGAATAACATAAGTAGACCATTTACTGTATGTGTTTTATTTTAAAATCCATGTAGGTCTTAGTTAACACTGAAAAAGGTTTTAATGAAACATTAAAATAGGTTTAGCTGGGGGTTGGATAATCCCAGTCTTATCATAATTTTCATTTTGCAATCCCACCATCCTAGTAAGTATTTAGTCAATGGATTCAAATAATAGATGTTTAACTACAATAGTCAATGTTTTATACTCTAAATTTTTTTTATAATATCCATTTTTACTCATCCTTACTGATGATGAATCATTGTTCCATAATCAATTTAAGAAAAAAAAACAACAAAAACAAACTGCTGAGGTAACACAGTAATGTAAATAATTTAATAGTAGTAATATAATAAATCAAAACACTCCAGAGGCTAAGATAAATTATGTAGCAATATTTTATCCAATAAAGTTTTGTCAAATTGTATATAGTTGTATTACAATAAGAATGTTTTCCTTGAGTGAGCCTCTAACCGGAAGTACTGCAGGAAGAGAACACAAAGGGACCGCGGAGTGTCATCGGAGTTGACGTGATGGTGGGGATGAGGCGGATATGAGTGCAGTAACTTGTCAACTACACGCCAGGCTTGTGGCAAACCTTTACCTCTACTAAACTAGGGTTAAAGAGATTTAAGAATATAGGTCACCATTATAACAAATGTACGGGAACGTGGGAAATTCGCATAATATTTTTAAGTTAATATATTGGCCAACAAAATATAATTTAGAAATATATAAAGACAAATATTTTAATTAAAAAACAAATATTTTACTGTCGACATTTTGTTGGTTTTATAGTAAACCAATACAGTATAACTAGTAATTCTTAGTACTGCCAAAGTGGTGAATAAACTTTTTCATCAGACTGTACTCAAAGTATCTATTTTCCATACCTTCTGAGCCTACGATATCTAACGGCCCTTTATACTTCCTCCTTCCACTTAAATATCGGGCCTGTGTTCGGCCGAATATCCTATTAAACAACATTGGAAGAACATGACCCCCTCAGTTATTTTCGATCTCCTTAGAACTAAATTATAAAATTATTAATAAGACACAGAAAATATGAAACTTCATAAAACGACGAAAAAAATTGTTTCCACTACGATTAAATTGAAAAATATTTTATTGATAATTTGTACGGGATAAGGATGACTAGTTTAAGCTTTATACTTTATAATTTATTCAAACTTGTCAGAACGTGATAAAAGTAAAATCAGATTTTTAAATGTTTTTATTGCGGGATAAACGGTTGGACTTTGAAACAAACAAAAAATGAGAAACTGTAAATTTCAGAATGTCAGTATCGCATATTTTAAAATACTCTGCACTACTACGGATTGAGACATTTCTTTTTAATCCTCAATAGTCAAAATCGGTTCGGAAATATCGGAGATGTATTCTTTATAAAAGTCATCTTTGCGTATAATAGATGTAAAAGAACATGTATTATGTAAACCCGAAAGCCTTATTCCTGTTTTAAACATTATGACGATAAAGGTGCAGCTGCTTTCGTAGTTTAACCAGATTAGTATTATATATATAACTTATATAGCCACTCGCAGAATTTTTCGTCTCAAAGATTGAATAAATTTACAGAATTTCAGAGATATACGGTGCTCTTAAACGGGATTAAAAGCTGAAAGTTGGCCGTACAGACTAACGTTAACAAAGATTAATTCACTCACGTAAGTCATTGAAGATACCGCACTTTTCCCTTCCAGATCCAGAAAAAACAGCTGGATATTTCTCCCCAGTATTATTAGTAATATATTCTAACACCAGAAGCGCTAGTAGCATCTTGCTACCGTTAATTAATAGTAGTGATGAGTTCTAAATCACCTGTTATTATTAATTTGGTTAGCAGTTCGCACATAAATACAATTCGTCCATAGAAATACACGGTTCTTGTTAATCTATTTAGCAGATATAAGTAAAAATAATATTAACTATAATTGTCATAGTGTTGAAGGAAATATTTTATGCACAACCTAATAAACATGTCTGAAAACAATGTATTATTATTATACTTTATTAGTATAGATTATTATTATTTACAATATACTAATAAGTATCGTTCATAATTCGTAAATAAAGCTGTATTTCTCTACTTGATCAAATTTCCGCGGTCAGCTATTTCCCCGAACCAAAAATACGATTGTGTACCGGAAAAGACTAGTTATATTAATAGCGATGAAACGTACAATTCCGTACGGAGAACGGTGCTGCTAAGCATCTCTAGTAGTCTTACACGATTGAGTGTACAGAGTGGATATTCAATTACAGCCAATGTACCAGGTCTCAGTAAAACGGAGTAAATCTTATGATGTCTGCAGTCCAGTACATTCACTTGTATGATTCTAGGGATGGGATGCGTTAATGCTACAGAAGCCAAAGAGTACTCCCACTCCTACCAGCAATACCAGAAACACTGCTATCAAGATCCCCATGGAAGTTGGTCTACCAATCTCTTCCTGTATGTCTAACCATGGATGGAACCGTGGAAAAATGAGAAATACCTCTACTTCACACAGTTCCTATCAAACCACGGCTACTATCGGTCGAAACTGCATAGGATGGTCAATACTGAATAACCTGACTGACTTTACTGCCCGGGCTTTCCTGAATATAAGGAAATCGCTCTCTTCAATCGGGAAAAGCTTCACAAAGAGACCGCACAGTTACCTTAGTTGTTGTTTGTTGACAAGGTCCTGACGATAAGGAGAATGCTTCTACTGAAAAAAGCTTCACAAAGAGACCGCACAATTACCTAAGTTGTTGTTTGTTGACAAGGTCCTGACGATAAGGAGAATGCTTCTACTGAAAAAAGCTTCACAAAGAGAACGCACAATTACCTAAGTTGTTGTTCGTGGAACAAGGTTTACTGAAACTATTTTCCTCATCTCCCCCAAGATATTCTCCGCACCAAACCGCATTAGACCGGAATCCAGTATATTTCGTTTACTTGTATTTCTTGACGGTTGGTTAGTGTGTGAACCTAGACAAAAGGTTTTTTTTTGCGTGGTTGGGATTAGTGTTCAATACTAGGGGGAGAGCAACACTACAGATTAGCCACCTGTTGGCGTAGCTTCATCTTCCTTCCTCTCTAAACAAATGTAAACAAAACTAAAATAACTGTGCTAAAAAAAAAGATTTAGCAACACACACACACACACACACACACACACACACACACACACACACACACACACACACACACACACACACATTTATAATAGATCGAATGACCTTAGGGATAACTTGTATGCCATGTAACAGGTATTTATTTATATTATGAAACCCCACCGTTTATCTATATATTTCAAATTTAGGTTCAACTGATACATTGTAATTTTTATTTAAATCACTTTTTTGTAATGTACTACAAAAATACGTAACCCTCAGAAATTTAGAACAGCTGGTGTATTTGACTAGCAAGAGCTATTGTTTAAAAAGTATAAAACAGTATATTCAAGAACATTTTTGACTATACAAACAACCTTTAAAATAGATTTGTTAGAATCAAAATCGTTACTTAGATCTTCTCAATTGCCAAAGATAATGAAAGGCACGTTTACCATTAATTTTCCCAGTTGTAAATCGTAGTGATTAAATCTAAACAGAGCTTAAATAAACGGTCATATCAGTTAGTTTTCCTACTATTAATCTTTTCTTATATATTATAATAAAGAAGTCATCTCAGTACGCATCATCCCTTTATCTTCAAGATGGGAAGTTCCTTCATTTCCTTAATTACAATAGCTTCCAATATATTTAAATTGATGGAGTTGTTCTAAAATACTTTCAAGTAAGTGCGTTTAAAGTTTCCTTCCAATTCTTAAAGTTTGGTATTGTATATCATGCAACCATTCATTGGAACAATTTCGAATTATAAAACACTGGTTTAAGGATTTGAAAACCTCACCGACCCAGATATGTGTTATTTTAAATCAGTTAACTTCCTAGTAGCATAAAAACACAATACCCCCGTAGCAGCA
This sequence comes from Allygus modestus, assembly GCA_963675035.1. NCBI lineage: Eukaryota > Metazoa > Arthropoda > Insecta > Hemiptera > Cicadellidae > Allygus > Allygus modestus. The sequence continues at coordinate 379,052,772 of OY776112.1, forward strand.
AACCTGCGTACTTAGCGAATTTCCAATGCATATATATTAATCTTAATGCCACATAAAGCTACATACCAATTTTCATCAATATGCATTCATAAATAAACAATTTATGACATTTTAATTATTCTTCATAAGAATAACATGGCGGCTGAGTATACAGGTTTGCTGAAGCAAGGAACACGAAAAAATGGGGTTTTATGCTAATATCAATATAACTCAACTAGGTGAAGTTACTTACCAAATTTCATTAATTTATTTTCATAATTAAGGGAGATAACACGTTACTTATTCTCCATAAGAATAACATGGGGCTGAGTACGCAGGTTTGCTGCTACGGGAGCCTTCGTCAAAAAATTGTTTTTTTGAGGAAATATCAATGGTCCACAACCAGATAAAGCCGTATACCAAGTTTCGTCAGTATATGTTCATAAATAAGCGAGATATAAAATTTTTATTTTCCTCCATAAGAATAACATTAGACAACGTACTGTGTTTAGCATTTTCAATATCTCGGTAACCAATTGACGAAGAGAAATTATCAAAATACCAAATTGTGTGTTTTTTTAAGCTGAATCCAATGGGAAAAAATAAAATTTGACTATTTCCAAAATTATATGTAAAAAATTCAAAAAACCCATTTTTGGGGTACAAAACCCCCCCAAAATACCCCTTCGGATAGAGCGATCTAGCTGGTTTTCGAACTTAAAGTCATAAATGTTGCTTTACACGTTTATACCAAATTTCATCAAAATCGGATAATTTTTACGAGAGTTATCGTGCTCACGGACACACACACATATATATATATATATATATATATATATATATATAGATAGATAGATAGATATATATATATATACCCCGTAGCAGCAAACCTGCGTACTCAGCGAATTTCCAATGCATATATATATATATATGTATCTTAATACCACATAAAGCCACATACCAAGTTTCATCAATATACATTCATAAATAAACGATTTGTGACATTTTAATTATTCTCCATAAGAATAACATGGCGGCTGAGTATGCAGGTTTGCTGAAGGAAGGAAAACAAAAAATGGGGTTTTATACAAATATCAATATAACTCATTTAGATAAAGCCACATACCAAATTTCATTAATTTATTTTCATAATTAAGGGAGATAACACGTTACTTATTCTCCATAAGAATAACATGGGGCTGAGTACGCAGGTTTGCTGCTACGGGAGCCTTTGGCAAAAAATTGTTTTTTTGAGCAAATATCAATGGTCCACAACCAGATGAACCCGTATACCAAGTTTTGTCAGAATACGTTCATAAATAAGCGAGATATAAAATTTTTCTTATCCTCCATAAGAATAACATTAGACAACGTACTGTGTTTAGCACTTTCAATATCTCGGTAACCAATTGACGTAGAGAAATGATCAAAATACCAAATTGTGTGTTTTGTTAAGCTGAATCCAATGGTAAAAACTAAAATTTGACTATTTCCAAAATTATATGTAAAAAATTCAAAAAACCCATTTTTGGGGTACAAAACCCCCCCAAAATACCCCTTCGGATAAAGCGATCTGGCTGGTTTTCGAACTTAAAGTCATAAATGTTGCTTTACACGTTTATACCAAATTTCATCAAAATCGGATAATTTTTACGAGAGTTATTGTGCTCACGGACACACATATATATATATATATATATATATATATATATATATATATATATATATATATATATATATATATATATATATATATATATACAGTTTCGAACGAATGGTGTTTTTGGGGTCTGGGGACCTCAAAACGAAAAGTTATCATGGTCCCGGGCCTAGGTCTTACCATGCCAACTATGGTAATAGCTTCTTCCCTATAGGGGAAATTCGCTAAAAATGAAATCATACAAAGTATAAATGCGTAAAAATTACTAATTGTGATAGTTTAGAAAATTACCATTAATTTGTGAAGTATTGTTTAATAAAACCGATTGGTCAGAAACAGTTACTAAGAAAATATTTTCAGTTAACATACTTATCAGAATAAAATATACCTATATGTATTAATATTATTTACCTTTAAAAAAATGTATTTAATTATAGTACGAAAAGCTAACAGTTTTAAAATAGGCATTGTTTTTAACTAAACGGTTATATACGAAATAAACTAAGCCTTCTTTGAATGAGTATTGGTAAATTATATTTTAAACTATAAGCTCCAAGTAAAGTATTAATGCAGATATAAATGTAACACAACCAGATAAATCAAAATGACAATGTTCGTTCGGTTCAAACATTTTCAAGCAATAAAAGAAGTAGAATACTTTAATGACACTTGAACATAAACCTAAAAAATAATTGACATACAATTCATAATATAAATAAAAAAAATACATTTTTCTAAACCTTTCATGTTTCTTGCATCTTGAAACCTCAAAAGAAAAATTCATTATAGTCCGGCAAGCAATATTTTATTTAGAATAAGATTACGAAAATAATAAATATTTTATTTAATCAATACAAAATAGTCTAATTTGCTACAGTTACCAAAAATAAATCAACTATAAACATAAATAACTATGCACGTTATAAGTAAATATACGAGTAATATGCACATTATCAACCCTAAAACTACTTCCTTAATACTAATTACACGATTTTGTACAATAATTTAATCTTACGCAAATCTCAATAGTGTCGATCTATACTAAAGGGACACTGGTATAACAATTGAATATGCGATTGGATTACCATTTCATTTGACCGTGGCCAGTAATTAATTTCATCAGTAGGATTGAATGTTATCTATCAGTCTCGACGTTATTGCGTTAAGCAATCAACCATGATTGATATCAATTTGTTAACTGGCACTAAAATAATTATAAGCAATTACTTGCTTTGGCATCTAGAAATACCAAACGATATACATGTCTTGGACGTAACTCCAAAATTGTTACGTTTTAGTAAAATGAAAAATAAACTTTGTAACCAGCACTGAGCTCTATGTTTTATCTGGAATCACTAGTCTTTGACTAAATATTTCCCAAAAGCGTGCCGTCTAGTTCAGCTTTTTACTTTGTAAAGTTGCCACATGTGAGTTAGCTGGACCAATCAGAATTCGTTGGTGGACGCTGTCATAATTAAAAGTCGCTGACCGATTGTCTACTGTAGTGTTTACTGTCAACCGTTTACATCGACATTGGATTTAAATTTAATGTTGGAATCATCTATTATTTATTAATGTTATTATGTTGATATGTAAGTAGAATAAGTAATTAAATTAACCACCCGTTTTTCAATGCCATTCACCAACTACCCTAAACCTGGAAACAAGACTATTTTCATGTTACCTAAATCATTATTTAGCTTCAAGATGATTAGTTAATTTTTATTTAAAACACTTCGCAAGAGTCCAAAGTTCAGTTTAACAATAGGTTTCAACTTGTAATGTGCCTTAAAACAATGATAACGTTTTTGAAAAATCATAAATTTACATTAATTTAAATAGGGAATAAAATGACTATACCACCTAACCGTCAAAAACTCCCACAACGCATCAGTAAAACACATTTGCCAACACAACGACCACAACCACAGCGGCACGTGTTTCTAACATAGGGTGGTGACTCCAGATAGAACATAGAGCTCAGTGGTAACCAGTTTCCGACTATCTCTGAAGCTCTGAAACAAGATCCTTTCCACAAATCAATAATATGACATTTTATTCCATACAAAGTAAATAACACGTATAATTACATTTAATGTTTCAGAACTTTTATCAGTACAATGATACTCTGACTAGAAATATTGTTAATCTAATCGATGATATGACCACAAACTCATAATATAAATAACTGTGTTAGCTTTACTTCTAAAGTCCCCCACTGTGGTGTTGTAGTACCGGTAGTTTGAACCTATTCCGGTAGTCTGTTTGCCCTCGAATTATGATTCGAAGCTTAACAGACTTGCTGTTTTAGGGTTTGAGTTTTCGCAGAATAATATACCTGAAACACAATTTAGCATACTTGAAAACTTTCCTCCATTTGTATGTACAAAAAAAATACACAAAATCTGAAAATGTGTCACTATTGAGTCAAAAAATGTGGCTTTAGCTTGTAATATGAACATGATTAAACATTGAAGTACAACGTTCACTATAATATTTTGGATTGGGATACTAATGGAAATGTTTAGTATGCGAGTGTATTGAAAAGTTGTTATTTTATCTGAATTCATGTTCCTACTGCTGGATATTGATTTTTAAATCAGTAATAAAATAAACTTGTTTCCTTTCAATATCCAAAACTACCAATATTTTATCTTTGTGGAATTTTTTTCAGTAAATTATTTTTTACATATATCACTGATATATATATATATATATATATATATATATATATATATATATATATATATATATATATATATATATGTAACATAATCTGACCAGCATATTATCAAGTTTATTAATTATTCTTGGTCATACAAAATTATTAAAACAACATACAACACTATTCGAATATTCCGATCTTTATCATTGTAAGATAGTACCTAATATCTTATAAACCTTTTTAATTAGAATGTTACAGAATATACAAAACTATATTTTCAAAATTATACTGTGATATGAACAGTAATTTTACTCTTGTAATGTAATTGTATAATAGTCAAATAATTTACGAGTTAAAATAAGTGGACTACGATAATCCTTTTTGGAAACTATACTTTTATTAAGATAATGTAAAATTTACTAACTAGACAATAATGCTGGTTATGTTGTTTTAGTTGTTTTAATTTGTAAATTATTTTTAACAAACTTTGTGATAGCATATACTAGTTTTAATGGACTATTTACAAATGAATGTCTTAATCAAAGGGCCCAAACAATGATTTATATGCTTACTGTTCCACTGTCATACTGCAGTTCATGGGAAATGTTAAGAAAATGAGTTATATTTACATATATTTAAATTATTCACGCAATAGGACAAGGTTTAAATTAAATTACAACACATCTAGTGACACATAGCGACTATATGTTAAAAATACTCTGTTTCAGACAATGTATATTATTTGTTATTTCATTCAAATTCTGCGGTTTAATCCAATAACCGTTCTGTAAAGACACTTTACTTATTTTTTAAATTTAGACATTGATGGGGAAATACAACGTAATATGTTAAGCCGAGATGGAAATGTAATAATGTTTGTCAGCAAAGGATACCCACCAATATATTCCAACAATAATAACATTTAAGAAAAGCACATTTAAATTCAAAATCTTTATCTTATGTTAACTTGAACATAATTACCAAACAATTACAACAAATAAATGTAAGTATTCTTTTATGTCTAACTTTGTCATTACTACCATTGTTATATTTTGTAAGTATAAATTATTTTCATCTATTTAATTAATTATTCATTTAATTGCCAATCCAGTGGGTATAACACGTATGAAATTTACTATTGGGTGTTGAATTTATAATTAATTAATGTATCATGTTACGTTGAACTACAACAGCTGAATATAATTCCTCCGTCGTCGTGCGAAAAAAAATGGCGAACGGTTAAATTGTTTGAATTTTAAAATTTTCCCAATATGATTTATTTAGGACTTTTGTTTTAACCTCAATAATGTATAAAACCATTTGTAAAAATCTTGTTTAAAACACCTCAACTAAAAACGTGAAATAAACTCAGCTGCTTGTGCAAAGCCAAAGGAATTCCATACTTTGAGAGTTATAGGAATTCCGAAACTATATTAAAATGTTCCGTTATAAACTTTAACACGAACATACTTTTACAATTAAAATGGCTGGGTTAGTTTGTAAAAAACCCCTTGATGAAATAGTTGTGTATTATTTTATGATTTCGTAGATTCTAAATGCTTAGCAAATTAACTAAAGTATCCTTGTTACGTGTTTCTTTTGAAAGGTAATACATATTATTCATAAAAGGTATGCGCTGATAATCCCTTCATGTGGCTCTAATATTCAAATCTTAGAAGTATTGGTCGTCAGAGCTATCGGATGAGATTGCCATTCACTGCTCATCGTGCTTAGTAATTGCAACTCTCATTCTTCTCGCTTCGAGTTATGATTACATTTTGTTACATGTATACAAATATATTTACTTACGTATTTTTAAGCAACGCCGGATCTTAACTTTGTTCAATAAAACACAGCAAAGCAAAGGAAAGCTTTGTTTTTGCTGAACAATACATGTTTAAAATTTTAAAACTGACTTGATTCTTCTTTAGTTAATGTGTCAATGACAGGAAGCTGGGTTACTTTGTAGCTCTACAAAGCGCTTAACAAGTAGTTTTTCAGGTAATAAAATAAAATGTATAATTGACCTCGTTAATTAATTATTTGGTAGCACGACTTGAAACGCATATTTAGTTTAACATTTTGTATTGCATTACTGTAAATGTTTCGTAAATAAATATTTATTTAGTTTAGCTATACCATGACAAATATTTGGTATAAACTTATTTTTATTGCAAGAATGCAATAAAAACAGGTGCAAGCCTCTTATAATGGATACTATAAAAGTGCGGCACTATAAAATTTCCTGGAATATAACTTTTATCACCTTAAAAGTTAAACACAGTTCCGCTTGGATTTACGTTCACTGTGGATTAAGCGGACTTGGAGGTTTAAGAGATGCAACTTCTGGGATCCTTTGCTTAAAGAGTTAAATTCCTTAATTATGAACTGGATTTTATTTTCAAGCCAATAAAACAACATTCAATTGTAATATTAAATATTTTCTATTATTAAAAAAATAAATATGCCCAAGATGTAATGATAAATACTGTAGTTATACTAAAAGTATTCATGCAGTATTTGTATGTTAATATTAAATTTGGTTTTCTTTTATAACAATATACAAATTTTCATGTTTAGACTTTTTAAGACTTCATTATTTAGTTAAAAAATCTCGGGTCTACCTTATGGAAAAAGAGAACCCCTGTTTGTGGCTATGATAATTATGTTATCAACATATTATAAACTGGATTTTTCAGAAGAAAAATAATTATACTCATGCTCTTATTTAGAATTTCAAAATAATGTTTCTGTCTTAAGTTTTAAAAAGCTATTTTTTGCATATTTACAAGGGCTAGAAAACGTAAGTAAATTAGAAAAGGCAATTCATATAGATCATATTTTTTCTTTGATATTATACTTTAACTTTAATTAAAGGGGTTATTTAGCAGCTGTAAAGAGGTAGCCCGCAAACCCTTTCCTGGCACTGCGCTGAAAGGCTAGCCCGGAGCCTTAATAATGTCGATCTAAAGGGACGTCGATAACTAAGGGATACTGATATAAAAATTGAATACGCGACTGGATTACTATTTCATTTGATCATGGCTAGTGATTAATTTCATCAGTAGGATTGAATGTTAGCCAATTACCAAGCTCAACTTTATTACAGTAAGCAATCAACCATGATTGATATCAATTTGTTAACTGGCACTAAAGTAATTATAAGCAATTGCATGCTTTGGCATCTAGAAATACCAAAAACGTTACTAAGTCCTGGACTTAACACTAACACGGGTACTTTTTATTAAAACTAAAATTAAACTTTTTACTAAACTACCGAATAAAAAGGACAGGACCCTCCCTACAAATAAATTATTTCCAATTGTTTCCATATGAAGTAAATACAACGTTCCACGTTTCATAGTGATTTTCTGGTTATTTGTAGTTGTCATGTTGAAGGAATTTGGACATTATTGGAACTTTTGATATTACTTAAGGGACAGTAATGGAAATAGATTATTTGTTAAACTTCCCACACATCAATGATTAGCATTTTATTTTATGATAAGTATATACAACCTATATTTCTATTTCACAATTTATATGTTTTAACATTAGTTCTGTGATTCTCTGGCTATAAATATTGTTAATGCAAACGACGATCAGACTTAAAACTCATAGGATGAATAACTATGTTAGCTTACGCTTTACTTTTAAGCTTTACCAAACGCTAAAATACAGAGAGTGAAACCCCCGTTTATTTAATAGAATGAATTAAGTGTTCACTCCGAAAGAAAGAATATCCACTATAAAAAAATATATACATTATATCTTTTGAAAATAATTTAAAATTTCATCGTAAAAATATGAGTTTTTCACTCTTTTATTAAATCAGTATCTAATAGTTTTTTTGTAAGAGTAACATCAACTCATTTGCTCAGGTGCATTTCGTAGAAGTGGGGGAACCTTTGAATAACCAGAGTTCCTTCATGTTAGTTTTGTGATATTTGGTTTTGCTAAAGAACAAAGGATCCCAAGGCAAGTTCATGAAAACCGACATTTTAAAGTTATTTTCACTAGCTATTAGTTTGACTCATGTAATAACGTTGCTGCATTCTAATTCAGTGTCGGTTAAAGTAAGTAAAGTGTATGGTTACTGTTTAGACCTGCCGTAAGTACAGATTTTAGTAAGGTTACCATTTAAGGTTCACTCTTATCTAATCATATTTTAACTACAAGGTAAATAATTTTCAATCTTTAGATAAATGGCTCTTTGCAAGATGACAAGACCACATTTTCCTTCTTTCAACGAGCTCATTCTACTCTTTCACGTCCATTGCACTGTTTCAAAGAGTGCATTCCACTCTTTCAACGAGTGCATTCCAATCTATCAACGAATGCATTCCACTCTTTCAACGAGTGCATTTCACTCTTTCAACGATTGCATTCCACACTTTCAACAAATGTTTTTTATTCTGAAATAAATGGTTTACACTCTGTGATTGAGTGTGAATCTTTCACTCTTTCACAGACTGACAACAGTTCACTTTTCTAAAAAGTGAATGTTCACTCTAAATGAATGGCTGGATCTTCTTTACCCCGGAGTAAAAATATCAGTCTAGAAGAATAAATATTCATTCTTTTACTTTTAGAGAGCATATTGTTGTGTTGTAGAACCAGTAGTTTTAACCGATTATTTGATGTTATTCAGTTCTTTAGGCCTCGCATTAAGATTCAACGCAGACGAGACTTACTGTTTTAAGGGTTTAGGTTTTCAGAAATAGAATACATGAAACAGATTTTAGCAAACTTGAACTTTTACCCTACTTGCAAGTACATGGTACTTTCACAAAGTCTAAATACTCCCGTTGCAACAAGCCTGTGTACCCAGCGAATTTCCAATGAATATATATAGTCCTTATAACACATTAAGCCACTTACCAGGATTCATAAAAAATATATCACAAATAAGCGATGGTTAAAATATTATTTATTCTCCATAAAAATAACATTGGGGATGAATTCGCAGGTTTGCTGCAACAAGTAACGCAAAATAATGATTTTTCGTTCAAATACCAATAAAAATCAACTAAGTGAAGTCACATACACTTCATCCAAATACATACCCAGAATAACTTAAACCCAGGTTTGCTGCTACAGGATTCTTCGGCAAAATATTGGTTTTCTGTGGAAACAACCAGATGAAGCCATATACCAAGTTTTGTCAGAGTATGTTCATAAATAAGCGAGATATAACATTTTTCTTTTTCTCCTCAAGAACAACAATAGACAACGTACGGTGTCTAGCACTTTCAATATCTCGGTAACCTATTGACGTAGAGCAATGATAAAAACACCAAATTGTTTGCTGTTTTGAAGTGAATACAATGGTGCAAATTTAAATTGGATGTAAATAAAAATTACATGTGAAAAACCCAAAAACTCTTTTTTGGGGTACAAAAACCCACCCAAATATCCCTTCGGATGGTCCAATCCGTCTGAATTTCGAACTAGTTCAAACAAATGTTCCTTTACACGTCTGTATCAAATTTCACTAAGATCGGACCTTCTTTACGAGAGTTATCGTGCTTACGGACACACACACAAACACACACACACACACACACACACACATACACACACACACACACACACCCACACACACACACACACACACACACACACACACACACACACACACACACACACACACACGCACACACCCACTCACACTCATATATACATATATATATATATATATATATATATATATATATATATATATGTACAACATTTCAACGAATGATGTTTTTGGCATCTGAGGCCCTCAAAACGAAAGGTTATCATGAACTCGGGCTTAAAATCTTACCATGTCCCCTACGGTAATAGCTTCTTCCCTATAGGGGAAATTCACTAAAGGTATTTTTCATTTTCTTTATTTACACATTTTGATTAAATACTCGTATTACTGAAAAGTAAGTTGGGATATTTTATAATTTTTACACTAACTACTAACTATTATGTGGTTTTTGTTGGTTAAATAATTGATTTACATCGAAACAATTATAAAACATAAAACTTAAATTAAGTTATATAACATACTGTTTTTGAAGCTAATAAAACATTTATATAATTAAAAATGTATTCAATAAAATCGTAGTTTTTTTAAATAGATTGTTATAATAGAGCGTTATAATACCATGTAATTAATCATATGTTACTGAACCAAATTAATATGTATTTATTAAAAATATACATTTTTCACTTAATTTACAGTATTTAAACATTACTAGTGTTGCATATTTCTTTTATTTTTTTATAAACAGTATATTGAATTCGGATTTAATTATCTCTCTATATTGTCATACTTTACCAATTGCAATATGGGTTTTAACTAAATTTAAAATTAGTGTATAATTTAGTATAAATTAGTGTATAAATTAGTACAGGGTGTTGTAAAGGAATGAAATTTGTGTAACTTAAATATTAAGTTATGAATAGTGACTAATGCTTTAATATATTAAAGATAATACAGGTTTTAGGTCTCACCATTATTCTGGTCTGCGGTAAAGCTTACTCACCAGTGAAGTAGTGAGTGACCGAAAAACCACCAAATGAAAATCTCCTTTACGCTGTGGCAGTGAAATGTAATACAATCGGATTTTGGTTTAACTGCAGTTATAGTGTTTGTTCCACAGATTGATTCACCATCTAGAGTTTAAACTTAAATTTGTACACTTAGTTTGTAATATTTAAACCTTGACTAATATCGGTCCTGTATGAAAAATTTTGGTTATTAACTTTAGAGAAAACCACAACTTCTCCACTTAAATTGTCCTCGTAATACTTCATATATTTCGGTAAAATAAATAAATCCTTGAGACCCATAACAGCCCGAGTTGTCAATAATTGGTATACAGATGTAGGTCTATCAAAATGCTGAGCCCCTCTACATTAGTCAAGTGGGCAATGGTGATCACATTTTAGACATATTTTTGCTGTCAGTGGGGATCAATTTTGTGCCTAAAGACATTCAACATGTGAGGCCAACCCATATTTTTTAGCTACCCTTCTAGTAACCATTACACTTTTATACTGTTGAAATTTATTTTACAGGTGACTGTTATAATTTTATATTATGCTTGTTAGGGGATGAGCAAAAAACTAAAATGTTATGTGACACACGTCTTCGGATATCCTATTAATTTCTCATCACTGGCTAATTTGAAGATCGATGAATCGTAGGGAGTGTAGAGGCCCCTACCCCCCTCCCAAAACTGAATTTTTTTGTCAATAATTTAATTTTATAGTAGTGAATAAGTATATAATATCCAACATTGAATATACTTAAACATAAAGCGTACGAAATGTTGCTTATTGAGCCCAACAATTTGAAAAAAAAAACTTCAGACTTTAGTGAATATTTAAACTCTCACTACTGTAAATTGTTTTTAAATAAACTAATAATTAACTAGTAATTAAAACATGTTGTGTGTAACCACAATGATTGTCAGGCAAGTTCTATAATAAACTGTCTAGTGTTCATGAAAATCTATTATGAAATCTACAATCCTGTATTAGTTTAGAATTCTTATTTGTGACAACATACATCAATAATGAAAGATCTACTGGGCCCATGTGCTGCACTGGACTGTATTATCTTGAAATTTCAGTTTTTTCTAAATGTATTTTTAATCAATGTAATAATTGACACAGTGAGATGCAATAATGTCTTAGATGTTAGAATTTGATTAAGGAATTCCACTTTTTAAAGGTGCATGGAAAAGGCATTAAAAAGTAAAATAAAGCATCGACGAACGTATATTTGGTACTTTCCTGCAACGATAAGTGACAAATCTTGCTGGCTTTGGTTAATAACTAGTCACCTTGCTATGCAAAAGTTATGTAAATTTAATATGTATCTAAAAGTGCCTGGTGAATTTCTTATACTAATTCAAAACCTAATGAAACATCATCGTACAGTTTGTTTTTTAAGTCCCCTATCACACTATAACACTGGTTCTTAAAAATAAATAACCTGCTAATGTTCTGAAGCCAAAATCCTAATTATGAAGCAGAATGATATGTTCAACAGTCTTTAATAGTTTGTTCATAAGGACATTTAAATTGATTTACCAAACAGCAGTTACGAAATAAGTAAACAATTACTTTACAGCGTTGCAGTTGCAGAAAAGTGTTTTGTGTTTTTACTTTCAGTGGTACATATTACGTAAATGTCTAAAATTAAAAACAATTTATTTTTCTAGCAACCAGTGTATATTAAAAGGACTGTTAATTTACTTATACATTTTTAACTTCTATAGATAAAATTAATATTGTGAATTTCTCTAACAATCGAAAATCGGCGTAAAACAGTTAAAGCTTGTTTTCGAGGGCAAAAAGTTAGAGGACCACTTGAAATTGTTAATTGGACAGTTTGCCATTCAGTGAAGCGGAAGGACTTTGGTTCAATATCCTCTGCACTCTACCTTGCTAATTTCACAATATTATCTTGGACTACGGAACATGAATCATTACCATTATTGAAAGACGTAAAACAGGAACTGATTATGTTTTTAATTTTACATTTTTCAATATTGTATACTAAACTGATGCTATAATAGTACGCAGGAAATATTTATAGAATCAATTTACATTACATAGCAGATATGTAGTTAACAGGATTTATTATTAGTGTTTACAGTAATTTGAGTAGAACTATAAAAGCTACAAAACACCTTAAGAGTATCACTACAGATAAGGCTGAATGATATAATAACTAAAAAGGTAGTATTAGAGGTCAGTATTGAACTGGTCTCCAACATTATAAATTGCACATTATTTTCTATTTAAAGACTGCATGATCATGCAAAACATTAAATAGCAGATCTGCTATATATCATATAGATCAAAACGTTAGTCAAATCAAGATTTTACTATGCGTTATAATCTATTTAATGACTTAGCCATGATGTTACTTTACATGCAAGTCATTAATTGTATTTTTACATCAACATAATTAAAACAACATACCTCACTATAAGGATTTTCCGATCTGTATCATCGTAAGATAGTACCTAATATCATATAAGCTTTTTCAATTGGGACGTTATAAAATAAAGATACATTTATTTTTAAAATGATACTGTGATATGTAAAGTAAGTTCTACACTTGTTATGTTATTGTATAATAGTAAAATAAGTTAAGAATTCGAGTGGACTGCGATAATCCCTTGTTGTAAAGGATAAGACGATACGTAACAAGTATAACATTTGCTATTAGGTGATGAGTTGATAATTAAATGATATGTTATTTTACGTTGAACTAAAACAGCTGAACATAAAATATCTGAATAGCTTATTAGCTGAAAAATATATCGAGGAATTTTTGTAACCAGAATGATGAGTAAAGTTATTTGTGCAGTTGTGGTTTAAAACACCTCAACTAAAACCTGGAATAAACTCAGCGGCTTGTGCAAAGCCAAAGGAATTCAATACTTTGAGAGTTATAGGAATTCCGAAACTTTATTAAACTGTTCCGTTATAAACTTTAACACGAACATACTTTTACAATTAAAATGGCTGGGTTAGTTTGTAAAAAGCCCCTTGATGAAATAGTTTTGTGTAATTTTATGATTTCGTAGATTCAAAATGCTTTACAAAATTAGTTAAATTATCCTTGCTACGTGTTTATTTTAAAAGGTAATACATATTATTCATCAAAATTAAACACTGTAAATCCCTTCATGTGGCTCTAATATTCAAATCTTAGAAGTATTGGTCCTCAGAGCTATCGGATGAGATTGCCTTTCACTGCTCATCGTGCTTAGTTATTACAACTTTCATTATTCTCGCTTCGAATTATTTTTACATTTTTACACTTGTAAATTAGTCTGGTCTTATGGTACTTTTCCCACGAAAAAATTCCCGAGGTAGTTTTCTCAATGGATCTGTTTGTTTTTTGGGGCGCTGAATACGAATTTTATGTTTGCTACCTCGAGAGAGGTCGGTTTCACTGAGAAAATCACAAAAAATACAAATAATCTGCACTTTTTCGTTTTAGTCTTATAACTCGAAAACTTTGCGTTTTATCGGAAAACCTATTCAGTACAAAATTAATGAAAACAAAATAGTTCATATATTAGGTTTCAAAAATTGTTCATATAGAACAATGAATGTAGGACATAAAGCGCGCTGAAAAAGGGCGATTTTTAGTCTAATCTGGCCAAAACGAGAGACACCCCTCTCACACACTCCTGTTTAGCGGCAACGTTCTACTTTTACTAATTCATGCTAAAAACCTACTATTTTATGAAATAATTGCATATTCAGCTTACTACTGTAATAATCAAAACGTGAGTTGAATAATAACAATAGTTTCTTAATTAAGTTACATTATATTTAATGAAGCGTAATGTTCTGGTAATATATAAGTTTGAATAAAAAAATAATTAAATTTAAAATTTATTTTATGAAATATAATTGACAAATAAATATTTCAGTCTTATATATATTTAAAGGCTAGATTAGAAGGTTATGGTTTAATTCCCCACATGTAATTCCTATAAAACATTCTTAAATAATTACATAACTGTTTTCATTTAAATGATTTAGTTTATATTTATTTCCTCCTAATATTTCCTTATATGGCTGATAAGTGTACTGTCTTTATTTATTTTTAATATGTTTCAACTGTCGGGGTTATACCAATTGCGATAAAACGTTGAACGGTTTGGGGCACGGACAGTTGTTGTTAAAGAAATGTGGTAGAAATCTTTTAATAAGCAAGTAAATAACATCTGCAGTATGGTATGGTTATTGTATTTAATAGTTACCCACTAAACTGAACAATACGATGAACACGCTTATTTCTTGCCTATAATTTACAAATGAAAAATGTGTTGCTTATTCCTATGTGAATTAATCCTAAAAGTACCCTGAATCGCCTTAGCTTATCTAATGTATATCAGAATTTGCTCAAAACCCAGTTGTTGTGTATGTGCAAAGGATATGCTACCAGACCGTGGTAATTGAAAAAGTCTTCCTTTAAATAAAATACTGGAATATTTTTTCCCATGTGAATAAAGTAGTGGTCAGCCAACTGTTCAAGGACTCGCAACAAATCGTAATGATGTATTTGGGCATGCTGTAGTTCCGTATATCGTTAAGAGCCTCTGATAGCCTTAGTAGCTGCTGAAGTACAATATAATTTGCTTTGGTGACAAAATACCATAGCAACACAAGTTCCTGGCAGACCCTACAAAGAAAAGTTAGATGCGGCAATGCAAATTATTATCAGTTTTCTTGAATATAGGGAAGACGAATGTCAATTTACCTGTGAATAAATGATATTAAATGTGATGAATGAGTGATAAATGAGATTAAATCTGATTACACATTAAGGTGATTTAAGGTAACTTAGGTTACAGTTATAAACTAGATGAGGGAATATTAGGGAGGAATAAATATACACTTAATTACCTATTTTAAT
Organism: Allygus modestus; assembly: GCA_963675035.1. Classification (NCBI taxonomy): domain Eukaryota; kingdom Metazoa; phylum Arthropoda; class Insecta; order Hemiptera; family Cicadellidae; genus Allygus; species Allygus modestus. The sequence continues at coordinate 379,068,507 of OY776112.1, forward strand.
TTTAACAACTATGTAATTGTAATTATTTACGATTTTTTTTCAGGAATGTATATTGGGTATTCAACCATACCCTTCTAACCTAGCCTTTAACGCTATATACGACTGAAAAATATATTGCTTTAAATATTACGTTTATATTATGTTAAATACATTTACCTTATAATTATTGTTTTCATTCGAACTTATATTACTAAATCTAATCTAATTTGATTACGAGATATAATGTAATCATTCAACTGTATTTTACTGTCGTAATCTGAATATGCAATTAATTCGTTAAAAAAGTGGGTTTTTAACATGACTTATTAAAACTAAAACGTTGCTGCTGAACAGGAGTGTGACAGAGGCCAGATTGGCCTTAAAATCACTCTTGTTCATCGCACTTTATCTCCTACATTATTTATCAAACAAATGCAACTGATATATGGAATTGTGTTCTCTTTCATTTTCTACGCAATAGTCCATCAAATAAAACGCTTGGTTTTCAAGATATACGTCAAAAACTACAAAAAGTGTAAAATATTAAAGTTTTTTTTTGTAATTTTCTAAGTAAAGCCGTCCTTTCTCGAGGAGGGAAACATTAAATTCGAATCGGCACCCCAAAAAACATACAGAACCATACAAAAACAATTTCCGGAATTTATCCCTGGTTGAGGCTATTGTAAAACCCTTTGACTGGACTATAAAGTATATTTTTAAGCAACGCCAGATATTAATTTTGTTAAATTGCTGAACATCACATGTTTTATATTCAAGTAGTATAATGACTTTCAGAGGTGTTTTAATTGTTTCAACCTATATTAGTATAACAGTGCTATCTGTTGATAGGGCAGCATCATGCCTCGACTTCATCGAGCTGGGATGTAGCATGCCCTGATGTAGACTTCTTCAGCCGGACTGTTTCCTCTCTCAAGAGGCAGATGCTAAGTTTGCCCTCCACTCAAGATGTCCATCCATATTATGAACTATAATAGATTTTCAATGTTGTATATTTGTGTTGGATGAATATAGATTCAGTTATTTATTGCTTGTTGAACTTGTAGATTATTTTTAGCTTCAGTTATTTATTGCTTGTTAAATTTGATGATTTTGGTATCTTCTCGTTATTGTAGTTAGAAAATTTGAGTCAGGTGATGTATTCAGTACAATCTATCAAATATGTTATTAATACATTAAGAAAGTCTGTAACTTCTAATGTAGTGTAATTGATTGGTATTATTAATATTACTGGCATTTAGTCGTGTTCTACATAATAATTATTGTATTATATGCTTGCACTTTAGTTCACTAAGTCATCATCTGTTTGTTCATTATTTATTCTTTTTTATTACGTTTTTGTTGTCTTGAATTTATTTAATTGACTCTGTACCGTTGATGTAACTAAATAAATAATTAGTGTTTTAATTAATTAAATGATTTTCTTTTTTATCCATTTATAAAACGAAGAGTCACAAGTAAAAGTATCAACTTTTAAATATGAGAAATAAATAAATGATGTATTAAAATACGTCTACTACAACTAGTTTAGTTGCTCATTAAATAGGAACCTGACGGTACAACTAATTGATAACTAGTGGAAGACAATTAAATCGTCGTGGTCACTCAGCTCATCATCAAGCTTAATATATCCGATTATCTGATTGTGATTGGTTGTCTTGCAAACACGTGTTACTCCCACAAACATGTTGACAATTTGTACGTATAATGTTTATGAGTGAAGCATACATTTTAAAATAGTATCGTATGATTTGAACAATTATACCATTATGCTTTAGGGCGTTTATAAAACATTTTACAACCTAAAATTGGTTTCTTAATCAAATGTTAAATATCTTGTATGATACCAACTTAAAGTGATATTTTTTAACAAAACAATTAAAATATCCTCTTGAGTACTAGGACAGAGAAATGATGGCTTATTTCTTACCAAATATCACAATTGTTAGTAATTTTATTTTATTTTGCATAAGACTAAAATTGTAGCTGTAGGGATCACAGGAGATGTATAAAATAGTAAAATATTGTGTTAATATAATAAAATAGGCTTTTGTAAAATTTTGAGTTTATCACAAATTATTTTAAAGTGTTCAAATTAAGTATAGATAAGGTGGTTTTGAGAGTGGTTGATAAGTGCAGTTAATAAAGAAGACTGAAATTTCCCTCCTCAGACGCAAGGTCTATTGGGAGCCACCGCTAATAATGTTAACTGTTTACTGTTTGGGTATGTTTTGTAAATCTTAGAAAATAACAAATAAGAATCATAATTAATATTTTATCAGTTTGTAAATATACTTGTTTAGAAGTAAAGGGCATCCGATCAGTCAGTTACTAACCTACATTGTAATCACTCGTCTTTAGATGTTATTCCTATTTTCTATTCACTGTCACAGTCTTATAATGTAGAGTAATCAGAGGCTAACGTATTTTTTTTACTATTTTTAGTTTATTATTTGTTGATTTTTCGAACTTAAATCATTTGGTAAATATAATATCGATACCAAAATACACTGTTTACAAATTTAAACTTTAGTTTTATCTCCAAGCAGAAAAGTTTGTACGGGGAGTTCTGCTAATGTTGTAGCAGAACCTACCGACTTCATGAATGTTAAAGTTGTTTGTCTAAATTAATGAACCTCAAGTATGCTTTTGCGTGTGTGCATTCTTCTGCGTAAGATCCAAACTAATGAATAACATACTTATAATGTATTAAGTTTACTGTTTAATACATCAAATACACTTGCAGATAAATTTTTAATAATATAGTTGTATTATTTTTCGTAGAACCAAGCTAAAAATAATGATACGTTTAGCTTAGATGTACATACGGGGAGTTTTTTATTTCTACAACTGAGAATTTTTAAATTAAAGCTGCAAATATAGGACATAAATAAAATCTGTTTTATTGCTTTGAGCAGTTGATTGACAACAAATTCATTTAACTTTATAATTGAAAATCGTTTTAAACAAACTATACTCTCAATATAATAAATGCAATGTAAAATAAAACATTTTGCAACAAATAAAACCTGATGTTAAAGAATTGAGGAGAGATTTGAACTTGTAAACATTAATTGATCTGCAACGGTGACTGTTTGTACGTGTAAACTAGGTTGCGTTTTGAAAAGTCTATTTAAATGATAAACAGTGGTTTAAAACCCAGTTTAAGTCAAATCAAATCATATTAAAAACACAGAATTCATGTAGATTTACTAAATTCGTAAAAGATTAACAATTGTTTCCGATGTATATTAAGGTTTACGGGCAATTTAACGCTTATTAAAGATAGATTGGGCAATCTAACAACATAGTTAGATTGTAGACTATCCAGTGGGGGTGAAAAGCTTCCTTGCATACTTGATGATAAAAACTGTAAAGTTTAATTAAAGTTGTTTTTTAAATAATTCTTTAAGCATTGATTTGTTTTATAGAGTTCAACACATGTAACACAATCCGTTGTCTGTAGTGTTGTTGTTGTTGTTTGATGAGAACAAAGACGGGTTATTGTGGCATTTTATCTCGGGAACAACTTGGTTGATCACGTAGCCAATATTCTGAGTCGAATTGTTGTGTTCGGCAGCTTCACTTTATCAAGAGGCACTACTGATAATGCTTGCAGCTATATTATTATGATTATTTTAGTATTATAAGTTTCTGAAAACCCTCTAATTTTGTTAGCACATTATAATTTAAATTGGAAAAACAAATTGACATTCGACTCAAAGACAGCCTCCTGTATTGTCAGATATATTTTTAATCTTATGTATTCATTAAGAAATCAAAACTGAAGTACATAATAGGAAAAGAGTTTTTGGTGGTTCACTGACCAAAGTAGGCAGGAGTGGAAACAATTTCACCTCTTATTGGCATGAAAAGACTTGACAATAAAGGCGTAAATTGGTTGTCAGCTCTTTGTTATTATTTTCGAATTGACTCAGTTTGATCGATTTAGTTTTTAATGAAGACCATTTGATCTTCCGTGGCTTAGGACATATAAGAAGTATTGAACCAGCTATTGAAAATTGTACCTAGTTTCTTAAGGTAAAATATTTCTAAAGTTAATTAAAGTCATGAGAACTTTCTAAGTTTAACAAGTGATTAACAGTATGCAACGCGATTTCTCTGTGAGCTTCGTAAATGTATTATTGTATTTTGCAGATGTATTCTCTTTGTAAGGGTTACGGTTTACATTTATCATTGTAGTGATTTAAAACCAAATTTGTTCAGATTGTTGTCACTAAAAGTTTTTAGAACACGTATTTTCACCTTGAAGCGGTTTTAAGTCCAACATCCCAAAACATTGTGAAATCTGTTTTCATTCCACTAATAATGGTAAATACAAGCACTTATATCTTTAACGAGAAACTAATTCATCGAGAGTCGTAACATTATTTATGAACTAAATAATAAATGTGTTGTAAATAATTTACATATTTTGTTATAGTCTAATATTAAAACATGTCAAATTTAATGATCAAAGTATATTATTTGAATAAATTATATCCACAACACACTTTCCCATAATCATAAGTAAGAGGTGTGAAAATTTAAATACATAGTAAATCATAGACGTTACTGATTCATATTGTTAATAAAAGAAATATATTAATTCTCTAGTTTTTTTTTTACAAATTTTTAACTACAAATATGTAAACAAAATTTACACAGTTGTATTATTCCACATTAATATTTTTTGCTTTAAATTTACCTCACGAATCTAGTATTAGACGTGTATTGTTTTGCGAATTGAAACCGTTTTTATTTTATAACTAAAATTATACTAAATAGTGTACCATGAAGTCATATTTGATCGTAAAACTCTATCCGGTAAAATAGAGACTTGATACAGAATCTAGATGAGGTTTTACACGGTAGTCCAGGATCAATCCTGTGCAGGAAGCTCTCCCACCGCCGGTTGTAATAATCCTCGACAAAAAAGGTTCAGCTTTAGAGGATTATCGCCGTCGTTGAATTGATGAAAACTGTTCTCCAAAGCCGAAGGCCCTGTTCTCAACACTGTAGTTCCTCTTTAAAATCGTTTAACATAGTTGAGAATATAATGAAAATGCGTGTTTTTTCATGATACCTTTTTATGGAGTTTTAATACTTTACACGCACTAATCCTACCAAAATACATCCGGTTCATCTTACTACTCGTTCAATGCAACACCTTTAAAAACAGTTTTTAAATAGTAACTGACCTAAATAATTATTATTTTAAAGTTTAATTCCTAAGTCCCTATTATAAGTATTAACAGACGTATACATTTTACGTAACAAAAATTTTATTTCAGTTAATAACAAGTTGCTCATATTTTTAAATACAAAGCAAAACTTTCTTTATATCTTGAAAGTGAAAAAATAAGAATGTCTAATATAAAACCCAGTCCTAAGCAAACACGGCCCCTCCCTTGTTATCTGTTTTCATTATAACGCTGCAGTAGAAACGCATTAAAATCCCTTAAGTGTACTTACAGCATCGCTCGTTTTCCTAATTTACAGTATTTATAGCTTTGTGAAAAGTGTAAAAATATTATTGATGTTTACCTATAAGCATTATTCAAAAAGTAGAACACTGATAACAATTATTTTGGAAAAAGTATAATTTAAATCACGGAACGGGTACCTGATTTACTTTGGCAGTCAGCAGTCAGAATAAGGGATGAGGTATTATAAGGAGAAGTTCATAGGGACATGCTGTATTGAAAAGTGTGTTATAGGCCAATGTTACATCTTGAACCACCAACTCGTTGTATACAACTTATTAAAAAAATGCATCGTGTAAAGCAAAATTGGTAACTTTATGAGGTAAAACAATAACTTTTTCCCTCAGCTTTGATGGTATAGAAATAGTAAACTAAAATCAATATGGTTGAGGTTTTACGTATGATTATCAGGTTCAAACTAACTAACTACAATTTGGCTAACAAGACTGTAAGTTTATTTGATTTAAATTAGAAAAAAACGCTTGTAAATTATAAAATAACCATTGTTTACTTCACCTAATTAGAGGTTCTCATCAGATGAAAGGTGTCATCGTGTCATGTTTTATAACGATTACATTTTCTTTTTTAAAATTTTCATAAACGGGTTAACGTACAAACGTAATTTTGTTCAAGAATATAAAAAAATTATGATGCTGTTACTATATTTTATAGTAATAGCAACGTAAAATCTTACAAACTCAATAGTGCTATAAATAATATTGGAATATTTGTTGTTCTAAATATATTGAACATTTTGTATTAGTATTTGTGTGATAATTTGTTTACATGTTATTTAATTAGTTTAATTAAATGTTCAACTCCAAATTTATGACATTAATGTGCGCTATTGGCGTTAAGGATAAAATTAAAACTTGTACACAATGTCTAAGCTAAGTACCGTAATAGAGGCAAATTTTAGGAAGTACATTTTGCCATAACTATAACGTATTCACATTAGTAAGTGGAAACCGATGATGTGCCTTTATAATATAAGTACTTTACTTAAGAATTTCGATAAAACGAGAATGAAATATCGTTTTCTTCGGACTGGACTGTATACTCAGAGTTTGGGTCCCCCAAGTAAAATGCTATTAGAAAAAATATAAATACCCATTTTGATAGTTACAACTTTCGTAAGTGTTTCAATGCACCTATTGCATCTTCAAGTTAAGGACAAATTATCATTACCCTTGAGAGGAAACTATTTTTTTTATTTCTCCTTGATTTATTATTTATGATAATGATTCAAAATGATAAATCATTTTCTAAATATATATAGATTGTTAAGTAATCCTTGCATTTTAAGACGAAAAATAATACTCAGTGCAAGTTTATATTCTGTGTAATAGTTGTATTATATGAATATTTTGAAAAATTCACACAAAATAAAGTAATATACTTGTTATCCAAAGTAAATAGTTTAAATTAAAATATAATAAATGTATAAACGGTCTAAAATACGATGTTATTATTTTATAAAATAATTAAATCTAACATGTTTGTAGCCAGCCAGTCGTACGTAAACAACACGCACTATTCTTAAAGTAAAATATATTTTTCTTGTATTAAAATCCGAAATAATTAATATTTTAATAGGTTAAATCTTAAGTCTCAAACTATATTTAAATTTGTTTTGTAATGATCTAAGCATTTTTAACTGACAGTAAGAGAGTGTAATTTAAAATGTATTATTTATGGTCGGTAATAACTTTTAGCACGAAGAAGAATACAAACGTTTCTCAGTGAAATATGGTGGAAAACATAATACGGTAGCGAGAAAACTGGCTACATGATAGCGAGTAAACTGGTTACATGATAGCGAGTAAACTGGCTACATAATAGCGAGTAAACTGGCTACATGATGGCGAGTAAACTGGCTTCATAATAGCGAGTAAACTGGCTACATAATAGCGAGTAAACTGGCTACATGATAGCAAGTAAACTGGCTACATGATAGCGAGTAAACTGGCTACATGATAGGGAGTAAACTCTGGCTACATGGTAGCGAGTAAACTGGCTACATGATAGCGAGTAAACTGGCTACATGGTAGCGAGTAAACTGGCTACATGATAGCGAGTGGAGTTATCTCAGATGATTGATTTAAAATTTACAATGTGTTTCTTTATTGATTGTTATATTTAATAGCGTGCTTGCAAAGTATCATAAAGCGTAAAATGTTGTATGTTTTGAACTGATTTAAAAAATAAACTGACATAAGTATATCATTAATCAATAAGTTTCTAATGAATTTTTTACCTCTAGGTGATCATTAATGGTAAGTCTTACAGCTAATAGTATGTTCTTATAGAATTAAATAAAAATGTAATAAATACTATGATTTAATGTTAATACCATCCGTTGGATAAATATATGTTTAAATGTTTTTGATCGAGTATTCAACATCCTTTCTTTGCTCTTGTTTGACACTCCAAGATCTTGCAATATTTATAATAATACAATACTGATCACAACTACGATATAGGCCTAACGATTAAAGAATATACGTGCCTTTTCATCTACTTTTTTTCATTGGAAGATTAAACCCACTACGGTGGAGCAGAGGGATGAAGTAATCTCGTTCCCGGGAAACTCTATATTCAAGTGAACCCAAGTATGAAGCCAGGCATTGTTAAGTATATAAAATTTTCGCATCTTTTCCTCAGATTCATTCACATGATTTTCTCCTTAATTTACTATAGGGTTGCATTGATTTTTGAACAAATTATGAATTATAAAGTATTAATTGCTAAAACAACATGATTTAAACGAGTTGAGAATTTAAAAATTTAACGTAGAAAATTCATTCTTTCAATGCTGGTACAACACTAAATACATAAATCGTTGTGAACTATTAAAACAATTTGGTAATACATATTTAATTTAGTTCCCGTTTTATTGCTATAAATACGTTTAAACAAAATTAAACAAAACATACATGTGCGAAACAAGCATAAGATGTTTAATAGACAAAATTTGTAGCAAGAAAATAACATCGGAATCTGTCATTGAGAATCATAAAAATAATAGACTTTAAAGTTTAATTAAAACCGGATAATTTCACCTTCTTAGATACAACCAGAGTATGGAGATGTCAACAAAATACTGAATTCCCCAATTTGCGTAAACCATCTACAATATTACTATATTAGGATATTAGTATATTACATATTTAGTAATATATGGTGGAGAAAACGTAAAGTATTATTTTTTTATAAATTCAGTAGACATTTGTAAAAAATATTAATTATTGTTTTTTCACTCAACAAAGTATTTTTTGTTTTTGTAGAAAAAATTTGTGGCTAACGTGTTACATCGATTTTAATTAAATTTCATAATCTTAAAAAATATAAAATCCGTTGTGTTCAAATATTCCACTTTTTTCAGACTACTGGCTGGTGACCCGTTCTCCGCACGGGGATTTAGCAGGCATAGAGCAAAAAAAGAAAATAATGAATTTACATTTCAAATATCTCCATAAGATTATAATTGAAAATTTCGAAGCCTATTAAGTGAAACTCGGAAAGCGGAGGTTTTCAACACTCCAAAAGGCACATCTAGGGACCAAGAGCTTTCCATTGATACCAAACATGTAAACAAAATATTTGTGGTTTACATTTCTTTCGTCATCAATCCTAAATGTAACACAATGGTTACCATGGTTTCAACTCGTTTTGTGTCACGGTCACACGTTCAGTGGAGAATATATCTTCAAAATTTCAGTTCATAGAACTTCATCACTTCTTGTTTAATCCTCAGTTTCCAGTGACATCTTGTTTGTCGACCTCAGTTTCCAGAGCACCGGCCGGCGAGATGGGTGTGTCTGTGTCCCCTGTGTTGATTTCAATCTGTATAAACTGTTTTATATAAGGTTATTTAAAAAAGAAGTGAAGAAGTTCTATGAACTGAAATTTTGAAGATATATTCCCTACTGAAGGTGTGACCATGACACAAAAGGTGTCGAAACCATGTTAACTATTGTGAAAGTCAACATTTAGGATTGATGACGAAAGGTATTGAAACCACTAAAATTCTATTCAATCATGTGGAAGTCACAAAAAAAATTAATAAACAAAACACTAGTTTTAGGTGTAAAAAATCACCGAACAAGAATCAAGAAATCTTTTCAATAATGTAGACAGTAGGTAATAAATCTATACAACCTCCAGATTTGCAATTTTCTTTGGCAATATACGTGGAGTGTAGGGAGTATCTTTGTAAAACTAAATCTGGTGTAATCTTTCTTTAAAAAAATATGAAAGTTCAAGTACATTGTTCTAGAGACAGTCTTATTTTTTTACAACGAGCTTTGCTGCTAGTCATAATATATTTATTTACAACAATTAATCGTATCTTTTTAACTTTTATAATGTTAATTTGTATTCCATTCAGATACAGAAGTTAGACCTGCTTTCCATTTTGGCATCCTCGACGAACGGTTAGATTGAAATAGTGTATTAAACCTGAGTGACAGCTTAGTTTACAAGTTATCTTAAATTAAATTTGAATACGTTGGTGGTATGTGGATATATTCATGTAGTAAGATCTAGTAATATTTTGGGTTGAAATACACAGTTTCTTAGTACATTACAATCTGAATATTCAGAAAGGCAAAACAATTGTTCAATAGTTGGCTTGTTGTGTGTACACTGAAATGGGGGCGAAGATATTGAAAGAAATGAAGAACCAAGAATGGCTCCGAAATATGACAACCTTGAGCAACAAACGGGAGATGGAGAGTACGAGATATGTTGCATTTAAAACGAAGAATATAGCAAATCGATTTAAGAAGTATGGAGTATCCGTAGCCTTAAGACACAAAACACCATGAGTAAAATTCTGCATCCGAACATTGAAGATTGTGATAAGTTTGATAAGCTCGGTGTATATAAAATCAGTTGTAATGAGTGTGATAATTTTTGTGTTGGTCAAACTGTTAATTCTCTATAAAGATACAAGAATCATGTTTCAGCATGGAAGAACCGGAAACCGGAAATATCGAATGTCGCAAAACACCTCCTGGAAAATGGCCACTCACTGGGAACGATTGAAGACAATTTAAATATTCTCCATATTTGTAAGAAAGAAAATTTAATGAATGCATGGAAGAATTGTTTATTTTTAAGGAAAAATGTAAAGGTAGGGGTAAATTTATCTATGAACCGGTAAAATTTGACTCTGGTGGTACTTATCGCAACTTGTTTCCGGAACGTCCGGTAGCCAATGGTATATAAGCTGTTCGCCATCTTGTTTCTGTCATTCTCTGATTGGGCCTGATGATGACCGGTGTAAATGGTTGAAATCGATCTAGCCTTGTATCATTTTTGCTGTGTATTTTACCGTCTTGTATGTAAGTACAGTATAAGTGTAGATATACTTTATAGTGTTGTAAGACGGATTTTATTAATCCTGTTTAGTTGTAACAACCCGTATCATGCTAATAAAGAAATAATTTAAAATAATACAAAAATATTCCTCGATACAGAAATATATAATTATTTTAGTTGTTTTCAATACAACATAGAATAGTATATTTTATTTGTACCAAAAGTGTAACATTGCTAGTACATGTGTATACGGTTGAAGAAATGTACTTTTTATTCGTGTAAATCATTGAAGAGGACATTTATTTATTTAAAAACTAAATAATATAATATAATAAAATTATTATAACTCAATTTCTTTCATTTTTTGTTTAATTTTATATTTATAAATCAATCTAAATATAGGAGTACATCCTTTATCTAATACTTAGTTATTACAGTTTGTCATTAAGTACATCTAAGAATACTAAGAATAAGACTTCTTTGAGTTACCTTGCTCTGATTATTTTGCACTCTACGTGTTGCTGTGAGAAAAATTACCATTATTATGGCATTTCTCAAGCCTGTTAAACGTAGTCCTATATATAATATATGTACTACGTTTAGTTTAAATAAAAATGTAATCATGCTCATGCTATCTAAATTATGGTCTGATTTAGTAACACTTGTTATTTGCATCACCTGTTGCAGTATAAAAACAAAATTAATGTTTTCTTTTTCTAATTGCATTAGAATTAAAGTGTTGAAGAGTATTAGAGTATTTGAACCTTGGGATTAAGGTTGCTTTCCAACACTCGGCCCGCCGTTAAAAGGTTTCATGGTTCATTTAACGTTAACTCGTTCAACTTGGCAAGGCAGTCGGGTGCAATACCGATTACGCTGAAGCTAAAAATACCCTTTAAAACCACCTTTTAAAATAAGGTGAGCATTGTATTGTTTAAAATTTTAAAAAAATTTTTTCGACGAAAGAAACGGCTTCTTTTATTGGACCAGATTTTAAATTATATTTATATGTACCAACAAGTATAGGGCTTAGAAGCATTACGTTTGGAGAGGCAAAACTTATTTTATTTGTAATATGCGTTTATTTATACAAGGTGACTCATGGGAACCGGACGTTTTTTAAATAAGTAGTACACAGTAGTTATAATGAATAAAATGGTTTTAATACTGTACATAGTGAGGTAAACATTTGCCATTTGTTACCAAACAGTCATTTTTTGAAAATGACGTCACGCATATGGTTGCCATGTACTTCTCTACAAATGTTCATTCTGGTCAGAAAATCAGCTGAAACTCTGGTCAGGAGGTCTTGTCCAATGCCATTAATCTCTTCTGCGATTGCCAACTTCAAATATTCTAGAGTGCATGGTTTGTGAGCATAGACACGCTCCTTTAGAAACCCCCAAAGGAAGTAATCACAGCTGGACAAGTCAGGTGACCTTGCCGGCCACGGTATGTCACCAAAGCGAGAAATCACCTTATTAGGAAACATTTGCCTCAAGACTCTCATTGATTGGTCTGCGGTGTGGGCTGTAGCACCGTCCTGTTGAAAATAAACCCTTTCCCGGTTTATTCTATGTCTGCAAAGTTCTGGACGGAGAAATGTGTTCAATATGTGAACATAGCGTTGGGAGTTCACTGTCACTGTTACACCATTTTCCTCGAAAAAGTACGGACCAATAACACCCGAATGATATACCGCACACCAAACCGTAACCTTGGGAGAGTCGAGAGGTTTTTCGTAAATATTGCGGGGATTCTGCCTGGCCCAGTAACGAAAGTTTTGTTTGTTTACCGAGCCATTGAGGTGGAAGTGGGCTTCGTCATTCATTAACAATATCACGTTCGGCTCGTGGTTAAACAATCTTTGCATTCGCGATGCAAAGTTCACTCGTTTATTATAGTCAGTCACTTTAAGTTCCTGGACTACCTGTATTTTATAAGGATGAAACTTAAGATCTTTCTGAAGAACTCTCCTTACTGATTCGCGGGTCATGTTCAACTCTTGAGCATGTTTTCGTGCAGACCTGCTTGGACTCCTTATCAATGCTGCTCTCACTCTGGCGATGTTTTCGGGTGTTCTTGCAGTTCTAACAGGGCCTGGTGGTTTCTAACTTGTTATATTCCCTGTTGTTCGGAACCCTGAAACCCATCTTAACAGCGTATTTCAGCTTGGAACAGTTCCATGGCGTTCAATATTAAAATGCCGTCGAAATTCCCGCTGGGTTTTGACGACGGATTCACCATTTTTGACAAAAGACTCGTATGCGAAAACGCTATGGCCTAAGGCCCACTGATCCATTGCAACAAAAATGGCAAGCCTTACTGAAGGTAATGACATAACCTCAATCTTCCTACCACGTGCAACAACAATGCAACAGCTGTTTAAAAAACGTCCGGTTCCCGTGAGTCACCTTGTATAATAATAAATTTACTACGTTTTTCACAGTAATTATTTCTGATTTTCAAACTCGCATAAGAAAAAAAATTGCTTAAGAATAGTTCACGAAGTAGAACTAATATTAAGAAATTAACTATTGGATGTTTCTAAATAGGTCTTACTGGATTATGAATTGTTTTTTGCCTACATTACACAAGTCAATCGCATGTAACCGATATCACGAAACTAGAGATGCATAAGTCCAAATCGATTACACTATTGTGATAGCTTCAATTTAATATTTAGATTAATGGTAAATTAATATAATGCAATCAATTGAATTGTGTAAAAACATTTGATACAAAATATTAAAAGTTTTTACATAAAGTAAAAATATATTAAAACCGGAAATATTTGTAAATTTTTTTAGAAAGAGGTGAAACTCTAATCACGAAGCCTATGACAATCTTTAGTTTGAGTGTATATGTATTTTATAAATATATCTCGCAGTAAATGGAGCCAAAACACTAAAAGGTGACACTCGAGATCGGCGGTTCCCCGGGCCATTGGCTCTAACAGTTGAACTCGGGGGTCTTGATAAATAAATATTGTCTGGGACTCTAAAACACCCGACCTCTCAAAAGGGGTTAACATCTCTATTAGACAGTTTACTTGTGAAACAAGTTCAAAATTAATAACCTTGCAAAAGACTGCAGTTAATTCTAACACCTTAACACTTTTTTCGTGCTTCCTTAACCACTGGTTTTACATTTTAATTTATAAATATATTTTCTTTAGCAAAATAAGACGTCACTATAAATTATTACACTATAAGCAGTGATCGGCCATACATAAAATACTTAAGGTCAGTATAATTGTTAATAACAAATTGCATTAAAGTCTGCTTTGTACTTTTGAAGTTTAGAAAATGTTTATAAATATATATTTTCTATTATCTAAGTAAAGTGGAAGTGTATACTTATTACAAACAGTTATATGTGATACAGACACCCTAATCCACAATGTACACTTAACATTACTGATCTTAGTTTAAAAGTAATACAAATTATTTATTATATTGTATGGATTGCAATTCGTTAAGCTACATTTATATTCCTTGAACCCGCATTATCTGCTATAGCAGCTATAGAGAGCTGTAATTTAAAAGTTTATTCTGAAATTTAATATTAAGTTTCTATTCAAATTGAGAGGAAATACACCAAAAATGATCTATCAACCATTAGTTTATTAAAACATTCCTTGTTTTATTTTTTTTGTTAACGGATTATAAAAATCACCATAGTGAATGTAGGTTATGTAACATTTCCCGGAGAAAAATGTTATTGAGACAAAGACAAACAGGAAGCTGTGACTATAAACGACCAGCTTGTCTTGAACCCGTTGTTTTGACACTGACAGTTTGTTTTACGCCAGCATTTGATGTGATAGAAACCATTCTTGTGTTCATTTTCAAGCCTTATTCATTTTCTTGTAAATATAGGAGATGAATAAAAGGGATTTATAACCTCGTATTTGATTTGCTTTTTTGATTTTACGAAATAAATTTAAAATACCCCCGTAGCAGCAATCCTGCTTACTCAGCGAATGTCCAATGCAAATAAATTTATCTTAATACCACAAAAAGCCACATACCAAGTTTCATCAATATACATTCATAAATAAACGATTCATGACATTTTAATTATTCCCTATAAGAATAACATGGCGGCTGAGTATAAAGGTTTGCTGAAATGGGGAACACTAAAAATAGGTTTTTATAAAAATATCAATGTAACTCAACTAGGTAAAGCCACATACCAAGTTCTATTAATTTATGTTCATAATTAAAGGAGATAACACCTTACTTATTTTTCAAAAGAATAACATGGGGCTGAGAATGCAGGTTTACTGCTGCGGGAACTATAGGCCAACAATTGGGTTTTTGGGCAAATATCAATAAACCACAATGAAATGAAGCAATATACCAAGTTTCGTCAGGATAAGTTGGTAAATAAGCGAGATATACAATTTGTCTTATCCTCAATAAGAAAACATTGGACAACGTACTGTGTTAAGCACTTTCAATATCTCAGTAATCAATTGACGTAGAGCAATGATTGAAACACCAAATTGTGCATCTTTTTAAGCTGATTCCAATGGAAACAAATAAAAGTTTACTTTTACAAAAATTATATGTAAACATCTCAATTATATATATGTATATATATATGTATATATATGTATATATATGTATATATATATGTATATACATGTATATATATATTTATATATATATATATACAGTTTCGAACGAATGGTGTTTTAGGGGTCTGAGGCCCTTAAAACGAAAAGTTATCATGGTCCTGGGCCTAGGTCTTACCATGCCGACTACGGTAATAGCTTCTTCCTTATAGGGGAAATTCGCTAAAACAAATAAGTTGTCTAAATCGTCCATACGTAGGTAGGTGTTACATTTTTCTACTGATTACATGTAATACTACGTTAGTTACAGTCAGTCATCTCAAATGCAAATTCTAGTTGTGTTACTGACAGTAACAGAGTAATATAGTCGTCACAAAGAAAGGTCAGAGGCTAAAACCATCGATTACTGATTATAATTATTTTGTAGCTTTTGCTACTTTATTAACAGCTGAAAGTGTTATTTGTTTCAAAAGAGCATTATCCATCAACAGATTTTATTATTTCATGACTATAAACGCAGCAAGTCCTTTGTACGTATTAAAGATCACCAAGTGGTTTATTGATTTTGTTGCTAGTTAAATTTATTTATTTATTTTGCAGGTTTGGCAGATATCCATAAGGCTATTAGGTATTTTTGATTTGTTTAAGGGGCTGAAAAATGTATAATGATTTTCTTTCACTATTGACGTACGTAAAATATATATTGAAGGAGGAAAATTTTAAACTATGGTTGTAACTGGCTGCTACTAATGAATCATGCAATCTGCAGCAAGATATATGAAAGGGAAAACCGTACAAATTACGTTTATGTCTTGTTTCTGGCATATAAGTAGCTATATACTTAGTCCATCGGACAAAAAAACCATTCAAAAAAATATCTCAAAGTTTGTAAATTCTTAGTTAATTCCTAACTTCTTATTTAAGTTGCTCGAAATAGTTTCTTGGCAAGATAAAGTACCGGATCTTTCAGTCGGTGAATTTTTCAATTAGAGATATTCACAGGACGTTGAGTTTAACAGCCACTGACTCTCAACTCCGAGGTTTACGGTTAATAAAGGCGGACTTTAGAGCAAAGGTAATGCAAAGGTGGTAAAGCAATGCATTCTCTGATTGGGCTTGATGATGATCGGTGTAACTGATTAAAATCGATCGCCTTGTACCATCTTTTGTGTTTATTTTACCGTCTTGTATGTAAGTACAGTTAAGTGTTAATATATTTTATAGTGTTGTAAAACGTATTTTATTTAACCTGCTTAGTTTAAACAACACGTATCATGCTAATAAAGAAATTATTGATTATTTATGACTACATTCACCACATTTTTCGAGGTCTTAAACACTGCACCTGATAAACGCATAATACTATGCTGCGGGTGTGAACGGGTGTATTTATAAGAATTTTTAATGACATTTTAAAAATTACTATATTAAGTTAGCTGGTGTGGTTTTAGTAAATCTGGTAACCTTCATCGAGAAATTATAATCACTATAGTTACCATTATCTTGTTTATAACTTATATGATTATAAAAAAATATTAATTGACAAAATACTATTTCAGTTTAAAACTTAATTTTATATTCCTTGTAAAATATTTATAGGAAATTTTAAATTTGCATTAAAATTTCAAGTAATGCTTTTGTTAACTATTTATGTATAACAATTTTTATCGAAAACAAATTTTAAAAGAATATCCTATAATAAATAAATCAAAAATTACATTAAAATTCACTATGTGCATTTTTCAATATGTGATGTAATGTTTGGAGTGTTTTAAATCCCTATTACGTGTTATGTATGGGTGAATAATATATGTTTCAAATATCTATTTAGTTAATTGGTTGTGTCAAACTGACTTCAAACTTATTTTAAGTACAATACATATTGATATTAAAAGGTAAATAATGTTAATATCTATTTTATTAATAGGCAAGCATGATTTTTGCCGAACGTTTTCTCAGCTCGTGCGCATCGAAGGAAAAATCTAAGCACACAGTTAGAAATGTATTTTCTGTAGATGTGCACAATACTATCGTAATTTACATTAGTTTCTGAGGAATAAAGAAAATTTAATTTGAAATTTGAAAAAATAACATTGGGCTTATGGGTTGCCATGTTGGTTACTGAATAACAACTTAAAATAAATATGTAGCACAACAGCAAGAACAGATGATACATAAATAAAAAAAATTACTGACTAATGGAATGGTAACACCATTCTCTAATCAGTTTAAACTTTACATTAAAACAAATTAGACCTGTTTTTGAGGGGAGAGGATGAGGGATGGGTGAGGATAAGTTGGAGAGTTTTCAATCATAAATAAAAAGGCTACTGAAATGGTAACGCCCTTCTGTTACCGTTTTAACTCCACATAAAACGGGGAGTGGATGAGGTGGAGAGGATTCATGAATAAATAAAAAACGTCTGACTAAATTATGACTGAATTGCTATAGCCTTTCTTTAGCATTTTAACTTCACATTAAAATAAATTAAACCTTTTTGTAAGAAGAGGGTGATAAGGGATGGGGAGAGGTGTCAGAAATAATTAAAAAGGCCACTAATTACTGATATGGTAACATCCTTCTCTTATTCGTTTTAACTCCATTTTCAAATAAATTAAAGCTGTTTGTGAGGGGGTGAGAGGACGATATGAGAGACGGAGAGAGGATGAGGTGAAGAGGTTTCAGGCATAAATATAACAACTAATGATTACTGGAATGATATCACCCTTCCCTTATCCATTTTAACTCGACATTAAAAAAGTTACCTGTGGGTTCGGGTGGGGGTGGGAGAGGGAAAGAGAGACGGAGAGAGATATATATGAGCACCACAGAACATACTAGATATTAAACTATTTTTTGTTTTTTCTAATATTTGGACAAATGTCGACCTCTGGGTTGTCTCTAGATTCTATTAAAAGGTAAATAAAGGTAATATACTCTATTACAATAACAAACTCTTTATTGTTATAAATACATGACATTCCAAAACATTGTTATCAAAACAAAAAAATGGTTTATTAAATTATTCTGATACTGTTAGGTAGATCATTAGATAATGATCTAATACTCAAGGCAAATGGAGCGTTAAAAACAGTCTTATGATTGTTTGCGTAATTTGCATTTAAAATTTGTTATCTAGTATTTAAACCAGACAACTTTATTTAATCTAATTGATGTTGATAAATTGTTTAAAACATTAACACGTGAATTATAAATAAATATACAACGAAGGTACTTATACTATATTCAGTAGTTTAAATGATATTTTGCAGTATGTAAAAGAACGCATTTTGCACATAACTCTCTTTACACGACTTATAATTTGAAATACTACATTACTTGTCACAAAATTTCCCCTTACTTCAAAGTCATATAATAAACGGGAGTGAAAGTATGCAAAGTAAATTATAGTCATTGCAATAAAATCCACCGAAATAGACAGAACCATAGTTACAATATATGATTTTTGGGATTTATTTTAGAGTATATATTTATAGAGTTTGTCCATTTTAAATAATCGTCAAATTATATTATATTTCTTGCATCTGTTATGTTTGTAAAATAAAAACACATCAGTGGAGAACACAGCACTAGCACGCACCAATCGTGCTCAGACAAGAGCGTTCTCTTTGAAGAGACTCAACCTAAGCAACAACTAATTGTGACCCACATCGAAACAGCTTTGATGTTACATTTACACTGCTGCAATAGAAATATCATGACCTGTTTTTTCTAGTGTACTGTTTAATTCATTACTGGGGGAATATATGGTTGTGACTGAACAATTTATTTTTACTACTTAGACAATATGCTACATTCCAATCTGTATATTACTGTTATTGACATTGTCTCAATGATTACAACGAAGCACCCACTTTTAGTTTCATAATTTTGTTTGACAAATTGTTTCGCCTCTTAGGTAATTTTAAAGTCAAAATACTGATAACCTTACAACCAAACAAATAAATAGTTTTAAGGCTATCAGAGGTATTGATAATTTATTTATGAATATTGATATTTTGAATTAATATTTTACGACTAAGTGTTGCGGTAAAAAATTAAATTTACATTAAGTGGTCAACGCAGTACGGTTTCCACTTTTATTCTTATGGGTATAAAAAAATGCAATTTCTCTCATATTTACTAATAAATTGTATTAAAACTTCATCTGTAGATAAAGTTATCTTTGGCAAATAGAGGAAATTCAGAATATATTGCTACCCAACCCTGGGGTGAGGAAGGGGTATTTCACCTCTTAAAATCACTTAGTGTTGCAATCGATTCTGTATTATAACCTAATAATGGGCGTGGGTGTATATTTAAGAACAAATTAAATTAGAGATGGTCTATACAGAGATTCTACTGTACTTTATATTAATATTTAGTTAATACGAACTAATTTATTGTAAAAATTATTTTAAAAGGGAGAAGGAATTATTTTTAAGGGGGAAGGGGATTATTTTAAAAGGATGTCAGTTTCCCTGTTACTATTGATTTATAAGACAATCATAACAAATCAGATGATCAAACCAAAATTGCAAAACTTTGTAAGTCAATCTTTCATATAATATCAATAAAAACTCCTATCTAAAATGAATTATGTTAAAGAGAGGGTTAAAGTTGTACAGTTAGTTTCATACAAAGTTATGTATATTCTGTGAATCTATATTCCAAATTATTTAAATTGTTAATGCCTAACCTAAAAAACAATTACATTTCTGGAATAGTGTTATTAAGTTAAAAAAAATCACAGGTTATTTTACCTCCGTGTTCAGCTTTTAGTTGATCCAAACTTGACCACCGCGGTTTCAGAAGCTTATTGTGCTTCCATCTTCAGGTATTTAATTTCAATAAAATCTGAACAGTATTTGCAGAATTTGCATGTCTGTCGTCAAAATTTTAAAAATACCCATAACACCGAACATACACACACGACATACGTCAGCGAAACATTTAAAGTGCACTATTAACACGTACCGGCCTACCATCAGTTTGGATCAACTTAAAGCTGAAGAAGGAGGTGAAATAACCTGTATATTTTAATTGTCTAATCAGCTTTGGAGCTTATTCAATATGAATAAGATATTCGTTTTCCTTTCCGTTTAAGAACACAGGAATTATTAAACTTCATCGAGTTATAACTGTCACAATATGAACGCATAAGAGTAAAATTGAAGGGATTATTTTAGACAGTTTAGTTATTGTTTGAGTTTAGTAACGTTGATAGTAACAAATAAACACAATTAATATATGTTATAAAATCTTTTAAAGTATAAACAAAATATTGGACATTGTTCTACGCATTTCAATTTCAATTAATTAAAATGCTTTGATATCTGGAGTTTCAGAAATATTTACTCCACAAGCAGTAAACCAAATTTACAATTCAATACCTTTAATACGAATAATGTATGTGTAAAATAACACTTATGTACATACAATAATACATTTACGAATTCTGTGGGCTATTTGATTGATAAACTGTTGATATATAGATCTGTTTTTGTTATGTATATATTTGTTAATTTACCTCTTTTGGTTAGTGTCTTGATTTACCTCTAATCCTAAATTACAACAAAAAGATAAAACATACAAATTAAGTCATACTCAAATATTATTAGAAAATTTTTAATATTTAAATACCAAAATAATTATTATTTTATGTACCAACTAATAAAGTTGATTATTTTTGGATACTACTGTTGAAACATACAATGTAAAACAATAGTTTATGTTAACATGCAAACCATAATCATTATGACCATGAACCATGCAAAAAATATTAAACATGGGCTATACCTATGTGTAGGGAAACAGATCACAATGGCTATTAACTATTAATACGTCTTATGAAGTACATTTTTAGTCATCATTGTGGTTGAAATGTAATCAGGCATTCTTTAGAAAATAACTTGTATTCAAGTTTAACAAAACTAAACGTATATTTAAGCCTACTTTAATAATGTCCTATATCATAATTAATCTTAAAAATAAATTTAATTTTTTTAATTTTTTTGCCTATGTAAATATTCTAGTCATATTTGGCTGGGTGAGTGCAAACTGATGTTATAACTCTATAGACATTGATGAAAATGCTAGGAGTTTATTATTAACAAGAATTGCAAACAAATTTTAACATTTTTTGTAATTTACTGATTCTTTATAATGTTTGGAAATTATTAATATTAGTAAAGATAACTCCATTTTGTCCAATATAGTCCGATATAAAAAAATTGAATGTATAATATATTTAATTAAACACAACGACTTTATAACTTCCTGGGAAATATTCCTAACAAATTCCTTGATATAATAATTAAAATAAATAATATTGTTTACAGACTTACCAATATTTTCACTTGAATCTTACCGAAGAAATACAATAAAAAAAGCTCAGGGGTACAAATTCTGAATACTAACTAGTATGATAAGAATAAGAATTTAAAATGTATTTTATTATTTATATTCACTACATGTAATACAACTACGTGATATGAATCCTCCAATGTGAGTTGAGTCAAAGTATTACAGTCAATCTTTATTTAAACATCAATATAATATTAAACGTTGTGTGTGCTTTTCGTGTGTTTTAAATCTTTTAAACTCTTCCCTGTTCCATTCGTTTTGTTAAAGTAAAAATAAGTCAAACTGTGTAAAAAGTTAATGTGATCATTTTCTTCACAACAGTACCATGAACTGATTTGGCTGTCACACGAGTCTAGCTGAAAATATATTTTAAGTTAAGTCCAGGAACTCATATTAAAATATCATATTTATACCTGTTTAACCTATATGTACCATATTAGTTGCTATGAAATAACAGGTATTTATGAAATAACTGATGCCTGAAAATTTATATCGTAGGAACGTGTAAAATATAATATCAAACTCGAAAAAATTACATACCATATAACGAAAATTAAGATAATTTTCTTCAAAAGTTGGAACGATAAATATAAAATACCTCCAGAGAAGGTTTGGGGTTTCGTTGATTCTGTTAACGAATGTTATTTGAAAACTAAGAGTTTTAATTAGGCCAACAAAGGCAGGCCTCTACAGAAGTGACCTGAGTTTATTGTTCAAGGGACTACTTTGTCTTTGTATCAAAACCAACGTGAAATATTATCTTTCATCTTATCCTTGGTATATCATTGCGGTTATTGTAAAACTATAATGTAAGCATCTTGTTTAGTATTATTATTTATAATTTAAATTAATAGTTCATATCATGTAGCTTAGACGAAATATATAAAAAAAATTCAAAAAGTTTGATTTAATTGGTGGAGAAGTCTATTTTTGATACGTTTAAAATGATACATGCAGCGGCATCAGGCCAAATTACATAACATATTTACTGAATAAATTAATATGCACGTGATTAGTTAAACAATTTAATAGTACTTACAAATTAAATATCTTAATACACAATAAAAATTTTTGTATTGTTATCTATTTGCAGCCGTAAACATACAGGTACTTAGATGAAAACCTTTTTAAAAGTAAACAAAACCTCTGAACAAACAAAACTTTGAAGCTACTAAAATATACTCCTACAAACAAACATGCATAAGGTAAAACCTTTGACGCGATTGTATGTTATCAACACAATCGCCGTGTTGCCGTGCCTCACGTTGCCTCACGTGAGGCAACTTGGGTGTTAACGCCGTGAGTTGCCGTGTTAACTTGGGTTTAACCCGTCAAATGATAAAATAGTTCATTAGTGAATTGAGTAATTATTTGGAGCGGAAACCAAATTATGTTTCATAATAAATATATTACGTTTCACGTATATCACCAGAGCATGTTATTAAGCTTTGAAAATAATCACTAAAATACACTCTACCTTTTGGTTGCGTAATGTTAAATAACGAAAATTATATAACCAAATGTTTATGGAATCGACGATTTTAAATTAATAAGAGATAACTGCCGAAACATATTTTAAGCACTGTAACTGAGAGTGGTTAAACTATTTGTTGGTTTTTTATATCAGTATACTACGTATCTGTTTACTACTAACATTTTACAGATATGTGTAACACAAGCTAAAGTTATAGTTAGAACATCAAATTAAAGTTTTATGATTTAAGATTTTGTTACCATATTTATTTGGCTTTCATTATTCTATATCACTTACCAATGAACTATAACGTTTTTAAGATACCAATTAACGTCTTGTTTATATTATTAATGGCATTTTTATGTGTGTTTGAAATTAAAACCTATGGTTTCATATCGGGTTTAATTCGTTTGGCAAAATTAATCGCATTGGGTAATTAATACCTAAATCACAAAATCCTGTTACTGTTCTCAGTTAATAACCATTTTAACAATGGTAGTTTTTCTAAAAACAATTTCCTATATATTAATTTATATCCACAGCTTAGAAGTTTAAGATATACCAATTCCTAGATAGTAAGTTAATAATTAGAGTTTAAGATTTCAAAATCGATGTCTGTGGGATCGATGTTTTGTGGTATTTTGGTTGAAAACTAGTTTAAATTTTCATATATGACATATAAAACACTTTGTTAAATTTAAAATTTCATCATAGGAAAAGCAACGAATAAAAACCCTTATAACGTAACGTATAACACTAATTAGAAATAAAATATCGCAGTCAGTTGAAATATTCAAACACATGTTTGTAATCGTTTTTATGGCGGCTCCATGTAATCGTTTTTAAAATTTGATTAAAGTTTGTAATTTAATGCAATATTTGACTAAATAAAGAGATTATTAAACACAATTGTGCCTTATTCTCCATTAAACCAATAAAAAACAAATAAACGCGTTACTTTCTGTTTCTAAAAACAATGCATGTAACTGAATGCCCTTTGCATAGTTTAATGAGCAGCAAAAAGGTTTATGATGAAGTTTGGTTAAGTCCCAATTCCATTATATCAAACTTCCAAAAACTTTAATTGTAGTTACTGTCGTATTTACAGAGGAAATTCGATTTGTGAAACGTAGAATGTCATATCCGATACTGTGTGTTACTTGGCATTTTTATGAGTCAGATTTCGTTATTTGGAAATATCTCCTTTTCTGTTTCTGTTACAGTTACTGGTTCTGACAACATGACTTTTTTTATATGAATAAATGAAAAAAATAGGTTAGGGTTGTTCAAGATTAAAGTTTGCACGTGTACTCACTTTAATAAAAATAATACGTAGTACTAGAGTTTTTAAATAGTATTATGTTTTATGGTACGAATTATATCTTATATTATTCCCAATATTATCATTTTTTTTATTTTTGGAAGCTATTTGGGAAAAGATACATATTTTGTTATTTACCTTGTCAAAATAAAAATAAACCTGAATAAAACAGAAAATCAAAAGTAAAATAAAATAAGACAAACTAAAAAGTAGTTAACAATTTATTAGTAATAATAACTGCAATTGTAGAAAATAACAACAAATTAATACATGATAAGGTAAATAAATTGTTTTTATTTTATGTTTATTTAATGTTTGCCATTGTGTTAAAAAGTTAAGTACCTTCGTTTAACAAAAATCGTTTTGTGTCTAAAATTTGTTTAGCTTATCGATTACTTATATTTTAACCTTAGCTAATCAGAAAATTGTTATATTTGTAATACTAACAGACTTAAAATATAATATTCTTATTTTTAGAAGGAGATCAGCTAAATAATATGGTTAAACATAATTTTTCAACTTTTATAATTGTATAAATATTTAAAGAACTAAGGAATATAACTAAACATATTATAAAGACAGTGATTCAAATATATAATAGCGTCGAACTGCTAACAATTAGAACGCAGCCAACTAACTTTATGCTACCTTATTATATTTATTAAATACTTAATTTAGTTAAACTAATCATAGCTTTAGAAACATTGTAAAGGTGTCCTGAAAAGGCTTCGGAAAGAAGGCAATAATCTCTGTTTGACCATCAAAGTTCTACAGTACAATGAGCATGTTAAGAAACAAGACACAAAGCTTGCCTCTGCCCAAATTCGAAAACTCCGTTGCGTACGTGTTGACTAAACAACTTCTTGAGTAGCTTAGCTTAGCTTCAGTATTAAATATGGAGGAAAAACTGAATCCTATACTCTAAAATGAGTAAGGTTTGCTTGATTGAATGCTTGCTTTCTTGCGACACTGATATCAAAAACGGCTCCAACAAATTCCTTCAAATGTTCAAAATAACTAATTTTAGGGATAAAAATAAGTCCTAGACAGGCCTCATCCCCAGGAAAAAACAAATAATGGAAACAAACTAAAATGAAAAGTTAACAAAATTAACATTGGGCTTCTGGAGTTTCAAATCAAAACAAAAGAATTGTAACATCTGTTCATAATCAACCAGAGAACTGTCAAAGTAATACTCATGTTGTTTATGATTATTAACATGTTGTTTTCTGAGAGCAATGATTAAAAGATTTGAGTGAATATTACACACATAGAGTAGTAAAATAAATCAAAGGGACATTGAGCTATAAATAACAACTGGAGTGACCTTAAAAATGTATAAAATAGGCAAATGAGTTATCGAAATATGATTATCAGTAGGGGGAAGTGGTGGAATATCACTCCAAGTCATCGAGACAAACTGACTGGCCTTTCCCTGAGCAAAGCTTGGCCCCCTTGGTACTTATTAATTACTTAACTAGTTGAGAAAGTCTAAGTAACAATTCCCAAAAAGCCGAGTGGCCAATGAAAAAACTAAATAATTAATAAACGGGAAATACCAGACCAATAGCAGTCAAATTTATTTAATCTCCTTGTTTTTCCTTTAAGAAACGTGATGTTACTGAAATATCGCTTCATATATAGATAACTAAAATTGTAAGTAATCTATATCTATAAAAGGCAAAGCCCTGGCCGGCTGACTCACTGACTGACTGACTCACTCATCACTAATTCTTCACTTTCCCATGTAGGTAGAGAGCTGAAATTTTGTACACTGATTCTTTAGGTTTAACATAGGAAAAATAAATGATTTTCATCCTGATCTGACCTTAGGGCTCCGCCAGAGTTCCCAACAAAGTCCCCATGTATTTCTTATGGGCATTAATTTTTGTGTGAGCAAATGAAAATACAAACAGCTGATCTTGATTCGTAGTAGTTCCACGGGCTAACCACAGAATGCAGCACACACAACTGTCATAGTATTTATAAATTATTTGCGGGGCGAAGCCTGCAGGAACAACTAGTTTGTATATAAAATCATTATAAACCATAGTTCAGAAATTTTGAAACGGGTTTAAAAACTCTCAAAAGCTGTTAAAACCACTTAGCTGGGTTTAATTAATAAATTTGATAACTTATATACTTTTAAGGTAGATAAATTTAAATTAATTTCATTGGCTATTGTGTGCAAACGTTTTCTTATTAAAAATACAAATAAAAAAACTAACAAATTTCTGAAAACGAACTGCATTATGACTGCATGCTATTGCATCTGTCTAAAAATTTAAGTTTTAGATTTGTTTTTATAATCTTTTATACGCTGAGAGTATGAGGTCTGAATTTTATGTTTATTATCTTGTAATTGTTGTTATTTGATTTTATATGGTGTATTTGTTTTTTTTATTGTATTGTTATTAACAAAATGTATATTTCTTATAATTGTTTCTGCGTCAAACTGATTGCTCGTTTAGTTTCTAAAAACTAAGAATCTTAAGTAGCACCAGTATAGTGTTTTTTGCTAAATAAAATTATACAGAATAAAAATATAAATATTGGGTTTCTTTAGCTCAATTTCTAAATGTTTGAATTATAACTATAATTCAAAAAAGTAAACAAACATTCATAAAAACATATTTAATTATTGAACCTGATACGAATATATAACTGAAGGAAATGTGCATTGAGGCACAACAACATCGATTTGTTGTGCATTTATTTCCCAAAATAAAATTAAAAACTTTAATTTTTATATTTAAATTAAACTATGTGGCTAGAAGCCACCTACATAGTAGCATTAATGTAAACAGTATACATACACAATACAATAAAAACAATCATAATTCCATAGAAGCACACCTGGTCAAAGTTAATAGACAGTCATATTAGAAATATATGCATACATTCACAAAGGATAATTAGTAATATAAGTTCATAAACAAGTACGAAGAATAGCACATGTTATTTGATCGGTTTGATTACATGATTACATACAAACTAGTTACCCAAGTAGTTAATACTATTTTAGTATTAAACGGTATTTAAACGTAGTACATAGTATTTAAACGGTAGTATTTAAACGGGGTAATATTAAGGGATAAATACAACCGTATATAAACAAAAAACCGCTTCTGAATTACCATTTTTAATCAATAGAACTTTGTCATGCACCATTTACAGCTTAGAGCGTATTTAAAGTCCATGAAATGCTTTAATATAAATGTATTTATACTTGTGATCACCCTATGGTCAATATTCGACCAAATTTATTTTATGAAAATATTTGCACAAATGTTTTATCACAATATCCTGCATTATCAGTAAAAACGTTATTTGAACCAGTATGATGCTTACCTTCACGAATAAATTAATAACTTATTTTAATATCTACTGGGTCCTGTTGCAAGCTCTCTCTCCCTCTTCTCCATCCTCCCCCTCCCTCCAACACGTTTATTTATTTTTAATTTGTAGTTAAACGGATAACAGAAGGGCCATTACTATTCCAGTAGTCAGTAGAATCTTTTATTTACATCATGTCTGGTACATCTGTTATAGCTGTTTTTCTAGCATTTGTTACATCAACAGCTGTACAATCTAAAATTATTCATTCAATTACTATTTTTCCATAAACATTGAAAACTTGATAGCCTGTGGGGCGTATCTCTGAAGGCCGATGTAATTTATAATGGGTTTCTGCTCATCTACAGGACATCACCTTTCTAACGGTTTCCGTGAATTTCTCCTACGATGTACAAGCTGAGAACAAAGGGGGAACAGTTCTGTGCTTGCCTATAAATGTAAAGGTTATTAAACATAAATAATACTCAATAAATTGTTTATTCATATTAGTGACATTTTGTAGTTTAATGTATAGCAATTTGACGTATTAAATGCCACTAACGTAAATAAATCTAAGAGTAAAACACTATTTATTTCGGTTTGGATTTTGTACACTGTATTAAAACATGACAGTACGAGAAAAATCTGTAACATTAAACAATACTAAAATAATAGCTTGGTTACAACTTTAATTTATAAGTTACTATAGATTGAAGCTGTAACCAAGCACTAATTTTTGTATCATCGAATTTTATAGATTTATTTCTAACGTCTATAATGCATTGTAAAAAATCTAAACTGACATGAAAAGTGTTTTATTTTAGTATTTATTTACAAATAAACTCAATACGACATTATTGATGGACAAACCTTAACTGTTGTGGAGGTTTATCTATCGATGATGTCAAAACGCACTACGGCACTACAATAGCTGATTTCCCCACTGAACTGATTGGTTAATAATCACTTGTTGGAGGGACTCACACCTGATCATTTTCATAAGCAGAATCAATTATGGACTCTGACAAAAAGCTGTGTGAATAGCATCACCTTGTTTAAGGTTTTGTACATAATTGAAATTTCTAATTAACATAATAAAGATATTTGTGAATATTTTATGTGTTTAATTTTAAAACTATTTAATTACAAGATTGTCTAAATTTATAACACAATTTTGTCTACCAAGCGGATAGTTTTAGCTGTTCAGTTTGGTACATTTATTTTTCAAAGAATCTATTTGTTTCGAACAAAACAATCAGCCAATATTCCGCGAAATGTTACATGTAGTAAACTGTTCTTGATGTAATGTCAAATGATGTAGGCACGTTACTGAAAACATTTGTAATATATTTTATGTAGGTAAATTTGAAATCAATTGCTCTAAAAAGCATATAACCTGCAAGATATTTTTGGTTTTTATTTGTTGATGATTAATAAAATTAACAATTTGTCCCTTATGGCACATCTACTTCCGATACATATCTAAATGTATATTAGGTTTACATTGATACACACTCTGGTACCATACAATAATTCATTCACGTTTTTGTCAAGTAATAATAATAGGCTATTTAAAATTTAGGTGGTATCTCAATAACCCCATGTTGTATTAAAGACAAACTAACCTTTTGAAAGATAAAAACCAAGCCAAAGTTGAACATTGGTTTTAAACTAATAAATACGCCATACCCAATAAATACTCAATTGCATGCGTAAGAAGAGCAATTCATTCTTCTGGAAGCTCTAATAGTGATTAATGTAGGCGTAAGGCTCATTATGAGCCGGGTAGTTATGAAGATTAGTTAAAGACTGATGGTCTGGACATGGCTAATTGACATTGCACCCATTACCTAATATCCACACGTTCAAAATTCAATCCGTACTCCCCTTTTAAATACTCAAATTATCTCACTGCGTTATGGAGGTCCCTTTTTAGGTTATAACAACTTTTTTACCAATTTTATTCTTATAGTTAAATGCGAACTTTCTGGGAAATTTACATAGTGAACGATTTATTTTATTTTAAATGGTATTATCTTTTTTAGATAATAAATTCGATTAATTTTTTGGCTTTAGAAGATTATATGTTTTCAGTTTAACTCTTTTTGTAATTAAAAAATTATTTTATTTTTGGACAGTAACACTAAGCACATTTTTTAACTTTCCTCTATACAATTGTATAGAATAACTGCTACTCAATAGTATGGTTATAAGGTGTTTAATAAGGTGATTATTTAAAATATGTGTATGATATTCCGGATTTTTCATTCATTTCTACGAATAATCTATTTTTTTTACTTATTTGAATGACCTAAAAATTTTAAAAATGTATGCAACATGATTTCCTCTTTTACCAATCTCTATACGAGGAAACTAAAATTGATAAATCATGTTTTTATATTAGAGCACAAATGAATAACTAAAGCGTCTTAAACTAAAACATCACCCATAATAACCCGTGCATTTAAAATAAAATTATTTGGAGACATTTGGCATTAAATTATGCGAAACAGAACGTTATATAAGTCAGTATAAATAAAATGTATTTTTAGTTTTATAATACATATACAAAAAATAGTCTTATGAAAGGTCGTTGATAAGGGGAAAACCACCCCTAATAAATGATATTAGATAACCAACACATTAATGACACTAACATAGATCAGCTTCATCAGTGGTGTTGAATGGAAATAGTAATCAACTGCTCGATTGCATTGATGTATTTACAGCTACCTACGGCAAGAAGTGTGGTAAAATACACTCCACTGCTTATGGAGACCAGTTTGTTCCTTTAGTGCAAGCTATTGTTAAATATATAGAATATTTATTCTATATACTCAAACCTCAATTTGTTTTAATTTAAATCTAATTAGTATACCCTACAGGAAATATTGATCTCGATGGTAAATCTTTATCTAATCATATTTTTGTTAAAGGTATTAAGTGCTGTGTAAGTAGTAGAGCATTTTTATTTTTATATTTTTGCTTTATTTAACGATACCGAAGCTTATCATTAACTAGCTTCCTTTTTTAATTATTAATAATTGGTTATACATTTTGAAAAGTATGTATTAAAATTATGTTGTTATATGAACTAATTGTACTAGGTAGGTATTGTGTATATTTCACGAAACCTTTTGTTTAATAGAACATACCAAAAATATCAAAAAAATATCAAAAAAACATACCAAATTGCATACATCCAAAGTATGTATTATAATTAAATCAAAGTGTTAAAATGTTAAAACATATGTTTTTATAGTAGGGTTTTCCAGTGAAATGGAATCTGCTTAAGCTCTAGTAATCACTTGTGTCACAGAGAAAACCTATATACGGGATTTTTAAACCTACGTTTTACTAAAAATAAACATATTCATTTTAATCGTATATTAGAAGTAATAATCGAATTTAGTTCTACTAAAATCAATACTCAGTCAATGAATTAGTAATTTAGATTTACTATTTCAGCTACAAGAGTTCATATGCAACGGCTTCATATTCATATAGGAAGGTAAATCAAAGTTTAAGTTATGGTTCAGTCTAAATATTTACTTTCATTACAAATAGTTAGAAGTTAGTAACTCATAATTGACACCAACAATATTTGAAAGGGAAAAATATTCGTCACTTGTATAGTTGCACTAAAGCAAATCTTCAGTATAAGTTTTATATGATATATAGTAGATCCATTAGTGTGGTAATGTGCAAGAAGAAAATATGTAGAAACTAATATACTTCATCGAACGGTAAATGATAAAACACACGTGTAGCTGTTATTACATATCTAACTAAAACAAATGAGACAATGAATCTGTGTGTGCCAATATTTGTACATTAATTGACAACTGACAGTAGTTAACTGTATCTAAGACTAATTTATTGTAATACGGGGATACAATAGAATCGTACAGCGTTTGATAACTTGTGTAAGCAGTCGGACAATGAACATACAAATTTTTAAAGTTTTTTATCACTAGGACAATTAAAGGGAGCAATTATTTTGTTTTAAACTTGTATATTTGATTTATTCAACACGGAAATTTAAATATAAGGCTTTGCAAGAACATAGCAAGAGAGAACAACTCAGCTGGAAACCTTTTAATGTTTCTGTTATTATTCTTTTCACCGCAAGCAGCCATTGTGTCCATACATTCTACTGTGTTTTAAATATCTGTCGACTTAAGCTGAATCGTGATACACTCTTGTTTGATTACAAATTATAAATTGAACTTTTTATTAAATTTGTTTTGGTAGTATAATTGTTGGTGAATAATCCGTTGATACAAATTTGCTACGCCATTCATTTTCGGAGAAAATTAAAGTATTTTAAATATTGGTTATTACCCAATGCGTATATATACTGTTAATGTAAAATACCATCATCATTTATCTTTCATGTTCATTTATAAATTATGATTAAACAAATAGAACAACAACACTGTTTTACATAGCTAAAAACTAAAACGGTCTTATCACCAAAACGGGAATGAAGCACTCAAGTATTTATTTTATGCATATTCAAAAATTGTCAAATAAAGTACAAAATGAAAATTACAAAGCAATGTGCGCTTTACTTGTTTAAATTATCCTTCGCATTATTTAGTTGGTAGTAGAAGATTATTCAGCTAACTCAACTGTACAAAATGTTATATTTGAAATATTTTCTGAACAGTCCCAAAGCACTGTATTGCTGAGAAAAGTTTTATTATTTTACTCTAAAAGATAAAATTAATAATATTAAAAGTCCACTGGCACAACCGATTTACGGATAGTAAATATGTTATTCTTCTATCAAATACTTAGGCATTTGTCGTTTAAGCGTTTTAGGGATGAAATGATGTCATCTAAACGTGTTTGTTATATGTTTGTTCTTTTATATATATATATTATTTATAATAATCATCCTCAAAACTTGTACTACTCTTGCAAAACAATTGAGGATTTTACAAGGGGTGTTAAAGTGGTGTAACTTTAAATTAAACCACGGAAAATAATATTCTGAACGTATGGTGTCTTTAGAAAACAATTAGCTTACTAAACCGACAATGATTGACTCAAGGATTGTGACACAAAATAAATAAATGAGTGGAAGTTATGAACCCGTAGTGGTACAAAATAAGTTGTCGGTAGCCACTTATAACCTCTTTTAGATCTCATTAGTGAAAATACTTTCATACAGAACAAAATGTGTATTAATAAAACCTGTAATCATCTGGACAGAGAAGCTCTATCGTATTCATACCTGACACTTTAACTTCTGAATTTCGATTTGTTGTCTATAGATTATATCAAGTTATTATATTAGAGTTATATAACGGAGAAGATGTCAGCATTTTGATAATTTTCGACTGAAAACGCAAACTATAAATCATTACAACAAGTGTGGCAATCAGATTCACTGATCTGAAAGACTGTTCACAGTTTGCTACACGAACCACTGCCTCTTGTTCCATAAATTTATTGTACCCCCTACTAAACTACGCCAACATTACAACATGACTTAATAAACCTATAACCTTATTGTTGTCTTGTATTTATTACAATGACTTATAACTCGTGGTTATAATTTAATTAATTAACGATTTTAACCAGGTTAAAATATCCGTTTAACTCGGGATTGACTACCACGTGACAAGTTTTCTTCCATCATAGCTACACAAACGAACAACGATTATCTAATAATTAATCATATTAATTACTCTACTTCTGAATTAACGTATGAAAGTATTATATCATTTATCATTCTTAAAGTATGAAAGAGTTTTGTTTAGGATTAAGTTTCCGACATGAGACATGATTCTTTCAATACTAGCGATTCAGATGTTTGGAACACTTTAATAAAAGAGAAACTAAATTGTATACATGTGCATATTTCCATAGAGTATGTATCTTTCAATTATGTGATTACGACCTTAAACAATTAATTTATATTGGACTAAACTTTCAATTTTGGAAAAAAATCTATTTTTAAAATTATTGTACCAAGAATCTACCCAACGTTATTTTCTTACAATTTATCATTCATGTGACACGTGGAAAACATGATTTGTAATAAATTAAATTTGTATTCAATTCTTAGACCTGTATATGATGTAAATTTGTTTTATCAGCGACAAATAACATATATCAGTATCGATTACATGCATTCAGATATATAAACGTGTTCGAAAAACTAGAGCAGATTCAACAGAATATTTATGATCGTGCTAACGACCACTGTCTACCAATTAATACGTTTGCCTTCCATTATATTCGAGTTATTTGTGATTTATTTTTACATGCAGAAAATGATAACCTTGGCTATTACCAAAATGTTGTACCCTCTTCGTCCTTACGCTCCTATTGAACACCTGGTTTAATTTTGAATCAGACCAAAAAACAATAAAATAGAGGTGTGATCAAATGGTTGTAGACAACTTAATTTATCTTCCTAAAATGGTCATACTGATTATTTGGATGACCTCCAAGCAAAAACTAGCAAACTGGGCTTGAAGCTAGATTTAACAATCGTATTAATCAATTGAGAAATAAAAGTGGATATAGTTTACCACTGACAGAAAGAGTGTGTAATTTAAAATGTTGGATTATTTATGGTCGGTAATAACTTTTAGCACAAAGAATAATACAAAAGTTTCTCAGTGAAATATGGCGGAAAACATAGTGTGGTAGCGAGTAAACTGGCTACATGATAGCGAGTGGAGTTATCTCAGAATATTTATTTAAAATTGACAAAGTGTTTCTTTATTGATTGTTATATCTAATACATGCAACGTATCTTAAAACTTAAATTGCGGTATGTTTTTTACTTATTTAAAAAATAAACTTACATACGTAAATCAATATTCATTAAGATTCTACTATAATTGTTACCTCTGGGTGATCATTAATGGTAAGATTCGATATTTTTATTAAGCCTCTGACCATTCCTTCTAGATACCCGGCGATAGCGTGGATGAACTCTCACAAGTCAATCAGTACTGTTCGCATTGTCTTATCACACAAATGTTAAAAATTAAAACAACTTTGTCAGAGTTTATAATTTTGAATTATAGAATAGGTGGGTAGGAAGAACTAAAAACATCATAATACCACATATTCTTTCTTTGAAGAGTTATTGTTCAAATTTATGATATTCAATTTTAACTCATCCGTTTAATTATTTATCATTTAGCACCCTTAAAAATTATAAATTCCAAAACCTCTAGATTTAGGCTAAATATAAAATAGCAAACATACGGATGAAGATCTGAATTGTATTTAAAGATCCTACTTTAAAGGCTTAGTGGCTAGTTTCTATGAATCTCGATAAAATACTTGTTAAAATTATCTTCCATTGACAGTTTGTGACATTGGTTATGCCGTTAATGGACAAATATTTCACATATCTTTTTTTATATATTTACCAATTCATCGTTCAAATATACTCTATACAATTCTTTAATTATGTTAAGATAATATTTGTCGAAACACATTTTTTGGAAACGTGAATAAGGATAAATAGTTATTTGACATAACATTTGTAGTAAGAAATACATTTATAATTTTTGTTCAATTTACTTTTACTACTCAGTTTTCTGTTAATATCCTATGCACTTTTTTTGTTTAGTAAGCAAGACAATTTTCCCACAAGAGACAATACTCTATGCAACCCATGGCTGGTTATAAGTATCTCTGTCGTTAACTCAGCTACCACTGTTTTTTTCATATATTTTTCTCCCAGAACCAATTTTATGGTCCAAAGTTAAAATTATTTGATAAAGCAATCTTTAGGGAACAGGAAAACACCCACCAGACGCGATAGCTCAGAAGGAGAGCAAGTCAGCCGTGGTCAGGCGTAGGTTCGATCCCGACTGACTGCTGTCACTATTGGCTTGCCCACGTGACTACCTCCATTCTCGCTGTCTTTAGATCACCTCACAGGCCTATTGGCCTATAGTGACGGCCAGTTGAGTTTTTTTTAGCCTTTGTTGTACCATTGACATTTAATATGCTATACATTACGATAGCCAATAGACAATGCCGAAATTAAATTTGTAAAATTTTTTTATATCATTATCACTTAAAGTCATTTGTATTTTAGTAACATACAACATTTTTCTGACAAATGGTCGCTCAACGAAGTACGAAATTATCACTATGATGAAGAAAACAGAATAAATAACATATGTCATGTACACGTATTGAATTTCATCAATATTTTCTGATATTATTTGTTTCTCAGATATATATGACTGTCCGTACGTATCTTAATAGAACTAAATTAAGTGATTGTATATTCCTGATGTAAATTGTTTTATAGCATTTTCTGTTTAACCTAGAATTTTGGGTCAAATAATAATTGGCTTCATAACTGTTACTTTTTTGGAGCTAGATGATGTATATCATGGTGTACGACTTTCCACAAGGTATTTTCTTTTGTTCCTATATTATTTTAGTCATGGCTGCCATTGGTTTTAAAGAGTAAACATGAGCTAGGTTATGTTGTGGCATGTTCAGTTGAATAATATGCAGTCGTGTTAATTACAGACTGTGGAGTTGAATTTTTTGCAGTTGTGTGATAAAACTTTCAGGATTAAATTACTTGTAAAACTATACTTGATTCGCTTTAGGTGGGATTTCCACTGAACTAAGATACACTACTTGAGTCATAATTTGACAGATTGCAGTATTATCAACCCTCCTTTTTGAGCTTGCAGATTATCTTCTCCGGTTGTTATTTAAAGCACACCAAGTTTAGCATAAGATTCAAGTCACTCAATGACGAGAAGCTGGACGCCTGGTTAATCCTTGCTGATGTATTCCTCTGAAACTCTTGAGGATAGCTTGGTGTAAGGTCTCAATAAAGAGCTAACATGAAGTGCTATTGAATTAGATTTTGTCTGAAGATTATTCTGCCATGGAAAAAAAATAAAATTGGAGACGCTTTAAGTATGGAACCTATTTATTTACACACAACAAATCAATAGATACTAAAGATGAACATTTTTACTGTATTGGTCAACTTTTTTTAATTTGTTTAGTTAAACCTTTGAATAAAGTATAATAGATTGTAAACGTTAAAACGATGATATGTAA
Source organism: Allygus modestus (assembly GCA_963675035.1). NCBI lineage: Eukaryota > Metazoa > Arthropoda > Insecta > Hemiptera > Cicadellidae > Allygus > Allygus modestus. The sequence goes on from OY776112.1 coordinate 379,105,470, forward strand.
TAATATGATTAGATTAATATGGGTATAGAATTGTACACATAACTATTGAGCAATTGCATTCATCAAGTAGTTTGAAAGTTGAATTTATTTCTCTAAGGGTGACGAGGATTGAGGTCACATAAATGACACATCAAAAGAAACCAACAATAGGGATTAGTCCTATTCTAGTCGTGACACATAAAAACGCTCAGAGACCCGCATACTTTATGCAGTAGCTTTTATGTTCTATTTTATTTTATTTGAAAAAAAGCGATTAAGAACAATGCTGTTCTTTAATTTTACATCAACATCCCGAAAGTGTTACTTTTTCCAGTAACATTGTTCTATTAAAACGAGTATGTAACATGATTAGACTTAATAAATGAACGTTCGCTGTATAACGGTTTAACATGTTGGGAAAGAATTCTACTTTAATAAAAGTGTATAATTAACACGACTACATATTATTCAACTGAACATGCCACAGCATAACCTAACTCATGTTATTTAACAAATGGATAACTTGCACCTAACATTGTAATAAGCGTTATTTTAAATTATCGTTTGAGAAGGTACTCTACCTAGGAAACAGGGTAAACAAAAACAAGCGCATTCAAAAGTAAATAATAATAAAATATGCAAATATAAAGAAATTAAAGTTATTCCTTCAATGCTCTAAACGTTATTTTTAGGTAGGGTTCCTCCTTAGTGTAAAACATAATGATTACGTTATTAACGTCTTTAATTTATTGTTGAAACTTATTAAAGCGAAGGATTTAAATTCATTATTGAAATATTTAAACCTTACCTATCGTTTCTTGTGTTTTAAACTACACTACGTTTTGGGTTTGATTTAATCATAATGTAAAAAATACAATTTAGGCTTGTTAGGTGTAACTTAAGTAATAATGTAATGTCTTTGTGATAAAATGTGAGGAAATATATTTTGTAAGTGAATATAATATAAAATATTTATAACAGTTATTTCAATTGACCAATTAGGCTATATGATTTCATGTCAGAATGTAAGTGTAAAGAGCCCATAAGTGTTTGATATTTGGATTTAAGAATTATTCAGTTGATAATGTGTGTTGGTAACGTGTGGAGTTTCCTTGCTCCCAAAATGTTGTGTAGTTTCAAACATTGGAAGCGATAGGTAAAGTCCAAATATATAAATAATTCAATCAATTAAATTAACAGGGTATTACATTGGATATGTATTTGGTATAGCTAACGTGTTTGTAATGTTATACCATAACGCCAGCAATCATCGTCATTATGCTGGCAACCATGTTCTCTTTGAGGAGTCGTTACCCGAACAACAATAACTTTTGATGCATAGCGAAACAAGCTTTGATGTCACAGCTGCATTGCTGTATAACATTATAATCATACTGGCATCTCTTTTATAGTGTATTATAAAATCACCAATGTGGTTAACAATTATTTGTGTATAATCGTTTCAGCTATAATAGTAAATGTGGCTATTGAGTAACATATTTTATCATTGTGCATTTTAACATATTCAATAAACTGTACAACAATAATAGAGATATAATCAACCACCATCAACGATTTTGAATACAATGTTAAGCTTATAAAACAACATTTAACTGTACCATAAAGTTCCGGGTTTCCCCAAAATGATCAAATTTTAAGATTAATATAAACTGTTTCTACACATTTAGATATTTTTCAATATGGCCTTGTGATATAAAACCTCTTTGATGCATTGGTAATATTAAAAACCTTAAAACTACAAAGCATAACTTACAATAAAGGTAGGCACTATAAACGCATACATATATACAGTATACTACACCACATTGTCTATGGATCTAGCGTACGCAACATCAGGTAAGAAGTACACCATAGATTGTGGGTAGAATCGGAAAACCGAATTGCTTGATTTTTCCCATCAAAGTTCACTTACAAAAATAACTTCCGGTAAAACTTAACAATATATGTGGTATTTGTAATTGAAGCCTTATTCTATATATATTTAAATCAGTTATTTAGCCTTCAGAAAAATTAAGTTAATTTTAGACACACGGTACGAAGGAATTTGATTTCATAGAGTTGTTAATCTTTGCAGATGACGAGAGTTGTTTATCCAATGATGAATAGTGCAGGAAAGGTAGGCATTTGAGTAGTTAGGGCGGCCACCTTGGGTCCAACATTGGTCTTATGGAGAATAGAATAACATGTACTCTTATGGAGAATAGATTAACATGGACTCTTACGGAGAATAGAATAACATGGGCTCTTATGAGGAATGGAATTAGGGTGTAATTGCCTCCCTCTGTGGCTCTTTTGCTACCCTCTGTGGTTGATTATTTATCTTGCAACACTCTGTGGTTAATTTTCTGATCCTCTGTGTTTAATTATCTACAGTTTTGGTAATTATTTAACCCTCTCGTCCTTCTCTTCCTTCTGTGTATCTAACTACAGCCCCTGTTCTCTCAGCGTACTGTAGCTGGCGGGTGTAACCTGATTGGCTGGTGTGTTAATTCGCGTCCTACTCAAGGGTTGACACACCCACTACAATTTCGCACTACTCCAGGTCTGCCCCCCAGCCACCGCTAACAGCTTGTCTCCAGATGGAGCTACCACCCTGCCATCAGACTCCTGTAACAATTCAAAATTTCATTAGTCATCCCCCCCCCACTCTAATCTACTCTATTACAGCTAACATTCGTTCTCTTTGGACCCAGATTTTCTCGTGGTTGGACGTGTTTTTACTTTGCTCCGGTAAAGTAACCTTACTTTTATTTCTAACCTCACTGTAACATAACCTCACTTTATATTATAGTAATCTTGCGTGTCTTGTGATTTTTAGCGTTATCTGACTTATTAGTTTACAGTAAAGAAAGTAACATAATCTCACTTCCTCGTGGCTAAAGTAGTGTTGTGTTGACTAACATAACCTCCAGTAACCTGATTTTTGCCCTGGTTCTTTTGTACAGTAAATTCACCTCAGCAACCTCACTTTCTATTCCTGTTCTTTTATGCAGTTTTGGTTAGAGCAGTTTTTGTATGTGTTGACTAACATAACCTCACTTTTCCTAACCTCACTTCCATGTGTCAAGAGTAGTTTTGTGTTTGTATGTGTTGAGTAACAGTAATCTCACTTTATATTCTTGTTCTTGGTTACAGTAGTGTTTGCTACCTTCATTAGAGTTAACTTTCGATAACTTGTAGCTCTGCTTTGACTTGCGTAGTTTATGTGTTAGTGTTTTTCTAACTTTCGTAGTAATACAGAGGTACTGTGCTCTCCTACATACTGTATACCTCTTACGACAGGCTCCATTACCTCAGTCTGATTTCAGTCGTGACGCTGATCAGACGTGTTTTGTGCTGCTCTTGCGTAAGTGTTCTCTTGCACAGATTATTATTGATTCTGCGTAATTCAGTTGTATCCTCGTGAGCTTGACTCTGGTCGGTGTGTTTGCTCGTTTTAAGCGTTAGCACAGTTTAGCTTGTTTTCAGTATTTAATTCTCTGTTAAAGGATGGAAGTTTCTAAAAAGAGCTCTCAAAGCCCAGTAAATGTAATTGGTACCTCTGAAACCTTTGTTAAACACTTCAGACTTTACGGGACTAATACTGTTTTCAAATTCACTAAACCGCCAAGAGGTATCTCTGAGTTTGATTGGATTCGTAAAGGTTTTAATCAAATTGTTGAAAAGGCTAAAGCCAACGCTGTACCCACTGATTATCTTGGGTTTAAATTACAGTCTATAAGTTTAAAAAGTGCTGAACCGGGGTACGTAGCTTTGAGACCTGTCTCTGAAGTTAGCGGTGATGTTCTCTGGGATATTTTTGGAGGCATAATTCAAAGCAACTCTGAATCTTTAACCTCTAGCGACACTTTTAGAATTGACGTTACGAGGGTAAATGTCCCCGTAGGTAAAGGGAGAGTACATCCAGAGATGTACAACACGTTTGACGAGGAATGTAAAGCTAGGAAGGGTATTGTAGTAATTAATAATAAAGACAATTTATGTCTGGCTAGAGCATTGGTGGTAGGCAAAGCGTATGCAAAGAATGATCCTCAGATCTACGCTATACGAAAAGACAAGGGGAAAAGACAAACTTTCAGAGCTAATAAACTCATAGCAAAGGCCCGTGTAGAAATGCCGGAGGAAGGTGCCGGCATCCCAGAGCTTGAAAAATTCCAGTCACATCTTAAGAAATACAGAATAACAGTATACAGTTACGATAGAAAAGGTCGGGATATTTACTTTGAGGGAGGTAATGAAGACGCTAAATTTAAAATTAACTTGCTCTTTCACAACGGGCATTATAATGTAATCAACAGTTTGACTGCTGCTTTCGTATGTCATTATTTCTGTGAAGCCTGTCATATTCCCTACAATAACAAGGGTGAGCATCGATGCTCTAACATCTGCCCGTCCTGCCATTCTATCTCTCCGCCCTGTAAACTTGAACACGGAGGCATCACATGCCGTCTTTGCAAGCGCTTCTTCAAAAATGAGCGGTGTTTAATAGCCCATCAAGGGCAAGTTTGTAAAACTATAAAGTTCTGCCGCGACTGTAACAAAATGATTTATCCAAAAAAACGTAAGACAGCTCACGTATGCGGAGAAGTTTATTGTGAACCCTGTGAAGCGTTCAAAGACCCCGCGCATCAGTGTTTCATAAAGGTCGATAGAAGAACTCCGAAAGACCGAGATTTTCTTTTCATATTTTTTGACTTTGAAACAAGGCAGGATGACTCACTTCCCTCAGATCCCGATAAAAAATTGCATAAAGTTAACCTGTGCGTCTCACAACAATACTGTTTTAAATGTATTAATGGGGGTGAGTGTGAAACTTGTTCTGAGAGGCAAAGAGTCTTTGAAAAAGAACCAGTAAAACAATTCATGGACTATGTAATGGGAATTCGAAAGAAATTTAAAGATGTTTGTGTGATTGCTCACAACGGGCAAGGTTTTGATTTTCAATTCATTCTACAGTACATAATGGAAGAAACTAAATTTACACCAAAAATAACTCCTCGGGGAACTAAAGCAATTTTGATTGAAGTTGCCAACGTAAGGTTTGTTGACTCACTTAGTTATTTTCCCATGTCCCTCGCAGAACTCCCTAAAGCTTTTGATCTGCCTCCCGAGAAAAAGAAAGGTTATTTTCCACATCTTTTTAACAATCTGGCGAACCAGAATTATATTGGCCCGATACCCGACAAAAAGTATTACTGCCCAGACTCAATGTTTGATAAACCACACGAAGCCTTCGAGATTTGGTACGACGAACGAGTTGCTGAAGACTACGTGTTTGATTTCAAAAAGGAAATCTTAGAGTACTGTATCTCCGACGTGGAGATTTTAGCTCAGTCCTGTCTTAAATTCAGAAGTATTCTTTTACAAGAATGTAACGTAGATCCTTTCCTCGAAGCTATAACAATCGCCAGTGCATGTAACTTGGCCTTCCGCCGTAACTTCTTAAAAGAAAGTACTATTGGACTTATACCAAAATCAGGGTACCGACTTACAGACAATCAGTCAGCTATATCCATTCAGTGGCTCAGTTGGGAGGAGGAGAAACGCGGAGTAAAGATTCAACATGCGGGCCGGGGCAAAGAAGTCAAAATTAATGGGGTGAAGGTAGACGGGTTTGACGGGGAAAACATCTATGAGTTTCACGGGTGCTACTGGCACGGTTGTCCAAAATGCTTCCCATATAACAGAGAGGCTCCTTTGAAGGAGGATCCCTCAGACAGCTTAAATCTCAGGTACGAGAGAACCAAGACCAAAATTTCCAAATTTAATAGCTATGAAGTTGTAGAGATGTGGGAGTGTGAGTTTAATAAATTGAAGAAAGACAAAAAACTAAATCACTTGAACCAACTATCCATTCTAAACACACTTCCACTTAATCCTAGAGATTCTTTCTTTGGAGGTAGGACGGGCAATACTAAAACGTATTGTAAATGTGAAGAGGGACAAACAATCCAGTATGTTGATGTCTGTTCCCTTTATCCGTATGTAAATAAATATTGTAAGTATCCCGTGGGTCATCCTACTATTTACGTTGGAAATGAGTGCCGAGAGAGAGGTCTTGAAGTAGAGGGCTTGTTAAAATGCAAAATTCTACCTCCTTACAACCTGTATCATCCCGTACTTCCAGCTAAAATGAATAATAAATTGATGTTTGTTTTGTGTAGAACTTGTGGGGAAACTTTAAACCAAGGGGAATGTTTTCATGATAGTGAGGAAAGGGCAATGGTAGGAACGTGGACCATGGATGAGATAAGGAAAGCTGTAGAAAAAGGCTATATGATTTTGGACATGTATGAGTTGTGGGAGTACGAGGTAGCCACATACGAGAAAGGGGGATTGTTTACAGATTTTATTAATAAATTCTTGAAAGTAAAGCAGGAAGCCTCAGGGTATCCCGCCTGGTGTATGACAGAAGAGGATAAAGAAAAGTATGTTTATGATTTCTTTGTGCGTGAGGGTATTCAATTGGAGAAAGATAAAATTTGTAAAAACGGGGGACTTAGATCAGTAGCCAAATTAATGTTAAATTCATTCTGCGGCAAGTTTGGTCAAAGAGAAAACATGACACAAACTTCAATCGTCAGAAACTCTAAAGAATTATTCAAGTTGGTAACTCAACCAGAAGTAAATGTAAAGTATGCTGAAGTAATAAACCAAGAAGTTTTGCTAGTTAATTGGCAGAATGTTGATGAAGCTAGTGAGGCTCTAAAAACTGTAAATGTTGTAATTGCGGCCTACACTACAGCTCACGCGAGACTTAAACTTTATGAACATCTAGATGCTTTGGGCGGTCAAGTCTTGTATTATGATACAGATTCATGTATTTATTTATACCGTGGTGGGTTGTATAAGGTTCCTACGGGAGATTACCTCGGGGAAATGACAGATGAATTGGCAAGCGAGTACGGCCCCGGCTCTTATATTGTTGAATTTGTTTCTGGGGGGCCTAAAACTTACGCCTACCTTGTTTGGTCAACCAAGAAGCAAAAGTTAGAATCTGTGTGTAAAATCAAGGGCCTCACCCTCAATATGAAGACTTCCGAAACGCTAAATTTTGAAGCTCTAAAAAAGATGGTACTAAACGAAGCTGCTGAAATACTAGAAATTGAAGAGAATAGAATCAGGAGAACAAAGACACGAGAAGTCGTTACAGTAAGCGAAATTAAAAAGTTTAGAATTACAGGGCCCAAGAGAAAATTTAATGATGATCACGACACGTTGCCTTTCGGCTTTAAAAAACAAAAACTAATGGAACCATCACACGGGTACTAAGCGTATATACCTCTAAACATCAGCTCTGTTACCTCATTCTGCTCCAAGTCGTGGTACTGATCAGACGTGCCTGTGCTGTTACACTCAGCTGTATCTTGTTTTGTTATCTTCTTGTAGAATACCTGTTGAACATATTACACCCACTAACCAAGAGGTGTTTCTTTTCCTTTTACACAGAAGTAGGTTAAATGAAGATTCAGAAAGTGGCATTATATGCTTGGAGTATGAGTTCTTACTTGACGGTTCAATAAATGCACAGGAATGGCCTTTGGTGTTTTCGGAGTATATAGTAGATAAAATAATGGAGGACTCCTCATCAATCACCTACATTGAAGTATCAATAATGCACGGTGGTATTTCAAGAGATATATCGCTCATGCCCTTACCTGATTTAACACCGAAGCTTTTTGATGATTACATTAAAAAAGTATTTTGTAGTAATAGGGAACTGCCTTGTTGTTTAAGTTTTGAAGTATTACTTATGCCATAATGCTACCTTCGATAAAGGTAGCACCTTTCCCTACGGAGCAGTGTTACTTTTGTACATACTTCTTGTCACTAGTACAGTTACATCATTATACTTTGAGTCACGGTACTGATCAGACGTGCCTGTGCTATTACACTCAGCTGTATCTTGTTTTGTTATCTTCTTGTAGAATGTCTGCTGAACATAATACATCCGCTAACCAACAGGTGTTTCTTCAGCTTATACACAAAAAGAGGTTAAATGAAAATGTAAAATTTAATATTACACGCTCAGAGTTTAAGTTCTTACTTACAGGTTCAATAAATGCACGGGAATGGCCTTTGGTGTTTTCGGAGTATATAGTAGATAAAATAACGGAGAACTCCTCATCAAACACCTACATCGGAGTATCAATAAAGCACACAGATGCATCAGGAGACATACCTTACATGCCATTAGCTAATCTAACACCGACAGTTTTTTATGATCACTTTGAAGAAATGTTTTGTAACGTTGAGAAACTATCTGGGGTTTTAAATCTTGAAGTATCACTTGTCTATATTCCTAGTTGCTACCGTCGATAAAGACGACATTTTCCCTACGGAGCATTGTTACTTTTGTACATACTTCTTGTCACTAGTACAGTTACATCATTCTGCTCCAAGTCGTGGTACTGATCAGACGTGCTTCTGCGCTGTTTTTGTCTGTAAAAACGTAATTGTGACATGGCTGCTAAATACTATACATTTAATAACAAACCGGTATTGGTTCTGTTTGATAATAAAGGAAAGCCATGGTTTAAAGCTAAAGATATAGCGTCTGCTCTTAAGCATGTTAATGGCTGGAGCGCAGCTCGGAAACATGTAGATGACAATGATAAATTAACTGTTGGAAGTTTTTCTGAGGCCCAAAAACAGGGCGTTGGGCCGATTGAGAAAACAACAGTTTTCATAAACGAAGCCGGATTATGTTCTTTAATGTTAAAGTCGACTACTCCCGAAGCAAGACAGTTAGTAAGAAGTCTGTTGCCGGAGAAGTTTTACCTTACTTACACAAATATGAAAGATGAAAGTTCACTTTAAATATTAGTTTTAAAATCACAAGTTCCCACTGTATGAATGTGTGTGTGTGAATTAAGGTCCCTGACGTGGGTGACGAAAAGCCCCGTAAACCTGAATGAGGATACTTAGTAGATTGAGGCGTCTGGCTAACACCCAGGCTACTCTTTTGAACGAGTATGTGTGATGAAGGATCTAGTAGATTGAGGCGTCTGGCTAACACCAAGACTACTCCTTCGAACGAGCCGGTGTGAATGTGTGATGAAGGATCTAGTAGATTGAGGCGTCTGGCTAACACCCAGACTACTCCTTCGAACGAGCCGGTGTGAATGAAGGATTTTGTACATTGAGGAGCCTAGCTAACGCACAGGCTACTCCTTGGAACAATCCGGTGGGACTTGTAAAAAAAAAAGTAAATAAATATAAAGCAAATAAAAACTCTATCCTTTCGTTTGCTAAAAGGGAGAGGACTTTTATTTTGTACTGGGCGTCAACCAGATAATCTGGACTGGCTCACGCACGAAATAAAGGTTGAACCTGGGTGCTCATGCACGAATGGTCTCAAACCCCATTCAAGCAAACATACACTTACCGAGGGTTTATCACAGAATGCCCGGAGATTTACATGGTAGCTGTGGAGACTCAATGGATCGAGGTTGGAAGCACCGACTGCAGGAGAACATCTGACTTGGAAAAATTTGACCGGAGATAGATATTTGTCCTCGGTGGACAGTTTTCAGTGGACTTGGAGGTATTTTATAGCTTAAGGTTTCTATTAAAGAAAAAATACCCCAGTAAACAGTTTTAGGGGCCTCGGTATTGTTTAGCCGAGAAATTTAAAAGGTTTGGGCAAAGTTAAATGTAACCCCCGGTAAACAGTTTAGCGGACTCGGTATTGTTTGGCCGAGAAATTTGAAAGGTTTGGGCAAAGTTAAATGTAGCCCCGGTAAACTTATTTTAGCGGACTCGGTATTGTTTGGCCGAGAAATTTAAAAGGTTTGGGCAAAGTTCAATGTAACCCCGGTGGAGTATTTTCAGTAAGTTTTGACGATAAGTTAGATCGTCAGAGTACCTCACGGTCCCCGGCAGACAGTTTTAACGAACCTGAACATATTCAACCGAGAAATAACACCATCAATCTGCAGAACTACCCGGACTCAGACAAAAATAACCAACTCAGAGCGAAATAATGTATAATTTCTGTCCTTCTAAAGAACGCATTTTATGCTTGTTGTCTTTTAATATGTCCCCATGGTGTGGTCAACTCCCCAATGTTGGTGTTGGTTACAATATTTGACTAGTGAATGCAGTAAAATTATATATTTATTCAGTTTGTTACAGTGTTTTCAAGCAACCAACTACAAAAAAAACACACATATGAACTCTAAAGTGTTTAATCTCTGTATTTGTTTTAACTTTACAAAATAACTTACTGTCTCCTTTGCATTAGTTTTAATTCATAAACAATGGACTTGGTGTGTAGCCGGGTCTAACTCTTTGAATCCTTATCAAGTGGGACCCGTTTTGGGTCCCACCTACTTCCGGTGTAATGTTATGAAGGGGAGCGTCTCGCCTCTCTCGGGTGTTGGTATAGCTTTTATTTTCTGCTAGTGTTTACAAGTCTTTTCTAGTTACTGTATCTAGAGATTTCTAAACAGTTAAATGCAAAGAATGCTGCCAAAAGTAATACAAATTGAACAAACCTGCTAAAATAATCATAAAGTTCAAAATATTCCTCAACATCTTATTTACAGACCCTAGCCATACTAAACAGCTAAAAAAACTCCAAGTGTTATTCGTTCATGCAGCTGAACACCAAACCAGAAACTTGACATTCTAGCTGGACATGTAGAATCTTTTCAGTTGTATTACCACATGACATTTTAATGTAGAATTGCAATATTTGATTAGTAAATACAGTAAAATTATATATTTATTCTGTTTGCTGGAATATTGTAACAGTGTTTTCAAGCAATTAACTACCACAAAAACACACATATGAACTCTAAAGTGTTCAATCTCTGTATTTTTTTAACTTTACAAAATACCCTACTGTCACCAGCCTCTTCTGTATTAGTTTTAATTCATAAACAGAGGGCTTGGCGTGTAGCCGGGTCCAACACTTAGAATCATGATAATTGAGTTGGGACCCAAGATGGGTCCCAGCTACTAACTACTTCAACCATAATGTTATCAAAGGGAGGCGTCTTGCCTCCCTTGGAGCTTGGGTATAGTTTTTCTTTTCTGTTAGTGTTTACAAGTATTTTATAGTTACTGTAACAGAGATTTCTAAACAGTTAAATGCAAAGAATGCTACCAAAAGTAATCAAAATTGAAAGAAACCTGCTAAAATAAGCATACAGTTCCAAAGTTTCTTTAACGCATTACTTTACAGTAAAAAGTTCCAAGAGTTGCTCTTTAACACAGCTGAACACCAACCAGAAACTTGATATTTTAATTCTGAACCGTATTATACACAAGTACAATTATTCACTCATGATGTTAAAACCTCAGTTACAATGTACTAAAAATCTAATAAAAGACAGAGACATGCTAGTTTGTCACTCATTCAACGTTTCTTGTATGTGAGTTAGTTTCAATCACATGTATTTGACAACTGTAGCTAAACTAAAGAGATTGCTCAAATCCTGGGATACTCTAACCCACGAAAAGCAATCAGAGATCATGTCAGAGAAAAATATCGTAAAACAACACCAGAAGTACTAGGCGAACCCCCCTTCCCCACCCCGCCCCAAGGGGGCTTCAAATCGGAGCCCCCTTTGAATTATCAATCAAACACAGTTTACACCAATAAACCAGACCATTACTATATTTAACATAAAAAACAGAAGCTAAAACATTCAAACACCCTGAAAAACTAGTACAGCAGAGCTTGAGATATGGTCCTGACCAGTTTTTGTGATGTTTCTTCATTACAGAGTTTAAATTGTAGCGTGGGTTAATAAGTACCAAACTGCATTTCAATCGCAACAACTCTCAAGATTTACATTTTAAAGTATAGCAACTGTCTTCATACTTACCCACAGTACAGAGTTTAGGTTTTTGTAAGATGTAGAGGAGGTTAACAGGTAAATACATACCAAGTTTCATGTAAGTCGGTCCTGCCGTTCTCAATAAATTAAATTTCAAAGTATAGCTCCTGCAATTGTTTTGATGCTAACCTGCAGTACAGGGTTTAGGGTTTGGTAAGATGTAGAGGAGGTTAACAGGTACATACATACCAAGTTTCATGAGAATCGGCCAAGCCATTCTCAAAATATTAAATTTTAAAGTTTTACACCCTCCATCATCCCCTAAACAACCCTTTCCTACCCTCCAACAATATTGAAAGTTAGAGGATGTTAACAAGTACCCACATGTCAAGTTTTATTAAAATAGGCCCAACAGTTCTTAAGATTTTGATTTTTAAAGTATGACTCCTTCAATTATTTTGATACTTTCCCGCAGTACAGAGTTTAAGTTTTTGTAAGATGTAGCGGTGGTTAACAAGTACTTACATACCAAATTTCATTAAAATCGGCCGAGCCGTTCTTGAGATATTTAATTTTGAAAATTTGCCCCTTCATTTTTTGAGATGCAACCCGCAACATTTTAGTTAAGATTTGTTATATGGGTAGCTACCCCCCTGGAGTGCCTACACTACGTCGTAGGCAGTTTTCTGGGGTCAAAATGACCCTAGGACTTACCGTTTTCGAGATATTAGCGATTTTTAAGAAAATCTGACTCAAGAAAGAGAAGAAAAAGAAGAAAAAACAAAGAAAGTGTGGTGAGGGGGAGAGGGGAAGGTGAGGGGAGTGACAGTAACAGAACACAAAAGATAAATAAATAAAACAGAGTAAAGGATGAGTGAGGTGGAGAAGGGAGGGAGAAAAGAAGCAGAAGATGCGAGTACTAACAGAAGTGATCAGTAGTCTAGGCACCCGGTTAGAACCGTGACGTCAAACGAAAGAGTAAGAAGAACATTTACGCGCCAAAAAGAATTGGCGCCAAACATAACCTCTTGCAGTGGCGCGAAAGGAGTAAGAAGAACTAAAATGGCGCGAACGCGCCATAACCTCGCTCAGTGGCGTGGTGTTACCAACTTATGGCAAAATAAATGCCATTGTACATTAAATTTACGTTTAATATAAAACTCAAATACTTTAAATTCCGGTTCCATCTCGTGGCCAGACTACTGATCACTTCTGTTAGTACTCGCATCTTCTGCTTCTTTTCTCCCTCCCTTCTCCACCTCACTCATCCTTTACTCTGTTTTATTTATTTATCTTTTGTGTTCTGTTACTGTCACTCCCCTCACCTTCCCCTCTCCCCCTCACCACACTTTCTTTGTTTTTTCTTCTTTTTCTTCTCTTTCTTGAGTCAGATTTTCTTAAAAATCGCTAATATCTCGAAAACGGTAAGTCCTAGGGTCATTTTGACCCCAGAAAACTGCCTACGACGTAGTGTAGGCACTCCAGGGGGGTAGCCACCCATATAACAAATCTTAACTAAAATGTTGCGGGTTGCATCTCAAAAAATGAAGGGGCAAATTTTCAAAATTAAATATCTCAAGAACGGCTCGGCCGATTTTAATGAAATTTGGTATGTAAGTACTTGTTAACCACCGCTACATCTTACAAAAACTTAAACTCTGTACTGCGGGAAAGTATCAAAATAATTGAAGGAGTCATACTTTAAAAATCAAAATCTTAAGAACTGTTGGGCCTATTTTAATAAAACTTGACATGTGGGTACTTGTTAACATCCTCTAACTTTCAATATTGTTGGAGGGTAGGAAAGGGTTGTTTAGGGGATGATGGAGGGTGTAAAACTTTAAAATTTAATATTTTGAGAATGGCTTGGCCGATTCTCATGAAACTTGGTATGTATGTACCTGTTAACCTCCTCTACATCTTACCAAACCCTAAACCCTGTACTGCAGGTTAGCATCAAAACAATTGCAGGAGCTATACTTTGAAATTTAATTTATTGAGAACGGCAGGACCGACTTACATGAAACTTGGTATGTATTTACCTGTTAACCTCCTCTACATCTTACAAAAACCTAAACTCTGTACTGTGGGTAAGTATGAAGACAGTTGCTATACTTTAAAATGTAAATCTTGAGAGTTGTTGCGATTGAAATGCAGTTTGGTACTTATTAACCCACGCTACAATTTAAACTCTGTAATGAAGAAACATCACAAAAACTGGTCAGGACCATATCTCAAGCTCTGCTGTACTAGTTTTTCAGGGTGTTTGAATGTTTTAGCTTCTGTTTTTTATGTTAAATATAGTAATGGTCTGGTTTATTGGTGTAAACTGTGTTTGATTGATAATTCAAAGGGGGCTCCGATTTGAAGCCCCCTTGGGGCGGGGTGGGGAAGGGGGGTTCGCCTAGTACTTCTGGTGTTGTTTTACGATATTTTTCTCTGACATGATCTCTGATTGCTTTTCGTGGGTTAGAGTATCCCAGGATTTGAGCAATCTCTTTAGTTTAGCTACAGTTGTCAAATACATGTGATTGAAACTAACTCACATACAAGAAACGTTGAATGAGTGACAAACTAGCATGTCTCTGTCTTTTATTAGATTTTTAGTACATTGTAACTGAGGTTTTAACATCATGAGTGAATAATTGTACTTGTGTATAATACGGTTCAGAATTAAAATATCAAGTTTCTGGTTGGTGTTCAGCTGTGTTAAAGAGCAACTCTTGGAACTTTTTACTGTAAAGTAATGCGTTAAAGAAACTTTGGAACTGTATGCTTATTTTAGCAGGTTTCTTTCAATTTTGATTACTTTTGGTAGCATTCTTTGCATTTAACTGTTTAGAAATCTCTGTTACAGTAACTATAAAATACTTGTAAACACTAACAGAAAAGAAAAACTATACCCAAGCTCCAAGGGAGGCGAGACGCCTCCCTTTGATAACATTATGGTTGAAGTAGTTAGTAGCTGGGACCCATCTTGGGTCCCAACTCAATTATCATGATTCTAAGTGTTGGACCCGGCTACACGCCAAGCCCTCTGTTTATGAATTAAAACTAATACAGAAGAGGCTGGTGACAGTAGGGTATTTTGTAAAGTTAAAAAAATACAGAGATTGAACACTTTAGAGTTCATATGTGTGTTTTTGTGGTAGTTAATTGCTTGAAAACACTGTTACAATATTCCAGCAAACAGAATAAATATATAATTTTACTGTATTTACTAATCAAATATTGCAATTCTACATTAAAATGTCATGTGGTAATACAACTGAAAAGATTCTACATGTCCAGCTAGAATGTCAAGTTTCTGGTTTGGTGTTCAGCTGCATGAACGAATAACACTTGGAGTTTTTTTAGCTGTTTAGTATGGCTAGGGTCTGTAAATAAGATGTTGAGGAATATTTTGAACTTTATGATTATTTTAGCAGGTTTGTTCAATTTGTATTACTTTTGGCAGCATTCTTTGCATTTAACTGTTTAGAAATCTCTAGATACAGTAACTAGAAAAGACTTGTAAACATTAGCAGAAAATAAAAGCTATATCAACACCCGAGAGAGGCGAGACGCTCCCCTTCATAACATTACACCGGAAGTAGGTGGGACCCAAAACGGGTCCCACTTGATAAGGATTCAAAGAGTTAGACCCGGCTACACACCAAGTCCATTGTTTATGAATTAAAACTAATGCAAAGGAGACAGTAAGGTATTTTGTAAAGTTAAAACAAATACAGAGATTAAACACTTTAGAGTTCATATGTGTGTTTTTGTTGTAGTTGGTTGCTTGAAAACACTGTAACAAACTGAATAAATATATAATTTTACTGCATTCACTAGTCAAATATTGTAACCAACACCAACATTGGGGAGTTGACCACACCATGGGGACATATTAAAAGACAACAAGCATAAAATGCGTTCTTTAGAAGGACAGAAATTATACATTATTTCGCTCTGAGTTGGTTATTTTTGTCTGAGTCCGGGTAGTTCTGCAGATTGATGGTGTTATTTCTCGGTTGAATATGTTCAGGTTCGTTAAAACTGTCTGCCGGGGACCGTGAGGTACTCTGACGATCTAACTTATCGTCAAAACTTACTGAAAATACTCCACCGGGGTTACATTGAACTTTGCCCAAACCTTTTAAATTTCTCGGCCAAACAATACCGAGTCCGCTAAAATAAGTTTACCGGGGCTACATTTAACTTTGCCCAAACCTTTCAAATTTCTCGGCCAAACAATACCGAGTCCGCTAAACTGTTTACCGGGGGTTACATTTAACTTTGCCCAAACCTTTTAAATTTCTCGGCTAAACAATACCGAGGCCCCTAAAACTGTTTACTGGGGTATTTTTTCTTTAATAGAAACCTTAAGCTATAAAATACCTCCAAGTCCACTGAAAACTGTCCACCGAGGACAAATATCTATCTCCGGTCAAATTTTTCCAAGTCAGATGTTCTCCTGCAGTCGGTGCTTCCAACCTCGATCCATTGAGTCTCCACAGCTACCATGTAAATCTCCGGGCATTCTGTGATAAACCCTCGGTAAGTGTATGTTTGCTTGAATGGGGTTTGAGACCATTCGTGCATGAGCACCCAGGTTCAACCTTTATTTCGTGCGTGAGCCAGTCCAGATTATCTGGTTGACGCCCAGTACAAAATAAAAGTCCTCTCCCTTTTAGCAAACGAAAGGATAGAGTTTTTATTTGCTTTATATTTATTTACTTTTTTTTTTACAAGTCCCACCGGATTGTTCCAAGGAGTATCCTGTGCGTTAGCTAGGCTCCTCAATGTACAAAATCCTTCATTCACACCGGCTCGTTCGAAGGAGTAGTCTGGGTGTTAGCCAGACGCCTCAATCTACTAGATCCTTCATCACACATTCACACCGGCTCGTTCGAAGGAGTAGTCTGGGTGTTAGCCAGACGCCTCAATCTACTAGATCCTTCATCACACATACTCGTTCAAAAGAGTAGCCTGGGTGTTAGCCAGACGCCTCAATCTACTAAGTATCCTCATTCAGGTTTACGGGGCTTTTCGTCACCCACGTCAGGGACCTTAATTCACACACACACACATTCATACAGTGGGAACTTGTGATTTTAAAACTAATATTTAAAGTGAACTTTCATCTTTCATATTTGTGTAAGTAAGGTAAAACTTCTCCGGCAACAGACTTCTTACTAACTGTCTTGCTTCGGGAGTAGTCGACTTTAACATTAAAGAAAATAATCCGGCTTCGTTTATGAAAACTGTTGTTTTCTCAATCGGCCCAACGCCCTGTTTTTGGGCCTCAGAAAAACTTCCAACAGTTAATTTATCATTGTCATCTACATGTTTCCGAACTGCGCTCCAGCCATTAACATGCTTAAGAGCAGACGCTATATCTTTAGCTTTAAACCATGGCTTTCCTTTATTATCAAACAGAACCAATACCGGTTTGTTATTAAATGTATAGTATTTAGCAGCCATGTCACAATTACGTTTTTACAGACAAAAACAGCGCAGAAGCACGTCTGATCAGTACCACGACTTGGAGCAGAATGATGTAACTGTACTAGTGACAAGAAGTATGTACAAAAGTAACAATGCTCCGTAGGGAAAATGTCGTCTTTATCGACGGTAGCAACTAGGAATATAGACAAGTGATACTTCAAGATTTAAAACCCCAGATAGTTTCTCAACGTTACAAAACATTTCTTCAAAGTGATCATAAAAAACTGTCGGTGTTAGATTAGCTAATGGCATGTAAGGTATGTCTCCTGATGCATCTGTGTGCTTTATTGATACTCCGATGTAGGTGTTTGATGAGGAGTTCTCCGTTATTTTATCTACTATATACTCCGAAAACACCAAAGGCCATTCCCGTGCATTTATTGAACCTGTAAGTAAGAACTTAAACTCTGAGCGTGTAATATTAAATTTTACATTTTCATTTAACCTCTTTTTGTGTATAAGCTGAAGAAACACCTGTTGGTTAGCGGATGTATTATGTTCAGCAGACATTCTACAAGAAGATAACAAAACAAGATACAGCTGAGTGTAATAGCACAGGCACGTCTGATCAGTACCGTGACTCAGAGTATAATGATGTAACTGTACTAGTGACAAGAAGTATGTACAAAAGTAACACTGCTCCGTAGGGAAAGGTGCTACCTTTATCGAAGGTAGCATTATGGCATAAGTAATACTTCAAAACTTAAACAACCAGGCAGTTCCCTATTACTACAAAATACTTTTTTAATGTAATCATCAAAAAGCTTCGGTGTTAAATCAGGTAAGGGCATGAGCGATATATCTCTTGAAATACCACCGTGCATTATTGATACTTCAATGTAGGTGATTGATGAGGAGTCCTCCATTATTTTATCTACTATATACTCCGAAAACACCAAAGGCCATTCCTGTGCATTTATTGAACCGTCAAGTAAGAACTCATACTCCAAGCATATAATGCCACTTTCTGAATCTTCATTTAACCTACTTCTGTGTAAAAGGAAAAGAAACACCTCTTGGTTAGTGGGTGTAATATGTTCAACAGGCATTCTACAAGAAGATAACAAAACAAGATACAGCTGAGTGTAACAGCACAGGCACGTCTGATCAGTACCACGACTTGGAGCAGAATGAGGTAACAGAGCTGATGTTTAGAGGTATATACGCTTAGTACCCGTGTGATGGTTCCATTAGTTTTTGTTTTTTAAAGCCGAAAGGCAACGTGTCGTGATCATCATTAAATTTTCTCTTGGGCCCTGTAATTCTAAACTTTTTAATTTCGCTTACTGTAACGACTTCTCGTGTCTTTGTTCTCCTGATTCTATTCTCTTCAATTTCTAGTATTTCAGCAGCTTCGTTTAGTACCATCTTTTTTAGAGCTTCAAAATTTAGCGTTTCGGAAGTCTTCATATTGAGGGTGAGGCCCTTGATTTTACACACAGATTCTAACTTTTGCTTCTTGGTTGACCAAACAAGGTAGGCGTAAGTTTTAGGCCCCCCAGAAACAAATTCAACAATATAAGAGCCGGGGCCGTACTCGCTTGCCAATTCATCTGTCATTTCCCCGAGGTAATCTCCCGTAGGAACCTTATACAACCCACCACGGTATAAATAAATACATGAATCTGTATCATAATACAAGACTTGACCGCCCAAAGCATCTAGATGTTCATAAAGTTTAAGTCTCGCGTGAGCTGTAGTGTAGGCCGCAATTACAACATTTACAGTTTTTAGAGCCTCACTAGCTTCATCAACATTCTGCCAATTAACTAGCAAAACTTCTTGGTTTATTACTTCAGCATACTTTACATTTACTTCTGGTTGAGTTACCAACTTGAATAATTCTTTAGAGTTTCTGACGATTGAAGTTTGTGTCATGTTTTCTCTTTGACCAAACTTGCCGCAGAATGAATTTAACATTAATTTGGCTACTGATCTAAGTCCCCCGTTTTTACAAATTTTATCTTTCTCCAATTGAATACCCTCACGCACAAAGAAATCATAAACATACTTTTCTTTATCCTCTTCTGTCATACACCAGGCGGGATACCCTGAGGCTTCCTGCTTTACTTTCAAGAATTTATTAATAAAATCTGTAAACAATCCCCCTTTCTCGTATGTGGCTACCTCGTACTCCCACAACTCATACATGTCCAAAATCATATAGCCTTTTTCTACAGCTTTCCTTATCTCATCCATGGTCCACGTTCCTACCATTGCCCTTTCCTCACTATCATGAAAACATTCCCCTTGGTTTAAAGTTTCCCCACAAGTTCTACACAAAACAAACATCAATTTATTATTCATTTTAGCTGGAAGTACGGGATGATACAGGTTGTAAGGAGGTAGAATTTTGCATTTTAACAAGCCCTCTACTTCAAGACCTCTCTCTCGGCACTCATTTCCAACGTAAATAGTAGGATGACCCACGGGATACTTACAATATTTATTTACATACGGATAAAGGGAACAGACATCAACATACTGGATTGTTTGTCCCTCTTCACATTTACAATACGTTTTAGTATTGCCCGTCCTACCTCCAAAGAAAGAATCTCTAGGATTAAGTGGAAGTGTGTTTAGAATGGATAGTTGGTTCAAGTGATTTAGTTTTTTGTCTTTCTTCAATTTATTAAACTCACACTCCCACATCTCTACAACTTCATAGCTATTAAATTTGGAAATTTTGGTCTTGGTTCTCTCGTACCTGAGATTTAAGCTGTCTGAGGGATCTTCCTTCAAAGGAGCCTCTCTGTTATATGGGAAGCATTTTGGACAACCGTGCCAGTAGCACCCGTGAAACTCATAGATGTTTTCCCCGTCAAACCCGTCTACCTTCACCCCATTAATTTTGACTTCTTTGCCCCGGCCCGCATGTTGAATCTTTACTCCGCGTTTCTCCTCCTCCCAACTGAGCCACTGAATGGATATAGCTGACTGATTGTCTGTAAGTCGGTACCCTGATTTTGGTATAAGTCCAATAGTACTTTCTTTTAAGAAGTTACGGCGGAAGGCCAAGTTACATGCACTGGCGATTGTTATAGCTTCGAGGAAAGGATCTACGTTACATTCTTGTAAAAGAATACTTCTGAATTTAAGACAGGACTGAGCTAAAATCTCCACGTCGGAGATACAGTACTCTAAGATTTCCTTTTTGAAATCAAACCCGTAGTCTTCAGCAACTCGTTCGTCGTACCAAATCTCGAAGGCTTCGTGTGGTTTATCAAACATTGAGTCTGGGCAGTAATACTTTTTGTCGGGTATCGGGCCAATATAATTCTGGTTCGCCAGATTGTTAAAAAGATGTGGAAAATAACCTTTCTTTTTCTCGGGAGGCAGATCAAAAGCTTTAGGGAGTTCTGCGAGGGACATGGGAAAATAACTAAGTGAGTCAACAAACCTTACGTTGGCAACTTCAATCAAAATTGCTTTAGTTCCCCGAGGAGTTATTTTTGGTGTAAATTTAGTTTCTTCCATTATGTACTGTAGAATGAATTGAAAATCAAAACCTTGCCCGTTGTGAGCAATCACACAAACATCTTTAAATTTCTTTCGAATTCCCATTACATAGTCCATGAATTGTTTTACTGGTTCTTTTTCAAAGACTCTTTGCCTCTCAGAACAAGTTTCACACTCACCCCCATTAATACATTTAAAACAGTATTGTTGTGAGACGCACAGGTTAACTTTATGCAATTTTTTATCGGGATCTGAGGGAAGTGAGTCATCCTGCCTTGTTTCAAAGTCAAAAAATATGAAAAGAAAATCTCGGTCTTTCGGAGTTCTTCTATCGACCTTTATGAAACACTGATGCGCGGGGTCTTTGAACGCTTCACAGGGTTCACAATAAACTTCTCCGCATACGTGAGCTGTCTTACGTTTTTTTGGATAAATCATTTTGTTACAGTCGCGGCAGAACTTTATAGTTTTACAAACTTGCCCTTGATGGGCTATTAAACACCGCTCATTTTTGAAGAAGCGCTTGCAAAGACGGCATGTGATGCCTCCGTGTTCAAGTTTACAGGGCGGAGAGATAGAATGGCAGGACGGGCAGATGTTAGAGCATCGATGCTCACCCTTGTTATTGTAGGGAATATGACAGGCTTCACAGAAATAATGACATACGAAAGCAGCAGTCAAACTGTTGATTACATTATAATGCCCGTTGTGAAAGGGCAAGTTAATTTTAAATTTAGCGTCTTCATTACCTCCCTCAAAGTAAATATCCCGACCTTTTCTATCGTAACTGTATACTGTTATTCTGTATTTCTAAAGATGTGACTGGAATTTTTCAAGCTCGGGGATGCCGGCACCTTCCTCCGGCATTTCTACACGGGCCTTTGCTATGAGTTTATTAGCTCTGAAAGTTTTTCTTTTCCCCTTGTCTTTTCGTATAGCGTAGATCTGAGGATCATTCTTTGCATACGCTTTGCCTACCACCAATGCTCTAGCCAGACATAAATTGTCTTTATTATTAATTACTACAATACCCTTCCTAGCTTTACATTCCTCGTCAAACATGTTGTACATCTCTGGATGTACTCTCCCTTTACCTACGGGGACATTTACCCTCGTAACGTCAATTCTAAAAGTGTCGCTAGAGGTTAAAGATTCAGAGTTGCTTTGAATTATGCCTCCAAAAATATCCCAGAGAACATCACCGCTAACTTCAGAGACAGGTCTCAAAGCTACGTACCCCGGTTCAGCACTTTTTAAACTTATAGACTGTAATTTAAACCCAAGATAATCAGTGGGTACAGCGTTGGCTTTAGCCTTTTCAACAATTTGATTAAAACCTTTACGAATCCAATCAAACTCAGAGATACCTCTTGGCGGTTTAGTGAATTTGAAAACAGTATTAGTCCCGTAAAGTCTGAAGTGTTTAACAAAGGTTTCAGAGGTACCAATTACATTTACTGGGCTTTGAGAGCTCTTTTTAGAAACTTCCATCCTTTAACAGAGAATTAAATACTGAAAACAAGCTAAACTGTGCTAACGCTTAAAACGAGCAAACACACCGACCAGAGTCAAGCTCACGAGGATACAACTGAATTACGCAGAATCAATAATAATCTGTGCAAGAGAACACTTACGCAAGAGCAGCACAAAACACGTCTGATCAGCGTCACGACTGAAATCAGACTGAGGTAATGGAGCCTGTCGTAAGAGGTATACAGTATGTAGGAGAGCACAGTACCTCTGTATTACTACGAAAGTCAGAAAAACACTAACACATAAACTACGCAAGTCAAAGCAGAGCTACAAGTTATCGAAAGTTAACTCTAATGAAGGTAGCAAACACTACTGTAACCAAGAACAAGAATATAAAGTGAGATTACTGTTACTCAACACATACAAACACAAAACTACTCTTGACACATGGAAGTGAGGTTAGGAAAAGTGAGGTTATGTTAGTCAACACATACAAAAACTGCTCTAACCAAAACTGCATAAAAGAACAGGAATAGAAAGTGAGGTTGCTGAGGTGAATTTACTGTACAAAAGAACCAGGGCAAAAATCAGGTTACTGGAGGTTATGTTAGTCAACACAACACTACTTTAGCCACGAGGAAGTGAGATTATGTTACTTTCTTTACTGTAAACTAATAAGTCAGATAACGCTAAAAATCACAAGACACGCAAGATTACTATAATATAAAGTGAGGTTATGTTACAGTGAGGTTAGAAATAAAAGTAAGGTTACTTTACCGGAGCAAAGTAAAAACACGTCCAACCACGAGAAAATCTGGGTCCAAAGAGAACGAATGTTAGCTGTAATAGAGTAGATTAGAGTGGGGGGGAGATGACTAATGAAATTTTGAATTGTTACAGGAGTCTGATGGCAGGGTGGTAGCTCCATCTGGAGACAAGCTGTTAGTGGTGGCTGGGGGGGCAGACCTGGAGTAGTGCGAAATTGTAGTGGGTGTGTCAACCCTTGAGTAGGACGCGAATTAACACACCAGCCAATCAGGTTACACCCGCCAGCTACAGTACGCTGAGAGAACAGGGGCTGTAGTTAGATACACAGAAGGAAGAGAAGGACGAGAGGGTTAAATAATTACCAAAACTGTAGATAATTAAACACAGAGGATCAGAAAATTAACCACAGAGGGTTGCAAGATAAATAATCAACCACAGAGGGTAGCAAAAGAGCCACAGAGGGAGGCAATTACACCCTAATTCCATTCCTCATAAGAGCCCATGTTATTCTATTCTCCGTAAGAGTCCATGTTAATCTATTCTCCATAAGAGTACATGTTATTCTATTCTCCATAAGACCAATGTTGGACCCAAGGTGGCCGCCCTAACTACTCATTTGAATACTTTTACCTACAAAATTTAACAATAGGGAATGTGTTTACATTTTAATTGATGACCACATTATACATTTAAAATTTGTATTAAAGATAAAATTATGTTTTATTTTCCGATAGAAATGCTATCATAAAATTGAGCACATGTTTATGCCGAGACCAACTTGAATCTCTTGAAACTGTTCATGTCTTAGACAATGTAATTATCCATGGAGGATAGCGGAGAAAATAAACGCAGTTTTATTGTTATAGCAAAGAGTATGTTCTTATAAATTTAAATAAAAATTTAATAAAAACTATGATTGAAAGTTAAAATCATCCGTTGATAAATATATGTTTAAATGTTTTGCATCGAGTATTTTTATATCCTTTCTTTGCTCTTGTTTAACACTCCAAGATCTTGCAATATTTATAACAATACAATACTGATCGCAACTACGATATAGGCCTAACGATTAAAGAATAATACGTGTCTTTACATCTACTTACTTTTCATTGAAAGATTAAACCCACTACGGTGAAGTGGAGGGATGAAGTAATCTCGTTCCCGGGAAACTCTATATTCAAGTGAACCCAAGTATGAAGCCAGGCATTGTTAAGGATATCAAATGTTAGCATCTTTTCCTCAGATTCATTCACATGATTTTCTCCTTAATTTATCATAGGTTTTCATCAGTTTTGATAAAATTACGAATTATTGATTATTATTTGCTAAACCAACATGATTTAAACTAGTGTTGTGAATTTGCAAATTTAACGTAGAAAAATAATTCAAACAATGCTGGTATGGCACTAAATACATAAATCGTAGTCAACTATTAAAAAAAATTAGTAAAATAAATTTAATTTATTTCCCGTTGTTATTGCTATAAATCACCGAAAAATAATCAAGAAATCTTTTCAATAATAAATACAGTAGGTAATAAATCAATACAAAGTTCAAATTTTCAAATTTCTGTGGCAATATACGATGTGTGTAAGGAGTAATTTTGTAAAACTAAATCTGGTGTAATCTTTCATTAAAACAATATGAAAGTTCAAGTACATTGTTCTAGAGACCGTTTTATTTCTTTTCAACGGGCTTTGCTGCTACTCATAATATATTAATTTACAACAAAAATTAAACGTATATTTGTAACTTTTATAACGTTAATCTGTATTCCATTCGGATTCAGTAGTTAGACCTTCTTTCCATATTCGAATCCTCAATGAACGGTTAGATTACAATAGTGTATTAAACCTGAGTGAGAGCTTAGTTAACAATTTATCTTAAATTAAATTTTAAAACTTTGGTGGGATGTGGATATATTCATTTAGTAAGATCTCGTAATATTTTGGGTTGAAATACACAGTTTCTTAGAACATTACAATCTGAATATTCAGAAAGGCCAAACAATTGTTCAATAGTTGGCTTGTTGTGTGTACACTGCTCCTCAATGGGCCAATCACCGGAGTGTAGGCACGCCAAATTTAATCTAGTTATTGCATTCCTGCTCAAATTGCTAATAGTTCTTGTAGACACTGCAGTTCTGTGGGATTTCCTTCGATTGGTGGTATGGTGATTAAATACTGTTTTGATCATGTTAATATCAAATCATTGTTTATTCTTCATGAATAAATGCACTTTATAAAATGGTGAAAACATGAACATTAATTCTTCCTAAAGTATAATACCGTTTACTCTATCAGTAAATAAGAAAAATCTTACTTGGTGTATGATAATTTTAGGGGGCTGATTCCCGGCTATAAGATTGGCTACCGTACTTGATTGGCAAACCGTACTTGGAATTGGCAAACCGTACTTGGGATTAGAAAACCGTACTTAGAACTCGTCTGTAACAATTAAACAAAAATATAATATCAGACAACTTAAATTATCTTAAATTTTATAAATTTGCTGAAACAGAATTATTTATGATGAAATTTTACAGTCTATTAACATTTTGCAAATGTGATTTTCCTTCGAAATGAAACATGACAATTGAATATTTAATGTTTGGAAATTACAAAGCAATTAGTTGATCCTCATCCTAAATAGTTCCATACAGTAATAGATCAAATCATGGCAATCAATATGATTTACAATACAAAGCACACAAATCATTCCTATAATATTTAAAATGGTTTTAAAATTACTATGTCAACGAGTATTTCTGTTAGCTTTGGAAATCAGCCAACTAGGGAATAAATTAAACTAATTACAATTAATTTAAACTTAATTGACAGCTGTTGTCCAGTTCTGCCTATTAGGTGAGATTATATTCTATAATTGATGATTCTAGACTTTTCATGTCTTATCCATTATATATCGAGCAATTGATCTAGTTTTTTAAATAATTTAAATTTAATAACATAAGTACAATTACTTCAGTACATGTGTTGAATATGTGGATTTTGTGACCTAACTGATAAATTTTCATAGTGTATTTAACAATTCAATTGCCACCATGTATTCATTTTAAATTTTTGCACAATCGCTTTTAAAGCTTTTTAAAGCTTTAGAAAACAGTGTTTTACATATATTTTGTTTACCACATGACGTGTCTCAGTGTAAAATATTAAAGCCGTCCAACACATGCTTAAATATTACTGAAAAATGTACTAGTAATAATGGTATATATATATATATATATATATATATATATATAAGGCAAAGCCCTCATTTACTCATTAGTTACTCTCCAACGCCCCGGCGTGCTATTGTGTTGACATTTGGTACATTGATTCTTTAAGTCAAAATTCGTAAAGATAAAATGTTTTCAAACCGATTTAACTATTTTTCCCCACGGGTCTTCATAGTTACCGTGTATTCCTTATGGACAGTTAATTTCAATTAAATAATCTTGATTCGTAGTAGTTCCACGAGCTAACCACAGAATGCAGCAAACATGGCTGTCATAGTTCACGCGAGCGAAGCCGCAACTGGTATGCTAGTATCATATAAATTTAATTTAGTCAGCCGTAAATATTTAATCTTTTAACACATAATTTATTTAATTAAGAGACTAATCTAATAAGCTTACTTTCAATATAATAAAAGAAAAACATGCACGATAGTAAAATCATAAAATGTTTGGTTGGTTTTATGGGCTTTAGTGACCCCTTAAGTTTATTTGTATAAACTATTAAAAAATAGCATAGTATTATTTACCTTCATAATATCATCAGCTGTTTTATTTTTTTATTTGTAGTAATTAAGTATATATCATCAAAGCTCTTTATCAGTTAAAATTATACAAAATGTTATCATTGCAATTTTGTCTCATTGCAGAAATCTATAATTATTTTAGTTGTATTCAATACAACATAGAATAGTATATTTAATTTGTACCAAAAGTGCAACATTTGTTAGTGCAAGTGTTACTGTGTGCGGTTCAAGAAATGTACTTCTTTACTCAGGTCAGTCATTCAAGAGATCATTTATTTATTTAAAAACTAAATAATATTACATAAGAAAATTATTATATCTCAATTTCTTTCATGTTTTGTTTAATTTTCGATTTCAAAAACAATCTAAATATAGGAGTACACCGTTTATCTAATACTTAGTTATTGCAGTTTGTCATTAAGTGCATCTAAGAATACTAAGAATAAGACTTCTTTGAGTTACCTTGCTCTGATTATTTTGCACTCTACGTGTTGCTGTGAGAAAAAGTACCATTATTATGGCATTTCTCATGCCTGTTAAACGTAAAGTCCTATATATAATATATGTACTACGTTTAGTTCAAATAAAAATGTAATCATGCTATCTAAATTATGGTCTGATTTAGTAACACTTGTTAATTGCATCATCTGTTGTAGTATAAAACCAAAATATATGTTTTCTTTTTCTAATTGCATTAGAATTAAAGTGTTGAAGAGTATTAGAGTATTTGAACCTTGGGATTAAGGTTGCTTTCCAACACTCGGCCCGCCGTTAAAAGGTTTCATGGTTCATTTAACGGTAACTCGTTCAACTTGGCAAGGCAGTCGGGTGCAATACCGATTACGCTGAAGCTATAAATACCCTTTAAACCACCTTTTAAAATTAGGTGAGCATTGTATTGTTTAAAATAAAAAAAAGGTTGTTGACAAAAGAAATGGCTTCTTTTATTGGACCAGCTTTTAAATTATAACTGAATAAAGCGATACTAATAAAATGCTTACACTAAATCCGAGTTTAACGGATAACCTTCTGACAAAATTATTTATTGCTCAAAGAAGTAACAAATGCTAATACTTAACCAAATGCTAATTAAAGGATGTACCAACAAGTAAAGGGCTTAGAAGCATTACGTTTGGAGAGGCAAAACTTATTTTATTTGTAATATGCGTTTATTTATATAATAATAAATTTACTACGTTTTTATCTCACAGTTATTATTTCTGATTTGCAAACGTCGCATAAGAAAAAAAATTGCTTAAGAATAGTTCACGAAGTAGAACTAATATTTAGGAATTAACTATTGGATGTTTCTAAATAGGTCTTACTGGATTATGATTAGATTTTTGTCTACATTACACAAGTCAATCGCATGTAACAGATATCGCGAAACTAGAGATACATAAGTCCAAATCGATTACACTATTGTGATAGCTTCAATTTAGTATTTAGATTAACGGTAAATTAATATAATGCAATCAATTGAATTGTGTCAAGACATTTGATACAAAATATTAAAAGTTTTTACATAAACTAAAAAGAGATTAAAACCTGAAATATTTGTAAATTGGTTAGGAAAGAGGTGAAACGCTAATCACGAAGCCTAAGATAATCTTTAGTTTGAGTGTATATGTATTTTGTAAATATATCTCACAGTAAATGGAGCCAAAACACTATAAGGTGACACTCGAGATCAGCGGTTCCCCGGGTTATTGGCTCCAACAGATGAACTCGTTCGTCTTGATAAATACAAACTGTCTGGGACTGTAAAACGCCCGACCTCTCAAAAGTGGTTAACTTCTCTATTAGAAAATTTACTTGTGCAACAATTTCAAACTAATAACCTTGCAAAAGATTGCAGTTAATTCTAACACTTTGTCATACAACAACTGGTATTACATTTTACTTTACGAATATATTTTCTTTAGAAAAGTAAGACGTCACTATAAATTGTTACGCTAGAAGCAGTGATCCATATATCAAATTTGTAAGGTCAGTATAATTGTTAATAACAAATTGCATTAAAGTCTGCTTTGTGCTTTTGAAGTTTAGAAAATGTTTATAAATATATATTTTCTATTATCTAAGTAAAGTGGAAGTGTATACTTATTACAAACAGTTATATGTGATACAGACACCCTAATCCACAATGTACACTTAACATTACTGATCTTAGTTTAAAAATAATACAAATTATTTATTATATTCTATGGATTGCAATTCGTTAAGCTACATTTACGTTCCTTAAACCCGCATTATCTGCTATAGCAGCTATAGAGAGCTGTAATTTAAAAGTTTATTCTGAAATTTAATAGTAAGTTTCTATTCAAATTGAGAGGAAATACACCAAAAATGATCTATCAACCATTAGTTTATTAAAACATTCCTTGTTTTATTTTTTTGTTAACGGATTATAAAAATCACCATAGTGAATGTAGGTTATGTAACATTTCCCGGAGAAAAATGTTATTGAGACAAAGACAAACAGGAAGCTGTGACTATAAACGACCAGCTTGTCTTGAACCCGTTGTTTTGACACTGACAGTTTGTTTTACGCTAGCATTTGATGTGATAGAAACCATTCTTGTGTTCATTTTCAAGCCTTATTCATTATCTTGTAAATATAGGAGATGAATAAAAGGGATTTATAACCTCGTATTTGATTTGCTTTTTTGGTTTTACGAAATAAATTTAAAATGCCCCCGTAGCAGCAAACCTGCTTACTCAGCGAATGTCCAATGCAAATAAATTTATCTTAATACCACAAAAAGCCACATACCAAGTTTCATCAATATACATTCATAAATAAACGATTCATGACATTTTGATTATTCTCTATAAGAATAACATGGCGGCTGAGTATAAAGGTTTGCTGAAATGGGGAACACTAAAAATAGGTTTTTATAAAAATATCAATGTAACTCAACTAGGTAAAGCCACATACCAAGTTCTATTAATTTATGTTCATAATTAAAGGAGATAACACCTTACTTATTTTTCAAAAGAATAACATGGGGCTGAGAATGCAGGTTTACTGCTGCGGGAACTATAGGCCAAAAATTGGGTTTTTGTGCAAATATCAATAAACCACAATGAAATGAAGCAATATACCAAGTTTCGTCAGGATAAGTTGGTAAATAAGCGAGATATACAATTTGTCTTATCCTCAATAAGAAAACATTGGACAACGTACTGTGTTTAGCACTTTCAATATCTCAGTAATCAATTGACGTAGAGCAATGATTGAAACACCAAATTGTGCATCTTTTTAAGCTGATTCCAATGGAAACAAATAAAAGTTTACTTTTACAAAAATTATATGTAAACAACTCAATTATATATATGTATATATATATATATATATATATATATACAGTTTCGAACGAATGGTGTTTTAGGGGTCTGAGGCCCTCAAAACGGAAAGTTATCATGGTCCCGGGCCTAGGTCTTACCATTCCGACTACGGTAATAGCTTCTTCCCTATAGGGGAAATTCGCTAAAACAAATAAGTTGTCTAAATCGTCCATACGTAGGTAGGTGTTACATTTGTCTACTGATTACATGTAATACTACGTTAGTTACAGTCAGTCATCTCAAATGCAAATTCTAGTTGTGTTACTGACAGTAACAGAGTAATATAGTCGTCACAAAGAAAGGTCAGAGGCTAAAACCATCGATTACTGATTATAATTATTTTGTAGCTTTTGCTACTTTATTAACAGCTGAAAGTGTTATTTGTTTCAAAAGAGCATTATCCATCAACAGATTTTATTATTTCATGACTATAAACGCAGCAAGTCCTTTGTACGTATTAAAGATCACCAAGTGGTTTATTGATTTTGTTGCTAGTTAAATTTATTTATTTATTTTGCAGGTTTGGCAGATATCCATAAGGCTATTAGGTATTTTTGATTTGTTTAAGGGGCTGAAAAATGTATAATGATTTTCTTTCACTATTGACGTACGTAAAATATATATTGAAGGAGGAAAATTTTAAACTATGGTTGTAACTGGCTGCTACTAATGAATCATGCAATCTGCAGCAAGATATATGAAAGGGAAAACCGTACAAATTACGTTTATGTCTTGTTTCTGGCATATAAGTAGCTATATACTTAGTCCATCGGACAAAAAAACCATTCAAAAAAATATCTCAAAGTTTGTAAATTCTTAGTTAATTCCTAACTTCTTATTTAAGTTGCTCGAAATAGTTTGCATTAAAATTTCAAGTAATGCTTTTGTTAACTATTTATGTATAACAATTTTTATCGAAAACAAATTTTAAAAGAATATCCTATAATAAATAAATCAAAAATTACATTAAAATTCACTATGTGCATTTTTTCAATATGTGATGTAATGTTTGGAGTGTTTTAAATCCCTATTACATGAATAATATATGTTTTCAAATATCTATTTAGTTAATTGGTTGTGTCAAACTGACTTCAAACTTATTTTAAGTACAATACATATTGATACTAAAAGGTAAATAATGTTAATATCTATTTTATTAATAGGCAAGCATGATTTTTGCCGAACGTTTTCTCAGCTCGTGCGCATCGAAGGAAAAATCTAAGCATACAGTTAGAAATGTATTTTCTGTAGATGTGCACAATACTATCGTAATTTACATTAGTTTCTGAGGAATAAAGAAAATTTAATTTTAAATTTGAAAAAATAACATTGGGCTTATGGGTTGCCATGTTGGTTACGGAATAACAACTTAAAATAAATATATAGCACAACAACAAGAACAGATGATACATAAATAAAAAAAATTACTGACTAATGGAATGGTAACACCATTCTCTAATCAGTTTAAACTCCACATTAAAACAAATTAGACCTGTTTTTGAGGGGAGAGGATGAGGGATGGGTGAGGATAAGTTGGAGAGGTTTCAATCATAAATAAAAAGGCTACTGAAATGGTAACGCCCTTCTGTTACCGTTTTAACTCCACATAAAACGGGGAGTGGATGAGGTGGAGAGGATTCATGAATAAATAAAAAAACGTCTGACTAAATTATGACTGAATTGCTATAGCCTTTCTTTAGCATTTTAACTTCACATTAAAATAAATTAAACCTTTTTGTAAGAAGAGGGTGATAAGGGATGGGGAGAGGTGTCAGAAATAATTAAAAAGGCTACCTATTACTGATATGGTAACATCCTTCTCTTATTCGTTTTAACTCCATTTTCAAATAAATTAAAGCTGTTTGTGAGGGGGTGAGAGGACGATATGGGAGACGGAGAGAGGATGAGGTGAAGAGGTTTCAGGCATGAATAAAACAACTAATGATTACTGGAATGATATCACCCTTCCCTTATCCATTTTAACTCGACATTAAAAAAAGTTACCTGTGGGTTCGGGTGGGGGTGGGAGATGGAAAGAGAGACGGAGAGAGATATATATGAGCACCACAGAACATACTAGATATTAAACTATTTTTTGTTTTTCAAATATTTGGACAAACGTCGACCTCTGGGTTGTCTCTAGATTCTATTAAAAGGTAAATAAAGGTAATATACTCTATTACAATAACAAACTCTTTATTGTTATAAATACATGACATTCCAAAACATTGTTATTAAAACAAAAAAAAAACGGTTTATTATATTATTCTGATACTGTTAGGTAGATCATTAGATAATGATCTAATACTCAAGGCAAATGGAGCGTTAAAAACAGTCTTATGATTGTTTGCGTAATTTGCATTTAAAATTTGTTATCTAGTATTTAAACCAGACAACTTTATTTAATCTAATTGATGTTGATACATTTTTTAAAACATTAACACGTGAATTATAAATAAATATACAACGAAGGTACTTATACTATATTCAGTAGTTTAAATGCTATTTTGCAGTATGTAAAAGAACGCATTTTGCACATAACTCTCTTTACACGACTTATAATTTGAAATACTACATTACTTGTCACAAAATTTCCCCTTACTTCAAAGTCATATAATAAACGGGAGTGAAAGTATGCAAAGTAAATTATAGTCATTACAATAAAATCCACCGTAATAGACAGAACCATAGTTACAATATATGCTTTTTGGGATTTATTTTAGAGTATATATATAGAGTTTTTCCATTTTAAATAATCGTCAAATTATATTATATTTGTTTCATCTATTGTGTTTGTAAAATAAAAACACATCAGTGGAGAACACAGCACTAGCATTCACCAATCGTGCTTATACAAGAGCGTTCTCTTTGAAGAGACTCAACCTAAGCAACAACTAATTGTGACCCACATCGAAACAGCTTTGATGTTACATTTACACTGCTCCAATAGAAATAGCATCACCTGTGTTTTCTAGTGTACTGTTCTAGTGTAGTATTCATTACTGGGGGAATATATAGTTGTGACTGAACAATTTACTTTTACTACTTAGACAATATGCTCCATTCCAATCCGTATATCACTGTTATTGACATTGTCAAAATGATTACAACAAAGCACCCTCTTTTAGTGTCATAATTTTGTTTGACAAATGTTTCGTCTCTCAGGTAATTTTAACGTCAAAATACTGATAACCTGACAACTCAACAAATAAATAGTTTTGAAGCTATCATAGGTATTGATAATTAATTTTTGAATATTGATATTTTGAATTAATATTTTACCTCTAAGGGTTGCGGTGAAAATGTAAATTTACATTAAGTGGTCAACGCAGTACGTTTTCCAATGTTATTCTTATGGGTATTAAAAGTGCAATTTCTCTCATATTTACTAATAAATTATATTAAAACTTCATATGTAGATAAAGTTATCTTTGGCCAATAGAGGAAATTCAGAATATATTGCTACCCTACCCTGGGGTGAGGAAGGGGTATTTCACCTCTTAAAATCACTTTGTGTTGAAATCGATTCTGTAGTGAGCATGGGTGTATATTTAAGAACAAATTAAATTGGAGATGGTGTATACAGAGATGCTACTGTAGGCCTACTTTATATAATATTTAATTAATAAGAACTAATTTATTGTAAAAGTTATTTTAAAAGGGAGAAGGAATTATTTTTAAGGGGGAAGGGCATTATTTTAAAAGGATGTCAGTTTCCCTGTTACTATTGATTTATAAGGTAATCATAACAAATCAGATGTTCAAACTAAAATTGTAAAACTTTGTAAGTCAATCTTTCATATAATATCAATAAAACCTCCTATCTAAAATGATTTATATTAAAGAGAGGGTTAAAGTTGTACAGTTTTTTTTTATACAAAGTTATGTATATTCTGTGAATCTACATTCCAAATTATTTAAATTTTTAATGCTTAACCTAAAACAATTACATTTCTGGAATAGTGTTATTTAGTTAAAAATCACAGGTTATTTTACCCCCGTCTTCAGCTTTAAGTTGATCCAAACTGGACTATCACGGTTTCAGTAGCTTATTGTGCTTCCATTTTCAGGTATTGAATTTCAATAAAATCTGAACAGAATTTACAGAATTTGCATGTCTGTCGTCAAAATTTTAAAAATACCCATAACACCGAACATACACACACGACATACGACAGCGAAACATTTAAAGTG
Source organism: Allygus modestus (assembly GCA_963675035.1). Taxonomy (NCBI): domain Eukaryota; kingdom Metazoa; phylum Arthropoda; class Insecta; order Hemiptera; family Cicadellidae; genus Allygus; species Allygus modestus. The sequence goes on from OY776112.1 coordinate 379,139,756, forward strand.
CACTATTAACGCGTACCGGCCGACCATCAGTTTGGATCAACTTAAATCTGAAGACGGAGGTGAAATAACCTGTATATTTTAATTGTCTAATCAGCTTTTGAGCCTATTCAATATGAATAAGATATTCGTTTTCCTTTCGGTTTAAGAAAAGAGGATTTATTGAGCTTCATCGAGTTATAACTGTCACAATATGAACGCATAAGAGTAAAAATGAAGGGATGAAGGGATGAAGGGAAGTATTTTAGAGAGTTTAGTTATTCTTTGAGTATAGTATTGTTGATAGTAACAAATAAACACAATTAATATATGTTATAAAATCTTTTAAAGTATAAACTAAATATTGGACAATGTTCTACGAATTTTAATTTCAATTAATTAAAATGCTTTGATACCTGGAGTTTCAGAAATATTTACTCCACAAGCAGTAAACCAAGTTTACAATTCAATACCTTTAATACGAATAATGTATGTGTAAAATAACACTTATACACACACAATAATACATTTACGAATTTTGTGGGCTATTTCATAAACTGTTGATATATAGATCTGTTTTAGTTATGTATATATTTGTTAGTTTACCTCTTTTGGTTAGTGTCTTTATTTACTCCTAATCTTAAATAAAAAAAGAAAGCACACAAATTAAGTCATACCCGATTATAATTTGAAAATTTATGATATTTAAATACTAATGTCATTATTATTTAATGTCCAACTAATAATGTTGATTATTTTTTGATACTATTGTTGAAATATACAAGGTAAAAACATTATATTATTTTAACATGAAAACCATAGTCATTATGATTATGAAACATGTAAAAAAGATTAAAACATAGACTATACCTATGTGTAGAGAAACAAAATCAGCTATTCAAAATGATCAAAGGGCAAAATACCTATTAACTTTTAATACGTCTTATGAAGTACATTTTTAGTCATCACGGTAGTTGAAATGTAATCAGGCGTTCTTTAAAAAATAACTTGTATTCAAGTTTAACAAAACTAAAAGTAAATTTAGGCCCTCTTTAACAATGTTCTATATCAGAATTAAACCTCGAAATATATTTTCTTTTTTACTTTTTTTTGCCTATGTAAATTTCCAATATTCTGGTCATATTTGGCTGGGCGAGTGCAAACTAATGTTATAACTCAATAGAAATTGCGGAAAAAGCTACGAGTTTATTATTAACAAGTATTGCAAACAAGTCTTCATCTTTTTTGTAATTTACTGATATGTTATAATGTCTGGTAAGTATTAATACTAGTGAAGATAGTTCCATTTGGACCAACATACAATAATTGAATACATAATATATTTAATTAAACCACAATGACTTTATAACTTCCTGGGAAATATTCTTAACTAATACCTTGATATGGTAATTAAAATAAATAATATTGTTTACAGACTTACCAATATTTTCACATGAAACTTACCGAAGAAATAGAATCCAAAAAGCTCAGGGGTACAAATTCTGAATACTAACTAGTATGATAGAAAAAACAAGTTCAAATCTATATTTTTATATGTATTCACTACATGTATTACAACTACGTGATGTGAATCCTACAATGTGAGTTGCGTCAAAGCATTACAGTCAATCTTTATTTAAACATCAATATAATATAAAACTTTGCGTGTGTTTTAAATCTTTTAAACTCTTCCCTGTTTCATATGATTTGTTAAAGTAAATACCCTCGTCGCAGCAAACCTGTGTACTCAGTGAATTTCCAATGCATAATATATGTCTTAATCCCATTTAAAGCCGCATACCAAGTTTCATAAAAATATATTCATATATAAGCGATATATACAATTTTAATTATTCTCCGTAAGAATAGCATTGGTGATGAGTACATAGGTTTGCTGAAACAAGGATCACAAACAATTGGGTTTTATGCAAATATAATTATAATTTAATTAGGTGAAGCCACATACCAAGTTTAATCAATATTCAATCATAAGTAAGCACTATATAACATTTTAATTATTTTCCATAAGAATAACATGGGAGATAAGTAAGCAGGTTTGCTGCAACAAGGAACTAAAAAAAGGGGTTATTATGCAAATATCAATATAACTCAACAAGGTGAAGCCACATACCGAGTTTTATTAATTTATGTTCATAATTAAGGGAGTCATTACGTTTTACTTATTCTCCATAAGAATAACATGGGGACTGAGTACGCAGGTTCGCTGCTACTGGGATAATCAACAAAAAATAAATTTTGTGTGCAAATATCAATATACCAGTACTACGTAACCCCACGTGCCAAGTTTCATCAATATACATTCATTAATAATGGAGATATCAAATTTTATTTATTCTCCATAAGGATAACATTGGACAACGTACTGTGTTAAGCACTTTGAATATCTCTGCAACGGTTGGACGTAGAATCACAATTTAAACACCAAAATGATTGTTTTGTGGAGCTGAGTTGATTGGTAAAAGCAAATGTGAAGTTTACATTAAAATCAACTTAGGAAAAGCCAAAAACCTTTTTCCCATAAGATTAACATAGGAGATTTTATGAGCAGGTTTTTTTTGATTTTATCGGCAACCACTTATCCTAGCTTAATAATTCAAAATACAATGTTATTTGTTTTTTTAAGCTCTTTAACATGGTCTAAACCAAAATTAAGTGTTTTAAAATTTTTAGGGCAAAAATGCAAAAAACTGATTTTTGGAAAATTTAAAACCCTCATAAACCCCCTTTCCCATGGCCCGATTTTCCTGGTTTTCGAACTTAAAGTCATAAATGTCACTTTACACATTTGAGCAAAATTTCATCGAAATCGGACGTTTTTTACTCAAGTTATCGCATTCACGGACACACATATATATATATATATATATATATATATATATATATATATATACATATATATAAATTTGAACGAATACTGTTTTAGTCATCTGGGGACAAACTAAATTAAACAAACTAAACAAAATTTGTCATGGTCTCGGGCTTAAATCTTACCATGAGACCTATGTAATAACTTCTTCCTTATATAGGGGAAATTCGCTAAAAAGTCAAATAGTGTAAAAAGTTAATGTGATCATTTTCTTCACATCATTACCACGAACTTTATTGGCAGTCACACGAGTCTAGCTGAAAATATATTTTAAAGTCCAGGAACTTATATTAAAATATCATATTTATGCCTGTATAACCTATATGCACCGTATTAGTGTCTATGAAATAACAGGTATTTATGAAATAACTGATACCTGACAATTTATATCATAGGGACGTGTAAAATAAAATATTAAACGCAAAAAAATTGCTTACGAAATAAAGAAAATTAAGATAATTTGCTCCAGCAATTGGAACGATAAATATAAAAAAAACCTCAAGAGAAAGTTTGGGGTTTTGTTGATTCTGTTAACGAATGTTATTAGAAAACTAAGAGTTTTAATTAGGCCAACAAAGGCAGGCCTTTACAGAAGTGACCTGAGTTTATTGTTCAAGGGACTACTTTCTCTTTGTATCAAAACCAACGTGAAATATTATCTTTCATCTTATCCTTGGTATATCATTGCGGTTATTGTAAAACTATAATGTAACCATCTTGTTTAATATTATTATTTTTAATTTAAATTAATAGTTCATATCATGTACCTTAGACGAAATATATAAAAAAATTCAAAAAGTTTGATTGAATTGGTAAAGAACTCTATTTTCGATACGTTTCAAATGATACATGCAGCGGCATCAGGCCAAATTACATAACATATTTACTGAATAAATTAATATGCACGTGATTAGTAAAACAATTTAATAATACTTACAAATTAAATATCTTTATACACAATAAAAAAATGTATATTGTTATCTTTTTGCAGCCGTAAGCATACAGGTACTTAGATGAAAACCTTTTTAAAAGTAAACAAAACCTCTGAACAAACAAAACTTTGAAGCAACTAAAATATACTCCTACAAACAAACATGCATAAGGTAAAACCTTTGACGCGATTGCATGTTATCAACACGCCGTGTTAACTTGGGTTTAACCCGTCAAATGATAAAATAGTTCATTAGTGAATTGAGTAATTATTTGAAGCTGAAACCAATTAATGTTTCACAAAATATATATATTATGTATCCCATATATAACCAGAGCATTTCATTAAGCTTTGAAAATAATCACTAAAATACACTCTACCTTTTGGTTGCGTAATGTTAAATAACGAAAATTATATAACCAAATGTTTATGGAATCGACGATTTTAAATTAATAAGAGATAACTGCCGAAACCTATTTAAACACTGTAACTGAGAGTGGTTCAAATATTTGTTGGTTTTTTATATCAGTATACTACGTAACTGTTCACTACTAACGTTTTACGGATTTGTGTAACACAAGCTAATGTTATAGTTAGAACAACAAATTAAAGTTTTATGATTTGAGATTTTGTAACCACATTTATTTGGATTTCATTATCCTATATCACTTACCAATGAAATATAACATTTTTAAGATACCAATTAACGTCTTGTTTATATTATTAATGGTATTTTTATGTGTGTTGGAAATTAAAACCTGTGGTTTCAAATTGGGTTTAATTCGTTTGGCAAAATTAATCGCATTGGGTAATTAATACCTAAATCACAAAATCCTGTTACTGTCCTCAGTTAATAACCATTTTAACAATGGTAGTTTTTCTAAGAACAATTTCGTATATATTAATTCATATCCACAGCTTAGAAGTTTAAGATATACCAATTCCTAGATAGTAAGTTAATAATTAGAGTTTAAAATTTCAAAATCGATGTCTGTGGGATCGATGTTTTGTGGTATTTTGGTTGAAAACTAGTTTAAATTTTCATATACCGTATGACATATAAAACACTTTGTTAAATTTAAAATTTCATTTTAGGAAAAGCAACGAATAAAATAGTATATTTCGTCACTAGGATCAAAAGTGGATCTTTTTAATACGAGCTCCAGTTTAACTGCCGAGGCGAAGCCGAGGCTGGGAAATGAGCGAGTATTAAAAAGACACTTTTGATCTGAGTGACGAACTATATTTTTCGTCATACTGCCAAAAAACTTAAGGTTTAAACAAAAACAAAAGTAAAATTTACGTACTGTAGTAGTGGCGAAAGGGGGCTGCTGGCTCACTTGATTTATGGCTTCCGGTCACGTGACCGGAAGCGCTGAGTCATTAAACACGTCATCTGAGGCTGAGCCAGTGACGTAGGTGGTTTTGTGACGTAATGAGGGAAAGGTTAAAGTTCAAGGTCACGGGGAGGGTGTTTTAAAAAAGTACTACCTCGCACGCGTAAAATCCGATTGTGATTCGATAGTTTTAATTCGATACAAATATCGAATGAAAACAATCGAATGAAGCAATCGAATGATACGAGTGCGAGGTAGTACTATTTCATTTATTACTTTAATGTTTACATTTCTTTTTATTTACAATAAGTTATGTTTACAATAATTTATGTTTACAATGGTTCCCCGTTGTTTGTCGTCATCGATGTTGTTGATCCGGAGTCGCGACCATCACTTCGTTTTCTGATGAAAGGCGGTAGATACTTTGACCCCTGCGCAGAGTCTATGTTGTTTGTTGCGATCAGTTCTAAAGATAAACTGTAGCCATTCGCTAGGAGAAGTCTTAACTCCTCTTTAAAAACCTCCAGGTCCGTAGAAGTTGATAGATAAATAGAGTCATAATAAATACATCGAATCTTGAGTGACATGATAATGTTATTTTGTGAAGAGCGCGGAGAGAGGATGATGTTCACCAGTCGAGAGCTGGAGGTGTACTGACTATTCACAAGCTAGCGTTGCAATCGTACTAAATGGTGGGGGTAAAAGTGTGGTGGGGCGGAGCAGATGGCGGAGCAGATGGCGGACGGCAGATGGTAGGCGGCAGATGGCAGGCGACAGGTGACAGGCGACAAGTGCGCGGCAGATGGCAGCTGACGTGGGGAGGAAGACCTCGAATAAAATATCCATTAGTTACCCATCAAAATATTTGTGGTTCCATGTGCACCGTGCAAAAGTTGGTCTGCTCGTTGAAGTTCCTCCTCTAGTTTAGTAACCAGCCGAAAATCCGCTTCCATTTCATCCTCCTGCTCTGGACATTGCGGCTGCGCACACCACCTCTTGCAAGCATAATCATACGCGTTCTTATATTCCTCCAGGACTTGTTCATATGTCCTAGGCTGCTGGGATATAGTTTGCATCGCCGCTCCTTGCTTAACCTCGGTAGTCTCAAGAGTTGCCACCAACTCCTTCTCACTAATCGCACCTCCCCAAATAATGTTATTGCCACGGCTTATGACGTTGCTTGTTGGCTGCTGAGATGTAGTTTGCTCAACCTCGGTAGCGTCAAGAGTTGCTATCAACTCCTCCTCACAAACCGCATCTCCCCAAATATTGTCGTTGACGCTGTTCATGGTGTTGTCTGTTCCAATGATAGTATAGTAATGCAGCGTTTGAGTGTAGGTTAGGTACTTGTCCCTTCCCCCACCACATCACTTCCCCCACCACACCACTCCCCCCACCAAGTTTTTACATCGCGCACTAACTAGCGTACACGCATTAGTTAGGGTCTGACTCTTACACTGTCAAGACCGTAGCTCCTTAACTGAAAACTTCAATTAATTTGTCTCAACACTATATGTGTATAAATATTACAGTCACTATGATCTAAACTAGTGCATGTTTCCATGTGTTGCTTCTTGTGCAGCAGACAACTGGCTAAGAGTGTTTCAACCTTGGCTATTCTACGATGGAACCGCTCATTGTCCGCTAAAAGCGTAGACATTCTATCTTCATCGTCGGAGAAGTAGAAGGTGGTCGCAAGCGGGCTACTGAAGGACACCTTACTCATATTCCTGTAAAACTGTGACATGTTCAGACGTTAACACAAACTATATAGGTAGATGTTCATCAAACAAGAGCTGGAAGTATAATGATGTACCGCTAGCGAATAGGATAGACACCTATCCCCACCACAACGTTACCTTGTCCTTCAAACAGTTGTTTTTCGCTACAGTTGCTATACCCTTGGTCGGATCTGAAGTCTGTTTGCACTAACTTGTTCGTCTGATCAATCCGCGTAGTTTGAGTACCCACTTGATATATTTTAAACCGCAAATAAAGAAGTTATGTAGGTTTGACCTCTAAAATAGCTGTTTTTTAGCTATTACTGCTATGCCCTTGGTCGGATCTGAATTTTGTTTGCACCACCTTGTTTGTCTGATCAATCCGCGTAATTTGAATACCCACTTGATATATTTTAATCCGTAAATAAAGAAGTTATTTAGGTTTGACCTCCAAAATAGTTGTTTTTAGCTATTACTGCTATACCCTTGGTCGGATCTGAATTCCGTTTGCACCAACTTGTTCGTCTGATCAATCCGCGTAATTTGAGTACCCACTTGATATACTTTAATCCGTAAATAAAGAAGTTATTTAGGTTTGACCTCCAAAATAGTTGTTTTTAGCTATTACTGCTATATCCTTGGTCGGATTTGAATTCTGTTTGCACCAACCTGTTCGCCTGATCATTTCGCGTAATTTGAGTACCCACATGACATACTTTACACAAACTTTGCCCCCCCCCCAAAATGGGTCATGTTCAAGGTCAACCCCAAGGTCAAGGACCTTAGGACTTAGAAATTTTCACAAAGTGGGCTGCACACAAACATGAGACTAACAGTCTCCTGCCTATGTACAGGCCAAGTCCCTAACTTGAAATGCTTAAGGTGGTCCTGAAAAGGACCGTTTGTGTGTGATAGGACAGTGGTCAGGGAACGGTGGAACGGCGGTCAGTTTGGAGGTCAGTGGTTTATTCTTTTACCACCCACTTTACAAGCCCCTTCTGCTTAATTAGAAGCATTTCCTTCTCTGTCTTAGGAGGCGGTGGAGTACACCGCGGCATATCCACCTCGATGTATCTTTCACTGAAGTGGTGTTGAAGAAGACAGGTGTTCTCGTTTTTACATACAAATATGTAACCCGTCTCCAACTTCAGTTTTCTGAACTTCGTCTTCACGACCTCGAATGGCGTCACTACACTGTCGATCTTCATCCGCTTCAGCACCTCATCGGCAGTTAGAGGCGGAGTCAATGGTCGAGTCGTTGCAAAAGTTGATGGTTGAGGCGTAGTTGAAGGTCGAGGCAATGGTCGAGTCGTGGCAGAAGTAGATGGTTGAGGCGTAGTTGAAGGTCGAGTCTCAGGCTGTTGTTTAAAATATAGTGGGTGGTTCCGGAAATTCTTTTTGATACAAGACTTAAAAGAAGTTGGTCTTTTAAACCCGCTTCGTTTCTCTGAAGTCTTCTTCAAACTGTCCTTCACACGTTGCAGTTTCTCGATTGTCAGAGGAGAAGTCATATCGATGTAGGTGGTTACAGTTCGCAAGGCAAAGCTGGAATGAGCTGACAGCCGGAGTAAAGCGGGTCATAAGTGAAACCATGTCCTATCCATATATGGGTAGAAAGTTGGGGACTGGTTTGACCTAGACCGGTTAACATCCGGGACCCCCTCCGCCAAGGTCAAGCCAAGGTCACGCCAAGGTCAAGTCAAGGTCAAGTCAAGGTCACGCCAAGGTCAAGTCAAGGTCAACTCAAGGTCAAGCCAAGGTCACGCCAAGGTCAAGTCAAGGTCAAGCCAAGGTCACGCCAAGGTCAAGTCAAGGTCAAGCCAAGGTCACGCCAAGGTCAACTCAAGGTCAACTCAAGGTCAAGCCAAGGTCACGCCAAGGTCAACTCAAGGTCAAGCCAAGGTCACGCCAAGGTCACGCCAAGGTCAACTCAAGGTCAAGCCAAGGTCACGTCAAGGTCAAGCCAAGGTCACGCCAAGGTCAAGCCAAGGTCACGCCAAGGTCAAGTCAAGGTCAAGCCAAGGTCACGCCAAGGTCAACTCAAGGTCAAGCCAAGGTCAACTCAAGGTCAAGTCAAGGTCAAGTCAAGGTCAAGTCAAAGTTGACCCCCTTGTGACGACACAGGCGTGGTTGCCCCCCACCACTGTCTGCCGCCTTTATAAGCGGGAGCAGCCCGCAGTCTCTTCGCAGTAGCTTGCCGCCCGTTGTTTGGATATACGTCCCAGTGGGTTGCACTCTGCTGCAGCGTAGGTCTGTTAAGTGTGCGTTGGGCCCGACGCACAATTAAGAGATCCGCGCCCTTGCATGTTTAGTTAGTTTGTTAAGCATGTTAGATAACGCTTGTAGTTTGCTGCTAGGTAATGTAGTTAGTCTAATATATGTTAGTGTTTGGTATCTGTTTGAAGTGTCTTATTTACTAATGAAATATGTACTCCCGGCCCTACAGGTCCCTCAACAACCTTGGTCAAAACTTGGGTTCGCAGCAGCCTGACGCCGGGTGTTTGGATCTAAGTCCCACCGGGTTTCAGTGATACTGTTGACCTTTGCAAAACCGACCTCGGCTGTTCTTGTAAAAGTAACGTTAACTGATTAATTTGTTTCTTTTACATAGTTGCTGGTAAAGTCTTTATTTTCAAAGTAATGTATCTTGTTTCTCATCCTTTTCCTAACCCCCTGACAATAAGGTTCGGCCCTGAAAACCGGCCTTGTCAATAAGATCAATACGGCCATGCAAACCAGTTGACACCACCTATCTCACCCATGAGAAACGTTTGTGAAATATAAAATCAGTCTCTTGTTTAAAATCAGTCTCTTGTTTAAAATCAGTCTCTTGTTTAAAATCAGTCTCTTGTTTAAAATCAGTCTCTTGTTTAAAATCAGTCTCTTGTTTGTTGTCTTTTGTCCCCTTCCCCAATACAGAGCGGGGAATAGAGCAGTATGTTATGCTCTATTCCCCGCTTTGGCATTATGTCAGATGACCTTGACCTACTGACGGGACTTAGAAAAACTTTCGTTTGATCAAATATTGGAAGAAATATACTTTTAAAATAACCTTTCTCAATCACCTTCACTCCCACCACTTACATCTCCCCACCATTTACATCTCCCACCACTTACATTGGGTATAAAAGAGGTTCCCCATCACTGGTAAAACATTCTGCTGTTTGTGTTTAACCATGGCGCATATCAGGAAGCAGACCAAGCCTAAGAAGATGGTCGTAGCAAAACCAGCTCTTGTGTCACCTACTACCTCTTCTACTGCTTCTTCATCATCTACACCAACTACTTCTGCACCGTCTCTACTCCGCCAGGTTTTATCTTCGCCAGCTTCTTCATCGCCTGCTTCTTCATCATCCGGTCCTGCGTCCATACTCCGCCAGGCATTACTGATGTCCTTGATAATCCCGGAAGAGTCGCAACCAAGGTCTCCATCTTCTCCACCACCAAGACCCAAGTCACCAACACAATCATCTTTATCTTCCCCATCACCAAGGTCAAGGACAAGGTCTTCTTCGTCATCTTCTTCTTCGTCATCTTCGAGCTCGAGGTCCTCTTCTTCTTCATCTTCGAGCTCGGGATCATCATCACCGAGTTCAAGATCTTCAACACCCACTATACCGCAGATCATTTCTCCAATCATCACTCCACCTTCCACAAGTTTTCGTCCGTCAGTAATCTGCATAAATGATCAAACTCCTTCAGAGAAATTTAATGAATTAAAATCCTTGAGAAGGAAGTGCTTACTTCCTGCACAACAATGTAAATACAGTTTTAAAAAAGGTGCAAGGAAAGGGGAACGTTGTGCTAAATCTTGTGTCTTAGATGAAGAATTATGCAGTTTTCATTTAAGGCAAAAACACAAGGGTACCGTTTCTCTTTCCACACCACATCCAACAGTGAAACCAGCCAAAACTCGGATTAATAGGCTTTGTAAAAACAAACAATACTTCTTTGTCAAAATAATGGGTTTCTTAAAGGTCATGTTAAAATGTGGAGACCAACTCTACATTTTAAGATTACCTAAAGCCATGCGTCATCCCTACAAACCCACGAAAAAGCACTATCTAATCAGAGACAATTCAGGAACCACTGTGTGGAAAAAATTGTAATAACCTTTTTCCAAATTAAATCAAGTCTTTCTTTTTCCAAATTAAAAAAAAAAAGTGTGGACAACCTATTTACATTTTGTAGCATATGCTGCAGAGTGTAAATAGGTTGTCCACACTTTTTTTTACAATGTTACAACGACCTTGACCTAGAAAAAGGACTTAGAAACATTTCGCTCTGTTTAAATTCCTTTTCAAACCAAAACATTGACCTGTTCACCAACCTTTTAGGTGGGGGTAAGCGGGTATATAAGCGTGGCATCGTAGAACATATTCATTAGTCAGCTATGGAGACTCCAGCAGGTTCATCCAACTCATCAGCTACTGATATGGAAGTAATCTGGAAACGTAGAGCGAAACAAAATAGTGCACGTTCGCGAAGAAACGAAAATAAAGTAAGAGAAGGATTCAAAAGATTACAAGTCGCTGTACCATTTGCTAATCCTAGTGATTCTAGGATTTCAAAAATTCGACAGGCAGTACAATATATTAAGTTCCTTCAAACACAGCTTCAAGAACCTTGTATAAAAGCTGAACTGCCTGAGGAACCGCTGCCCCCCTCAATCTTACAAAAAGAATTAGGGAACGTTTTTGTCGAACCTCCGACCCTTAAAAAAGAAGATGACTAAACAATGAGAGGGGTTAAACAAAAAAACAAAAAAAAAAAAAAAAAAAAAAAAAAAAACAAAGCGGGGAATAGATCAGTTTGTGGTCAAAGTGAGAATCACTTACTGCTCTATTCCCCGTTTTGGCAATATGTTCAGACGACCTTGACCCACTAAAAAGACTTAGAATATTCGTGTATAGTAGTGACTTACACTCCGTGTGGTAAAATAATGGAAGATATATTTATTTCTTAACACGATATACCCCTTCCCTAACCCTTGTACTCCCACCACTAACCCCCACCATTTAAACGTAGTATAAAAGGGGTTCCCTATCACTGGTAAAATCATTCTGCTGAAAATGAGTACACCCGCTCTCCCTATCGCTGCAGCAACACTAGTAGTAAGCAGAAAGGTTGAAAATCACGATCAGTTAATTGTCTTAAGAAGATTACTGCACAAGTTTCTCGATTGGGAGGTTGGTTGTGATTTGTATATGTGGAAGCCTACGGCTCCAGTGTATAATAGTGAACAGGAAGCATGGAAAACAAGCTATAAAAACAATGTAAAGTTACTTAAAATGATTGGTATAATGGAAAGGTTACTCCGGCAGAAATGGATCATCAATCCAACATTTTATATTAAACCAAACCATTGTTGAATCAATAAAAAGGAGAGAGATTAAAAACAGAGCGGGGAATAGATCAGTTTGAGGTCTAAGTGAGAACCACTTACTGCTCTATTCCCCGTTCTGGTGGTATGTTCAGACGACCTTGACCCACTTACAAGACTTGTCATTCTGCGACATCGTTGTTTGATATAAAATGTACTTCCTACAATAATATCCTTGACATTTACCCCCACCACGTAAACATGGTATTTAAGCGACCGCATCGGAATATCCCAGTAGTTAGCTATGGATTCCCAAGCAAGCACATCCAAAGAGTATAAAGATGAACTATCAGAGTTTTTGAAGTTCAACAATTGCTTGCGGAACCGAAGAGCCGAAAACACATTAAGAACAAAAACATATAAGCTGACAATGCAAAAAGCCTACCGGAGATTATCAAGTAAAGTCCCGGGCGTTAAATCTACTACTAAAACAAAGGACATGATATATCGGGCAATAGAATACATAAAACATCTGCAGGAAATAGTTGCAGAAGTTCCTTCTGAAGAACCGGTCTCTCTTGAACCGATAGAATGCGTGTTCCTGGTGGAAGATAGGTTGGCGAAACATCATTTTCTTGAGGAAGAACCGTCAGCCTACAAACAAATCTTCCTCATGGATGAAGACCAGGATGAATAACTGGGTTAACAAAATTAAAGACGTCTGGAATACAAAGCGGGGAATAGATCAGTTTGTGGTCCAAGTGAGAATCACTTACTGCTCTATTCCCCGTTTTGGTAACATGATCAAACGACCTTGACCCACTTCAGGACTTGGAAACAACTTTGTTTAGTACTAAATATATATTTAACAACAATATCCCCTCCCCAACGCTCCCCCCCCTCTAAATATTGTGGTATAAAAGGCGAGTTTGTATCAATGGTTGAATCAGTCTAGTCATGGCACCAAGAGACATCATCTTTCCTCATCCACGAGAGGTAATTCTAATGTTAAAAAACATTATGTTAGAAGATGAAGATGAAAATGAAGAAGCGGTGTTGGAAGATGAAGAAGTTGATTCCGTAGAGATGGAAGCCGTGAGTTGGATGGAACAATTGGAGAGTGATGAGGATATCTCTAGTGTAGCGGATGACGTGGAGGAAAACTCGAATTCGGACGATGCGGAGTGTTACCAACAGTCACTCTGTTTGGAACACATGGAGGCAACTCCGAGTGGTAGTAGGACCCTTTTTGAGGGTACCTACGTCACTAGCTTTCTCCCCCGTCGCTTATTTCCGTTTGATGAGTCGGATGTGTCAGATGAGTCTGATTAGTTTTCTTCGTTAACCTTCCAACTACAAATACAGAGCGGGGAATAGATCAGTTTGTAGTCAAAGTGAGAACTACTTACTGCTCTATTCCCCGTTCTGGAAATATCTTCAGATGACCTTGACCTATATCTGGACTTGGAAACAACTTCTTTTGATACAATAATTATTACTAAATCAAACATATGCTCCAAGAGGGGGGTACTCTAATGGTGGGGGTAAGCAGGTATTTAACCATGCACTTTGGAATACACGTATTAGTCAGCTATGGATTCGCAAGCAAGCACATCCAACTCCAGATCTGGCTACAGTCAGAGAAACGCTGAACACTCAAAGAAATGGAGAGTGAATATTAACTCTGGATATGAGAGATTACAAAGTGTAATCCCATTCGCCAATCCTCGAGATGCAAAAATAACCGTTTTGTATAAGGCCATGGAATATATCAAAAGTTTACAGTTAAAACTCCAAGAACCGCTGTCAGCTCCCTCAATCGACCAAAAACTGTTGGAATCATGTCCTCTGACTGAAGATGAAAAACTCCAAGAACCGCTGTCAGCTCCCTCAATCGATCAAAAACTGTTGGAATCATGTCCTTTGACTGAAGATGACTTGGCGGTTCAACATTTCTTTGCTGAAGAACCCTCATACAAACAACTTTTTGAAGATCAGGATAATTAAAAGAAAACTTAAAGATCTGTTAAATAATACAAAGCGGGGAATAGATCAGTTTGTGGTCCAAGTGAGAATCACTTACTGCTCTATTCCCCGTTTTGGCAACATGTTCAAACGACCTTGACCCACTTTGGGGACTTGAAAACATCTTGGTTTGATGCAAAATGTACTTCCTGCGTAAAATTTGGTATTTCTTCACTAACACATATACTCCGGCATGTATACCCCCCATCACTGTTCTTATTCGGGTATAAATAGAGGTGCATTTTGGAGTGTTATTAGTTGCTGGTTAGCCTTTGAGGAAGACACAGTTATAATATGTATCGGTGCGATATTTGTAAAGCCTCATTTAGAGATGATTGGCTTTTAGCCATTCATAAAGAACTAAAACATAATTCCAACACAAATACAAAAGAAGAACAAAATGAACAAGAATTAGATTCAATCGATCATCAATTAGCACAACATCAATTTGCAAACCTAAATCAAAAAGAACAAAATGAAGTTTTAAGACCGAGTGTCATTCATTATGCACAATCAACGTCATCAACATCGACTTCTACGCCTGCTATGTCTACACTTCACCATCCTTCATCATCAACACCATCAACATCGACTTCAACGCCTGCTATGTCTACACTTCACCGTCCTTCAACATCAACAGCTGCTATGTCTACACTTCACCGACCCTCAACATCAACAGCAGTAGATGTGGAACTACACGCTCAAGCACTACCTGGTAAGGTAGTAACACATTTTAAAATTGACAACGTAAAATTACAACTTGAAAACTTTTTACATAACGCCAAAGAATTAGTAGCCAAAACACTAAAGAATGAACAAAAAAGATTAAATTTTATCAAATTTGGACTGTTGCTAGATGCCATATTCACTAACATTCAAAACGAAACATCACCAAGAGGATTCATGACAAAAAACCGAACCATCATGGCTGCGTCAGATATTGAAAAGATCGTAACAGAATGTTTTGAGGAACTTTTGACGAAACTACAAGAGCATGAAGGAAGAGGATCTGGATGGACTTTATTAAGTATAACAAGTCTGGATGTTAGAGTTCATAAACACGGTTATGGAATGAGAGGAAGTAGTTATATTCCTCTTCCGAAAAAAGTAAGTGATACAAAATCCTGTATTAATGTGCAAAATGAAGATAACGAATGTTTTAAATATGCCATGTTGACCAAATATGTAACAGACAATCCGATAAGACCAAGTCACAAATACGAAGAAGTACAACATAAGTATAATTTCCAGGGAATGACTTACCCTGTTGCAATTACTGATATATCAAAATTTGAAAAGCAAAATCCGTCAGCTTCTGTCAACATTTTCGGCTTAGATTCGTCAAACAATGCATACCCCTTGCGCATAACACCTATTGAGCGCAGAGATCATACGGATTTGCTATTGATCACTAAAGGGGACATATCCCACTATGTCTACATAAAAAACTTTGGAGCTCTTGTTTCTAAACAAATATCAAAAAAACGCGTTGAAAAAACCATCTGTAAAAGGTGTTTTTGTCATATAGGCAAGTCATTAAGAAGGGGAGGTTCAGAATGGCTAGTAGAACATCAAAGGTTATGTAGTGGAAACTATGAGGTAAGAATTAAATTGCCACATCCCAGCAGAGCGCAGATAAAATTTGACAAAGTAAATCAACAATACCCTGTTCCATTTGTTGTGTGCGCGGACTTCGAAGCATCTTTACTTCCTATTGAACAACAAGAAGAGGATATCACAAAAAGAAGCAAATATCAAAAACATGCACCAAACAGTTATTGTATACTAACAAAATTCACGCTGTCTGAAGAACATCTTCAAGAATTTGGACTATCATCTGCTCCGAAGATTTATCGTGGTGAACAAGCAGCGAAACACTTTGTAGATGAGTTGTATTACATTGCCTCTAAGGTGGAAGAAATCTACAAAATTAAAATACCGATGCAACCTATGGATGAACACCAACTTCAACATCACAATTTGGCAACAACATGTTATCTGTGTAATGACCTATTTACACCAGATAACGTTAAAGTGCGTGATCACGACCATCTTACAGGAGCCTACAGAGGTGCAGCCTGTAACGCTTGCAACTTAAATTACAAAGTACCATCTTTTATACCCGTTGTTCTACATAACCTTAGCGGATATGACTCTCATTTCATAATCCCGGAGTTAGGAAGAGATGATGGAGCAATAGATGTTTTGGCAACAACAATGGAAAAATTTATAAGTTTCTCTAAAAAGGTTGGCAAAATAAAACTTAGATTTATTGATTCGTTTCGATTTATGCCTTCTAGTCTAATGAAATTAACTGATAATTTAAAAAGAGAAGATCTGATAGAAACAAGCAAAATTGTAGCCAGTAGTAAAATGGATCTGGTTCTTCGAAAAGGAGTCTTCCCCTACGATTACATCGATGGACTTCATAGATTTAATGAAACATCACTTCCTCCACCAGAACAATTTAACAACAAACTTAATGATTCGGAGATTTCACTTGAAGACTATCAACACGCATGTCGAGTATGGAACGAGTTGGATATGAAGACTTTAGGAGAATACTCAGACTTTTATGTAAAACTTGACGTGACTCTTCTCTGCGATGTTATGGAAGAATTTCGAAGAACCTGTTTTGCAGCATACGGTTTAGACCCTCTACATTCATATACATCTCCAGGACTAGCTTGGCAAGCAATGCTGAAAGAAACAAAATGCAAACTCCAGCTGTTAACAGATATAGATATGGTTTTAATGGTTGAGTCGGGTGTTAGAGGTGGATTAACTCAAAGCGTGACGAGACATGTTAAAGCCAACAACAAATATCTACCTGACCATGATCAAGAGAAACCTTCAACGTACTTGGGATATTTCGACGCGAATAATCTGTATGGATGGGCCATGTCGAACCCACTTCCATTTGACAACTTTAAATGGGTTGATCCCGACTGTATTAGCGATATTTCACAAATTCCAAAACAAGGAGATACCGGATATATTTTGGATTGCGACTTTGAATATCCAGAACATTTACACGATCTTCATTATGACCTTCCACTCCTTGCAAGAACAGAAATTTCACCAACTGGAAAACACCCAAAATTAATGATGACCCTTAACAATAAACAACGATACGTAGCTCACTATTGGGTTGTTCAACAAGCTATCGAATTAGGTTTACGTCTTACTAAAATTAATAGAGCTGTAGAATTTTCCCAATCGTGCTGGTTGAAACCGTACATTGACTCGAATACTACCAGAAGAGCAGCCGCTACATCAGCCTTTCAAAAAGACTTTTTTAAATTGATGAACAATGCGATATTCGGTAAAACATTGGAAAACAAAAGAAGACATAAAAATGTTAAACTTGTTACAGATCCGAACAAACTACAAAAACTCGTACAACAGCCAAACTTTGGAACATCTATAATTATTAACGAAAATCTTGTAGCTGTATCTATGAAGAAAACAAGTGTGAAGATGGATCGTCCTTTGTATATAGGTATGACAATCCTGGATATCTCCAAGACTCATATGTACGATTTTCATTACAAAAAGATGGTCACCTTTTATGGACGAGAAAACATCGGCATCTCCTACATGGATACAGACGCTTTTATATATTGGATAATTACTAACGATATGTATGAAGACCTTCGAACATTTGATTACAAAAACGACTTTGACTTTTCCGACTATCCAAAAGATCATCCAAACTACGACAATGACAGAAACAAAAAAGTGCTTGGCAAATTTAAAGATGAAGCCAATGGTGTTATACTTCAAGAAATTGTTGCACTAATGTCAAAATTATATTCTTTACAACTAAATGAAAACCAAGTCATTAAGAAAGCTAAAGGAGTAAAAAGTTTATATTTAAAGAAGAATGTGCATTTTAATCACTATAAGAAATGTTTATTTGAAGATCAAGATATAACAGCAAAATTCAACACAATCAGAAGTTTCAACCATCAGCTGTACAGCGTGACGGAAGTAAAAAAAGCTCTCTCTTCAAATGATGATAAACGACACATCCTTGCAGACAACATCCACACTCTACCATTCGGCCACTATTCCCTCAACCCTATTGACGAGTAACCCTTTCATCGTCCTACATCCCTTTTCCTTTTCCTTTCCGTATAAAAGGGGGAACACAGCAGTATTTTGCTGTGTTCCCCCTTTTATACATTAGTTTAGAATGACCTTGACCTATATAAGCAGATTTATACAAAAGAATATTTAATATCATATCAGCTGTCTTCGTGAAACCATCATGTCAGACCTGAAGGAGAAGATTATTAATGAACTACACAAACCTGCAAGAATAAAGTTTCCAAGAAGAAATACTGTTATAAAAGGGATAAATGATCTATACCAAGCGGATTTAATTGAAATGCGACCGCATAGCAGAATAAACAAAGGATTTAAATATATACTCACAATTATTAATTGTTTTACAAAAGTTGCAGACGCTTTGCCTCTAAAGGACAAGACTGGTAAAAGCGTAACAGAAGCCATGGAAATAGCCATAAAAAGAGATAAAAACAAAATTAAACATTTACAAACTGATGATGGAACAGAATACTTTAATACAAACTTTGCACAGTTAATGAATAAATATAAAATAAATCATTATTCTACAAATTCAGAGAAAAAAGCAGCTATTGTAGAAAGATTCAATAGAACCTTAAAAGGAGCACTGTATAAACAATTTTCAAAAAGAGGTTCTTACGTATGGTATGATGTTTTACCACAATTAATAAATGATTATAACAACAGGTTTCATAGAACTATCGGTATGAAACCTAACAAAGTAAATAGAAGAAATGCAAAAGATGTATTAAAACGCATAAAGAAAAATACAAAGCCTAAAGTAGAAAAAATGCAGCCAAGAAAATTTAATGTAAGTGATAAAGTACGGATTAGTAAATATAAGGGAGTGTTTACCAAGAAATACCTTCCCAATTGGACGAATGAAGTTTTTACAGTGTATAAAGTGCAACCGACTGTACCTGAAACGTATATCCTAAAAGATAACAAAGGAGATTTGTTGCAAGGTGCATTTTATGGACATGAAATGTTAAAGTCAACAGTAGGTGATGTATATTTTGTTGAAAAAGTGTTACAAAGAAAAAAGGACGCAGTTAAAGTGCGGTGGTTAGGGTTTAACAAAACTGAGGATTCATGGATACCTATAAAGGACTTGGTTTAATGCAAGCAACTCATTTCATCGTTAACCCTTGAGCAGGATGGAGATTATTAACCATAAAGATCGATTCAATATTAATAACATAGATGATTTAACTGTGGATAACGTTAAAATTAACAATGGTAAACATGGTAGTTTACTTACAAACACTGTTCGATGTATAGTAAGTGGCCCCTCAAACTGCGGAAAGACCAATGTTGTCTTTAATTTGATCACTAATCCGCAGGGATTAAGGTTTAATAACCTATATATTTTTTCAAAGTCTCTACATCAACCAAAGTATCAATTGCTGGATAAAATCCTATCTGATGTGTCTGATGTTAATTTTTACAAATTTAACGCTAGTGATAGTATTATGCAACCAAACGAAGCGAAACCGTATTCTGTATTTATATTTGACGATGTATCTTGTGAAAATCAGGATACTATTAGAAACTACTTTGCCATGGGAAGACATAATAACATCGACAGCATATATATAGGACAAACTTATAGCAAAATCCCAAAACAACTTATCAGAGATAATGCAAATATTCTAATTGTATTCAAACAAGATGATACTAACCTAAAACATATATATAACGATCATGTGAATGCGGATATGCCATTTGAAAAGTTTAAAGAGCTTTGCGGAAAAGCATGGGCGGAAAAGTATGGATTTTTGGTTATTATGAAAGATCAAGCTATAAAAGATGGTCGTTATAGAATAGGTTTTGATAAATTTGTTTTAATACACTGATTAGCGGTATTACTGTACAAGTCGTCAAGGTGTGAAGATGGTTAACCAGGAAAAGCTATTAAAGGAAATAAAATCACTTAGTGATTCTATTAGACAAAATAACCGAGCTTTAAAATCAGGTATAAATGAAAGAGAGCAATTTTTAGAAACAACATTCAAACCTGTTACTGAACCTTTAAAGCGATTAGCACAAAATATGGAAAAACCTTCAATTCGCTTCGAAGGAGACAAAATGCTACCAATTTCCAAATATGAAGAAGAATTTCAGAATGATGAAAGTTTTGGTCAGTTACAAACATCTGAAGAAAGCGACGAGTATGAAGAAAGCGGAGATATAGAGGATTTAAAGGAAAAGGACATTGCAGAAGATACAAGTACAGAAGATACAAGTGTAGAAGATACAAGAGCAGAAGAAGAGGATATTAACCCATCCAACTTAAGCAAATTAGGCACGGATATTATGTTTAAAGGAACACTTGGAAGAACATATACGTTAAAAATGTTACACGCCGCACATGCTAATCGAAATTATCATACCTATGGAGCTAGAATAGAGGATAAAGGATTAATGATTGGAGATAGCAAGTTAGATATAAACGAAAATGATGATATAGTTATTGGAGATAAGAAATATAAAGGTACTAAAGGTTTGTTTGAACTCATCTTTAAAAATAATCCTGGTAAATATACTAAAAGGGATTTACAATTGTTTAAAAATATATTAGAGTATACAAATGCACATAGAAAGAAGTATTCCAAAGACCTACCTATTCATAGAAATCGGTCAATAAAATATACAAGTATTATATCTAGTCTTTTCCCCTCGAAATCAAAAAAAGCTCAAATTAAAAGAAGAGCTTTATCTTCTGCTGAATTAAATGTTTTGCATAAAAAGAGAAAAACAACTGATCCTACCACATCTGGAAGGGGATTATTGAAAAATTTGTATAAAACTAATATAATATATTACAACGATATAAATAAGTTAGTTGATCGAATGAGGTTATTACATGAAGCTATGGAAGCCGGGCACACTGGTTTAGAAAACGAATGGGTAGCTTTGGTTGATGAACTGCGAAAACAAGGAATAATTGTTCAGTAGACGCATATATATATATATATATATATATATATATATATATATATATATATATATATATATAATAAGAACTTAAACGATAGCGATTCAGTTACATCATGAGTGTGGACAAGTTTGGACGGTATTCCGAGATTGGAGTAAAATCTGGATATAGTGAAAAAAAAGCTGGGTTTCCGTTAACACCTGACGGCAACTATAATTTTGAAGGAAAAGTAATTCAAAATGTTGGTGATCCGCTTATGTCGTCTGATGCGGTTACAGTACAGTACATGAAAAAAAGAACCCCAACTGTACACGAAGATCATTGGGGGTTTTCCGGTAAAAGGTTAAGCGATATACAATATCCCATTTATGATGGTGAAGCAGTAAATTTAGCTACTCTAAAATTGTTAACGATTTACAAAAGGAATAAAACTGACACAAGCTATGATGTAAAAAAATTAAAATTATCAAATGTAGGTGATTGTGAGCAGGATGGAGACGCTGTAAATAAGAAAATGTTTGATATTGTACACAAGAAATGGACTACGGAATATGAAAAACATTTGGAAAGGTTTGGTGCAGCTCTATTCCATTATATCCATCGGGCTTCAGGAAGAGATGCAGCTTCAGATGTTGACAGTCACAATTATTTAGACTGGAAAAATATACACAATCCAGAGAAACCTAATCAACGAGATAAACCGTCTAAGCCTTCTAAAGTCAAGACATTAGGAAAGGAGGATAAAGTGAATGTGATTAATGAACCAACAGAAAACAATGAAGATTACATAAGAGAAAAAATAATTTAAAATACCCCCCATGATAAGGGATAAAGCATCAGTCATATTCGAGAGACGATACAGAGAGGATGATGGAATCCAATATTACTGCGTGGAGTTTAATATCTCAAGAGCCGAGATTTCCCCAAGGAGTGTTGACAGATGGTTTTGTGCAACGGTTTGATAGATATATGGATTGGGAACAACTTTCCATACATTACCTCTTTACAATGACTATGTTAAGAATTTATTTTCACAGAGTTAACTGGATCCATATTTTACAAAGACAACAGTTTTCAGAAGACTTCCTCGTAGAGATGACATCGAATTTTAATAACTGTTGGGAAGTAATAAGTAAATATCAAAATCTCTCTGAGAATTACATTGACAATTTTAAAGATAAACTAGACTGGGATGTGTTATTCAATTATCAACGATTAAGTGGCAAGTTTCTAAGGGAACATGACAAATATTTAAAGTTTATTCATTTTACCGAAGACAACGATACCATCACCAGCGGAGAAACATCTGGAACATCTTCAATTACACCTTATTTCTATTTTTACTACTTTTATTTAATATGTCTACATTTAATTAATAAATCCATTTCGATATAATAAATGGATTTTAAACAGTATATAATACAAGAAACCAAAACTGATATTACATTCATTGTAAAACATTTATAGAGTGCACCTACTGATTGTAAGTTTTGCTATAAATAGCCATGTCCAGGGTTAAACGCATCAGTCATAATCGAGAGAGATTACAGAGAGGAAGGGGAATAGCATCAACAGCATTTTCTCTATTGAGTAAACCGGTTGGAGCTATAGTTAACAAGGCGATTGATTTATTACCTGTGGAATTACATTTACCTGGAGGATATCAATATTGTGGTCCTGGAACCAAATTAGAGAAACGTCTTGCTAGAGGAGATCCTGGAATAAATAAGCTCGATCAGGCTTGTAAACAGCACGATATAGCGTATTCCAAATTTGGTGATACTAAAAATAGATCAATAGCGGATAAAGCACTTGCTGAGAAAGCTTGGCAAAGAGTAAAATCTAGTGACGCGAGTATTGGTGAAAAAGCAGCGTCTTTAGCAGTAACAGCAGCAATGAAAGCAAAAACTACGTTTGGAGGAGGAAAGAGAAGAAGGCGTGGGAAAAAACCCGCTAAAAAACAAGGAGGTAATATCAGAAGAAAACGTCGATCTACCAGTGGTAAAGCTAAAAAGAAACCAACAATATGGTCAATGATAAAAAAGGGAGGAGGATTATACCTAAGACCGTATCGTGTGTACTAAATAAGAAAGAGCAATTAATAATTAAAAACAAAGAATTGACCAATGAAGAACTGATTACATATGCTTCTTGTTTGAAAATCCCATTTTTTAGAGGAGTATTTATGAAAGATGAGTTACCGGTTAAAATGTGGAAAAATGAGACTGGTATTGTAAATTTGGATAATAGTGAAGGATTAGGCACTCATTGGGTGTGTTACAAGAAACTTGGTAAAACCATTTATTATTTCGACAGTTTTGGAGACCTTCCACCACCGAAAGAACTTCAACAATACTTTCGTGCGGCAGAAAATGTTTTTTACAATCATACAAGAAAACAACCTGATGATACATCCATTTGCGGTCATTTATGTTTAGACTTTTTAGCTAAAAGTGTTAGTCAACTTTAAGATGTCCTCGTATACAGTGTCATTAACCGGTAACTCATGTACTTTGCGCAGTATTCTGTTTCCAGCGCTACGTTTGCAAAAAGGAAGACTATGGGAAGCCGCATTATTGGATTTAACAACATATAACTCTATTCCAAACGTTAGTGAAGGAATTAATAACAAAATACATTATTACAAGACAAAAGATGATAAAGGAAAGTATTCAGCTTTGGAAGAATTCAGTTTACCAACAGGAGCTTATGAAATTGATAATATAAATGAAGTTATACAAAAACATATGGGAAAAGAAAATATAACGATAAAAGGCAATACCAATACAATGAAAGCCGAAATTACGTCTAAGTATTATATTGATTTTAGTCAAGAACATTCAATTGGTAGTTTATTGGGGTTTTCTAAGGAAACAAAAGTATTAGAACCTAATAAAACTCATTCTGGGAATAAAACTGTGACGATCATCAAAGTTAATAGCATAGACATTACATGTAACATTATACAAGGATCCTACAGAGATGGAGAGAATCGTCATATATTACACACATTCTACCCATCAGTTGCACCGGGTTTCAAGATAGTAGAAAAGCCTCAAAACCTTGTGTACCTACCGTTAAACACCAGTTTCATTTCAGACATCGTGCTGAACATAGTGGATCAAGACGGAAACCTTATTGACTTTAGAGGAGAAGCTATTACTGTAAGAATACATATAAAATCATCCGCTTAGACAATGGGGTTATCATTTAAAAAGAGAGAGCCAACAAGCAAAGAGGTCAGTAGCTCATCAGCTGTAGAAGGGTTAACAAGTGACAACATTCGTTTTCTAGAAGAAATTGGATTAAAACTCATTAACAATGGATATACTGGATATAGCGCAGGGTCCAACATTCGACGAGACCTTATGGGAAAAGGAATATCACACGCACAACCCTTACGCTTCGTCCAAATTAAACAATAACGATGAAATTAGGATTCCTATACAACAACAAGACATTTATACTCTTCCATGCGAAAGTTATTTATATATTGAAGGAAAAGTAACAAAAAATGATGGTACTGCTGGAACCACTGTTCCGTTCATAAATAATCCTATGGCATTTTTGTTTGACGAGATTAGATATGAAATTTCAGGAGTTACAGTCGATTCAACAAAAAAGGTTGGAATTTCCAGTACATTGAAAGGATTAGCGTCTTTAACACCAAATGAGAAGAACCTGTTAGCTGTTGCAGGATGGGTTGCACCAGACAAAAGTACAATCGCTCCTGACTCTTCGGGAAACTTTGATTTCTACGTACCTTTAAGATTACTCCTAGGATTTGCTGAAGACTACAGAAGAATAATAATAAATGTAAAACAAGAACTAGTTTTATTAAGATCATCAAACGATAAAGATATTATTAAAGCAGCTACTGGAACAACTGATGCCAATTTAGACTGGAAACTAACATTAGACAAGATTGTTTGGAGAGTACCACATGTGCGACTAAATGATGAACACAGGATTACATTATTAAGAAAGTTAAAATCAGATCGAGACATTGTAATGCCATTCAGAAGCTGGGAGTTTCATGAATACCCCGTTTTACCTACAACACAACGACATACATGGAATGTAAAAACTTCTACTCATTTGGAAAAAGCGAGATATGTAATATTTGGATTACAAACGAAGAAGAAAAGTATAATAACTGAAAATGCTGGTGAATTTGACCATTGTAAATTAACAAACTGTAAAGTGTTCCTGAATTCACAATTCTTTCCCTACGACAACTTTAATATTTCTTTTGATAAGAAAAGATACAGTGTTTTATACGACATGTACGCTAGGTTCCAAAATTCATATTACGGCAAAACAAATACACCTCTACTATCTCCCGTTCAGTTTGAATCGAAAGCTCCGATTGTTGTAATTGATTGTTCCAAACAAAACGAATCTGTAAAATCGTCTAGTGTTGATATAAAAATAGAAATGGAATTTCAAGAAAACGTACCTGCAAATACATCTGCGTATTGTTTAATTTTGCACGATAAAATTGTTACATACACACCGTTGACCGGTATTGTAAAGACAGTATTGTAAAACGTTGTACCACCACCGGCACCGCCACTGTCGCTAACCTATAAATAGCGGAGCAGCAATGCAGGTCTTCAGTTGATCGTCTATCGGCGCATGGGTAACATCTTCTACAAAATGAGTTCTCCATCTGTTGTACAAGGTGATGCAGAGGTAGCACCGTTATTGGAACGTGATAATACTAGTGAAGCAGAAATCATCAAGGAAATAACTGCATTTTTAAAGTTTGGTAAAAGAGATAGAGAGGAGGAAATTAATGCAGACCCATCAAAGGTAGTACCAAAGAGGAAGAAGAAAGTTGAAGAAAATATTCCTCCTCACATTTTAACTGAAGTTTTTCTGCGAATCTTTTACCCCATCTCAGCATGCATCAGTAAAAGTGTATCAGTTGGATTGATGAAATCGTTGGATTATTCCCCTACAGTAATACTACACCATGGAACAAAAAAGGTTTTATTTTCGCAAAATGCTTGGGAGTCATTTTTGAAACATGTACATTTAATAGAATGTTATTTAACTAACAGTTTGTGTGGAAGGAAAACACATATTCGACTTTTGGATTGTGACAATGAAATCGATATTGTTAAACATCGCGGACAACTACAAGTGCGAATTAGAGACTTGACTCAACATGAAAATAAGATTCTACTGTCACGTGAAGAATTCTACGTTTTAAACTACGCAACAGAACCTATTACAAGGTACATGAGACAGTTGGTATTTGCAAGCGGTATTATTAAAGAATATTTGGTCGATACTTTGGAAAAACAACCTGATAGCACCATCGTGTACGGACCTGTGGATACATCTATTTTTAATAGAATACCTCATGAAGTTTGCATGTGGAGAAAGTTAAAGGATTTTGAACCACTTGTAGAAATCGCTACAGAAGCTACAGAAGAAACAACACAGGAAGAAGAAGAAACGGAGAAACAAGAAGAAGAAGAAAACGAAACACAAGAAGAAGAAGTTAAAAAAGACTAAAGTTTGACTTAGTAAAGAAGAACACACGTGGGGTAGGCCTATTGGGGACGGTGCCCACGTTAAATATACACCAACGCGCCTGCAACTGTACGGCCTGGTATTTAACCTACCGTGGTGTGGAAAACAGTTTAGTTGATCGCTAGGTGCCATGATGAGCGGAGGGGATGAAGAAGTGAGTGTAAAGCCTTGTGTAATAGAATTTCAAGCATTTCGAAATAATGACGATAGGTTTATTATCAAGGAATTAGTAATTTTAGACTTGCTTACATTTGTAGCCTACCCATTCACGTTTGAAGCTCCTTTTTCTTTTAACAAACTTAACACCAAAGCAAAAAGTACAAACAAATGGATAACAAACTACTTTCATCACATACATTGGTATGAAGGATTTATAAGCTACAGTAATCTGCACAGTATTATGTTTAACTTTTGCAAACAATATTCACATATATACACAAGAGGATTAGAAAAAAAGAACTGGATACAAAAGTATACGCACGGTAATGTTTTCGATATAACTATCAGTAAGGACTTTAACATTAATCTCGGTAATATTTGTGTCGCTGCAAAAGATCTTAAACACGGTCAAACAAACTGTGCATTGTACAACGCATATCGTTTGGCTGCTTACTTGAAACAAACGCAGGAATGTGGTGGGGGTAGCGGAGAACAGAAATGTGGTGGGGGTAGCGGGGCCTATAAATACGAGGAGACAACACCGCTTCAGCATGAGTATTATTCGAGACTCCGAAGAGGCAACATCACAGAAGACACCACCACTGACGAAGATGGCATCACAACAATATCTACAAACATTGGTTGATCAATTCAACACTCACTCAAAATCGAACCTTCTGCTAACTAAAAAATGTTCAGAACTAAAAGAACAAAGACATTACATTATTCATAGCATCAAGAAAGTGGAAACCACACATGGAGAAGCAATTCTAGTATCATTGTGCGAAGGACCTATGACTCCAGGAGATGAGCCGAAGTTTCAAGTATTTCCTCCAAAACGATTTGTTCAACTGCTACAAAATGAAGACTTGCGAGATATTCAACCGGGGACGTTGTATTTGGTATCACACGGTGTAAGCGGCAACAACTCGACGGAACTCACTCTGCACATCATGCATCATTGTACATAATGTCTCTATTTGTTTTTCTCTGTTTGTATTTCTAGTCATCAATGTTAGACTTAAGCTTATTGTATTGTAGAATGTTTGTTTAATAAAGAAAGAAAAATAAAAAAAGAATAACATTAAAAGAAAAAAAAAAAAAAACAGCAACATAGCAGTATATTATTTTATATACTGCTGTGTTGCTTTTTTTTTAAATTCAAATGGTTGACCTTGAACTTTCATTCAGGGTTAACTTATGAAGGGGTATAAAAGAGAGGGAGCAGTGAAGTTAGTCTCAGTCTTGTCTAACACACGCTGCAGCTAACATGTCGGTGCCACCGATGAACAATTTATTTTTCGATAACAATTTGAAGACATATTGTTGCGAGTTGCAATGTTTTAAAATACCAGGCGATCAAGTTGACGGGAAAGCTTGTCGTAAGTGCAGGTGTTTCAGCTATTGCATATGTCGATGTAAAACATATCAAATGAACCGTCAAGATAAAATACAAGAATTACGGCGACGGCTTGCATTACTTTGGCGGCGAATGGAGTAGCAACCATCTGCCGCGCACTTGCCACCTGCCGCCTACCATCTGCCGCCTGCCATCTGCCGCCTGCCACCTGCCGTCCGCCATCTGCTCCGCCCCACCACACGTTTACCCCCACCATTTAGTACGATTACAACGCTAGCTTGTGAATAGCCAGTACACCTCCGGCTCTCGACCGGTGAACATCGAGCTGCTCGTCCCGACTGTGTGTTCCCTGCGGTCACATAAATAGGCGAGGAACACACAGTCGGGATGGACCGATTGGACAAACAAGCGCAGCACTTGAAAACTGCGTCTGACGGCCGCGACTCCGGATCAACAATATCGATGACGACAAACAACGGGGAACTATTGTAAACATAAATTATTGTAAACATAACTTATTGTAAATAAAAAGAAATGTAAACATTAAAGTAATAAATGAAATAGTACTACCTCGCACTCGTATCATTCGATTGCTTCATTCGATTGTTTTCATTCGATATTTGTATCGAATTAAAACTATCGAATAACAATCGGATTTTACGCGTGCGAGGTAGTACTTTTTTAAAACACCCTCCCCGTGACCTTGAACTTTAACCTTTCCCTCATTACGTCACAAAACCGCCTACGTCACTGGCTCAGCCTCAGATGACGTGTTTAATGACTCAGCGCTTCCGGTCACGTGACCGGAAGCCATAAATCAAGTGAGCCAGCAGCCCCCTTTCGCCACTACTTACTGTGTCTTCATAACCTCAAATGTTTCTTTCAGCTTGTCTCTTGAAACAATCAGCTGTTGCACATGCATAACTTCGGTTCATTCATATCTATCGGTTGTTGAGTCGATCATTCAAACCAATCATTGTGGTTCGAATCAATCGGTTGTTCTTCAAATAACAATACAACAATGAATGTTTCGATAATAACAATGAATGTTTCGATTATTTATAATCGAATGAATTTTAATCGATTTATGACGACTTCGAATCAAAAGTATCATCAACAATGATCTTTTTAGTCCTAGTACGATAATGATCATCAAAACATATGTTATTATCCAAAGACTAAAAAGAAGAACTTTTGAATCTCAACGCATCTGTCAAAAACAGATGTTTTTGAAGCAGTATGACGAAAAACCGTTTAAAGTATCACACTAATTAGAAAGAAAATATTGCATTAAATTAACCATTACAAATACACATAAATACCATGAATTCAAACACATGTTTGTGATCGATTTATGGCAGCTCCTTGTATTCTTTTTTAAATATGATTAAAGCTATGTAATTTAATGCAATATTTGACAAAATAAAGTGATTATTAAACACAATTGTGCCTTATTCTCCATTAAACTAATAAAAAACAAAGAAACGCGTTACTTTCTATTTCTAAAATCAACTGAATTCTAAATGTAACTGAATGCCCTTTATAGTTTGTAAGCAGAAAAAAGGTTTATAGTTAAGTTTGGTTAAGGCCCAATTCCATTATATCAAACTTCCAAAAACTTTAATTGTAGTAACTGTCGTATTTACAGAAGAAATTCGATTTGTGAAACGTAGAATGTCAAATCCGATACTGTGTGTTACTTGGCATTTTTATGAGTCAGATTTCGTTATTTGGAAATATCTCCTTTTCTGTTTCTGTTACAGTTACTGGTTCTGACAACATGACTTTTTTATATGAATAAATGAAAAAATAGGTTAGGGTTGTTCAAGGTTAAAGTTTGCACGTGTACTCACTTTAATAAAAATAATACGTAGTACTAGAGTTTTTAAATAGTATTATGTCTTATGGTACCAATTATATCTTATATTATTCCCAATATTATCATTTTTTTTATTTTTGGAAGCTATTTGGGAAAAGATACATATTTTGTTATTTACCTTGTCAAAATAA